>JAQQAF010000009.1:24200382-24800382 GCA_029747655.1 Ensete ventricosum
ATCGGAGCAGCTGGAGAGTTGGACTGCTTATGTGCTCACATTCGCTTAAGGGAGCTCGGCAAGTCAGAGGACAAAGCCGAGTAAGCCAACGTTGCAACCAAGGAAGCTAAGGAGAACAGAATCGACGCAAGCCCTGCAACAAGATGGCGGAGGCCATGCATGAGAGTTGCAGTATGTCTTTCCATCGACCAAGGAGAACTGCTAGGAGGACACAGTGGTGTTGAAGCAGGTGGTCGAAAGGGGCGAGGAAGCGACGACGAGTCTAGTGGGGCTCAGCTACCCAAAAAGCAAAGCGTCGGTTAGAAAGGAGGTGGACTCGGAGGAGCACCACAGTGCCGCAGAGGCGGATCTAACGCTCGTGAATGAACGGATGCAGATGCAAGGCAACAGATAGTAGGGCTATGGGCTTGGCAGCACCATGGTACCGCAAAGGCGAGACTTCCATGGAGTCATCGATCCCTTGCTCTCATGGAGGGAGAACATTAGTCGTAAAAGGGGCCGAGGAGGTGGAGAATGCAAAGACAAACTCCAAGTACCAAGACAGGACGGAAGACAGAGGTTAAGAAACTTCATAAGATCGATGTCGATGGGCTTCTCATCAAGATAGCCGAAAGCGAGGGACTTCGGGTTGATGCAGGAGTGCTCGACCAAGGAACGAAGTAGGCAGTATGCTGTATGTACTACCTTTCTACTCAAAGGAGTAGGCGGCAAAGGTGATGGAGAAGACGGTACAATCCCTGAGGCGACCAGATCTATCAAAGACTTACTCCAAGTTGGGGGACTCCATGTTGGGGTAAACTTTTTGCTCTTTACGGGCAAAACTTCTTGCATTCCAGAAGTTCAATGGCAGTGGGAAGGTGAATCACAGTAGCTAACTCAACGCAAGGAGTGCAAACACTTCTAGTGCTTCAAAAGTGTGAGCAAAGAGTGGGCAAATGTTAGTAAGCAGCTCAATGCATGAAGTACAAACTCGAGGAGGCAAGCGAAATCAAGTAACCTTTGCCTTCTCAACTTGAGAATGGGCGAAACTGAGTACCCTAATTCTCTTAACTCGAGGAGGTGAGCGAAGCCAAGTAACCTTGCCTTCTCAACTACTAAGAGAATGGGTGAAGTCAAGTATCCTAGTTCTCTTACTTAATCAGCAGAGGAGCTCTGCACAAGTTCAGTGACCCTTTAAAGAATGCTTATGGAAGATAATAGTTGTCAAATCCTTACTATTGGTGATCAGTACTACTGAGTGTAGATTGTTCGCCTCATTTCTCAATTGACCAATCGAAAGCGGGAGTGATGCGAACATACTTAGAAGAGACAACTAAACGTGGAAGAGGGATCAATGGGCAAACATTATGGAGGAAGGACCTCAAAAACCTTAAAGTCTACGAGGTGAGGCTCGTCAAAGTTCCAACAAGCATCCACCCAGTTCAAGCAACATGAGTATACTGCGATATTGGCACATAATAAGGCAGGTCTTTTTCTTCATCAGAAGAATCCGCGAGAACCAACAAGGATCAGCACAACTCAACCAACCCCACACCAGATTCAATCATTGGTGAGTTGAAGCAGCATGGCAGATCAGAGTTCGACTACTCAACAACAGCGGCGAAGAGCGGCTAGGAGCCAAAGGGGCGTGTTGCAGCTAAAGCAGTAGATTAAAGATTCAGCAAAATGCGAGGAGATGCAGCGTCTACAGTGGCTTCGACGAGGACGTCGAAGGAATAAGTGGGGGAGAATGTCACGGACAACAATGTAAACAAGGTGTTGGATGAAATGCTCATGTTTGTTTGTGTCCTTCGGTTTGTGTACATATCTTGTACAACAAGTAGCGGGCTTGCAGTGGGCTTCGCCGCCCTATTTTGGTTTGCTTTGTAGCCGATTTTGGCTTATAAATACGACTATATCTTGTAAGCACTTGTGGGGACTTCAATCTGTAATGGACCATTATCCTTTGTGTGCAACCTCTCTGAGTTTATATTGTCCATGAGTGTAATTTGTTGCTTGTGGATCCCGTGGGAATTACTTCTTCTGGCCCGTTTTCTCTATTGTAAATCTAAGGGACTCTAGGAGATCTCGGGGAGGGCTGACCTTTGCGGACGGACACACATGGGTGCCGCACGGCTTAGGCAAAATCAGCTAAACCTGTGACAATTCAGCCCAGGGGAGCCATTTCGTCCACTCCTTTGGTTGGTCACTATTGAAACACCGAATGTATGTCTCTAAGCACCTGTTCACCCCCTTAGTTTGGTCGTAGTCTATGTATGGTATGTTGTGCTTATCTTGAGTTTGGTGCCCTGTAGCTGAAATAATTCGGTCCAAAATTTACTGTGAGGACCCTGTCACGATCACTTACAATGGACCTTGGTATCCCATACAATTTAACAATATTTTTTTATGAAAATATGAGCAATACTAGTAGTAGTGTAGGGATTTTGCACAACCCAAAAATGGGTATATTTCGTAAGTCCTTCGATGGTGGTAGCCCTTGGGATGGTGGTAGCCCTTCGCACAACATAAAGCAATACTAGAATTATGCTTTTACCTTGGGATGGTGGTAGCCCTTCGATGAAATCCATGGAGATGTTAGTCCACACCGAGTCTGATATGGATAATGGTTGTAGTTTCCCTAGACTCGATTCACCCTTTTGCCATTGACATACATCGCATTGTGTTACAAATTCAGAAATAATTTTTTTCATCCCTCTCCAATAAAAAAATTATTTCACTCTTTTGTAGGTTCCCAGAAATCTAGAGTGCCTTGCTGAAGGTGTGGAGTGCATCTCTTCTAAGATGGTTTTGATGCAAGGGAAGTCGGAGATATCCACAATGCGATCTTTGTAGCGAAGATCCTTCGAATTCCAAGTGTAGTCAGCTATTGCACTTAGATCCCCCTATAATTTTTTTATGATATTGCTGGTCTCTGGATCCTTCTTCCATTCCTCCCTAATGTCCTCGAGGAAGAAGCTGGTAGGAAGGGAGATGGCTAAAATTTCAGCTTGCTCGGGTAGCTCTGAAAGTACATCTGCAACAATATATTCTTTCTCCTTTTTGTAAATAATTTCATAATCAAATCTAAGAAGTTTGGTTACCTATTTTTGCTATTCGGGGGATGATATCTTCTCCTCCAAAATATATTTTAGGCTTTTATGGTTGGTTTTAATTTGAAAGTGTTGGCCGATCAGGTAGGGTCCACTTTATTACTGCGTGCATAATGGTGAGCATCTCCTTATCATATATTGACATATTTTGATGGGAGGGAGACAACGCCTTGCTGGTATATGCGAGTGGTCAACCATCTTGCATGAGAACGGCTCCAATTCTGACTCCATATGTATCGGCCTCAATGATGAAGGTTCGGTTGAAATCAAGTAGCGCTAGCACCAGCGTTGTTGTCTTGGTTGCCTTGAGTTTGTTGAAGGTCGGGGAGGCTTTGTCTGACCATTGAAAAACATCCTTTTTTAGTAGAGAGGTGAGGGGTGCACTAATCTTCCCATAGTCTTTCATAAACTTTCGGTAGTAGCTCGTTAGTCCAAGAAAACTGCACAATGATTTCACGTTCTTCGATTTCAGCCAACCTTGCATTACTCCAACATGTCGCATTACTCCACGGCCACCCGCTGCTACCTTCCTCCTTCATCACCGTCGACCATCCTTGCTATCGCCCGTCGCTCCCCATCGATTCGCCGTCGCCTGCCACTCTTCGCTGCTGCCCTCTCCCTCGGCCGCCTCTTCCTCCACCAGCCACCTCTGTTCTTTTCTTCCCGGCTACCATCTCCTCTCCTCATCAACCGTCGGCAGCCCAACCCCTGCCACTGTCACCACCGGCCAGCCCTCTGTCGCAGCCCTCGTCGGACTTTGATGCTTCGTCGCTGCCAACCGCCGGCCTCGCTGTTGTCTCTCCCATCTTCCCCACGCAAGCCGTCGCCATCCTTGCTGTCGTCCATCGCTCCCAGTCGCGCGCTCCTCTACCGCACCTCACGGTGTTGCCTTCCTCCTGTGCCTCCCTGCCACTACTGTCGGCCAGCCTTGGCAGTGCACAACCAGTGGTCGCTAGACCCTCATCACTGCCTCCTCTACCGCAGCGTTGCCGCGCACAACAACGTTGTTGTTGCTGCCTCCCAACTATGCTCTCCCACTGTCGCAGCCCTCGTCGGACTGCCGCTGCCCTCTTCCTTCCTCCTCTACTAGTCACAGTCTTCACAACCCCTTTTGACTTGATGACTCTACCTGCCTGCAGATCCAGCGTTGTTGTTGCTGCTCCCTCCAGTGCTGCCCAACCACCCCTGCCATCCTTGTTGCCGCATCTTTCACCCCCGTTGCTCCCTTGCTTCCTGCTGCCCCTACATGCCACCGTTGCCTTCCTCCTCAATTGCAGCCTCACCTACCATGTAGTCGCATCGTTGTCCCCTGCCATAACCCTCATCGCTACCAACCGTCTCTATCCCCCACTTGCCGACGCTGACAATCTTGTTGCAGTCAAGTCCTATTATATCTACAACATATGCCTTTGACTCGACAACAGAAAAAAAGAACTGAACATCACTGATCTACAATCCTACATGATGACTACGGATGATGCACTGGATGCAAGATTTAAAGCCTTCGAGACTTGCATGAAAGACAGATTTCAAGAGGTCCTCTGCGAAATTAGAAGAAGCCGATCAGAGAGTCCCAACAAAACTCAACATGGTGAAAGTTCCAAAGTGAGTCGATCTAAAAAGTATGATCATGGGCAGGACATAAGATACACACGTATGAGGGTGGAGTTTCCCAGATAGAAAGATGGAAACCTGATTGGCTGGATTTCAAGTGTTGAAATTTTTTTTCGTTTTCACAGGACTTCGAAGGAATCCAAGATGGTGATAGCTTCCACACAACTCGAAGGTGATGTGATCCAATGATATGATTTGTATGAGACCTATCACGTAGTCCCTTCATGGGGGCAGTTCAAGAGAGAGCTCCTGATTCTCTTCGGACCATCAGAGTATAAGAACATTAATGGATAGCTTGCTAAAATCCGTCAGACTTCTATAATACAGGAGTACTAGAGCAGATTTAAGCACCTGTCGAACCAAACCTGAGATTGGTTCAAGATACAATTGGTGAAAAAGTTTGAGGGACTTAATCCTGAGATTCAGTGCAAAGTTAAAGCTCGTCATCCTCACACCATGATAGCAGCCATATCATTAACTAGTATACATGAAGAAAAAATCAATATGAACACTTATTGGAACAGAAGCTTCAATAAATAGGAAAAATCAATAAATGAGGACTTCAAAGTGGTCAACATAGAAGAGCCACTTTTGACGATCGAGCCAACTAAAAGAGGAATAAAAAACTGACTATGTGGAGTCTAATAATGAAGGCTGTGACAAACTTCTGACAATTGAACCAGCTAAGGAGGAATCGAAAAATGATAATATGGAGTCCGATCACGAAGGCTGTGCCAAATTTGAAGACAAGATTGTTAATTAGCGAATCCTAATATGTGATAATAGGTATTCAAAGGTAAAACAATCACTTATCAAATTCTTTTTGATGCCCCATGAAGACTTCGAAATGGTGATCCTCAAAAGAAGACATGGTACTGCCACTAGCGATCGGATGAAAGGGGTTCTACAGAAGACTACAATGGTAATTGCACGAGAAGATCAAACTATTGCCTATACCAAGTGGGGACTCTACTTAATCTATCAAAGAGTTATGATGAGAGGCAAATATTGAAGAGCTCTCGAAATCTGATATTGCTCAGCCTTGAGGACAAGGCTGATTTGAAGTGGGTGGGTCTATTAGGACCCTAGCTAAGTCGGGTCCATTTATTCAGGTTGAGTCATATTAGCCAGAGTCAATTATGGGTCGGGTGAACCTTATCAAGTTAGTTATAAGTTGTTAGACTAGAAATGTTCAATTACTAGCGAAAAACCTATATGTATGGTGCTACCAACCAGCCTTTACAAGTAGGGGCATATGGGTCAGGGCAAGTTGATTAAGCTCATAAGATAGTGTTAGTTTTCTTATACGCACATTAGTCCCTCTCTCTCTTATTTCTTACATCGATCTTTTATAATTTTTATATTAAATAATTATTATATTTTTAAAAATATAACATATAAATCAATTTTAGTCTATGTGATTTTGATCATGTACCTCTTAAGTTCTTATGGTTTACTCATGTCTAAAATAATATCTATATTTTGAGAAACATAGCATATAAGCCCCTCTTGTTAGGTTTGAGTTAATAAATATTAAAGTCTATTTATGTGACATGTTGATCATGCCAGCAACAACACCCACTCTGATCTCGATGAGTACGATCATACCTTATAAGTCACTTCCCTCGCAAAGAGGCAAAGGTAGGAGAAGCCAGAGGCAAAGGTGAGGGAGAGTTGGACTACCACGTTGTAGTCATTGTGGGTGAGGACGCAGGAGAGAACGAAGTGAGAGGTGATAGGGATGAAGATGTTGAGGAAGTGGACGATGGACTAGGAGACCACTGTGTGCTTAATGTCAGATTGATCGATGCGCATCCACCTAAGTCAGAAACAAAAGCTCCTGAGCTCGTCGTCAATGTGGGAGAGGCAACATGCTTACGACACTCTGCTAGGCAGTAACAGCTCAATGCTGTTGTTGACAATCGCTTCCACGATGACACATTCTCTTGTTATTGATAGAAGTCTTATTTTTTTAAAAAACTTAAATTACAAAAGTTATTATATTAATAGTTTATTATGAGTTAACATATCACGTAAGTAGACTCTAATATCTATTAACGAAAGAGACTTATGTTATGTTTTTAAAAAAATATAGATTTTATGTTAAACACGAGTAAACCATAAAAACTTATAGGTTTATGGCTAAGACTATAGAAACTAAAATGGATCTTAACCATTTTAAATTTAAATTATATTATTATCTTAATAATTTTTTTGAATTAGCATGTCAGTAAATAGATTCTCATATTTGTTAACTCAGTTTTGATGAAATAAACTTATATATTATATTTTTAAAAATATAAAAATAGTTTAGATAAAAGCAAAATATGAAAAATTAAGAGTTCTAAGATCAAAATCAAATAAACACCAACTTATCTCTCTTTTGTGATTTTTCTATTCTTTGGGTTTAACTGTTATTACAAGAAAGCCCCACCTGACAGCTCAGCAACCCGTTCGTTGCATCAGTTCCCATCGCTCGTCTCTCATATCATCATCAGCAGCAGCAGCAACAGCATTCGTACCATCTTCTCTGCCTCCATTTCGGCCTCAAGCTCACTATCTTCTCTTGTTTGCTCTAGTTGAGTCTACTGGATCTTTCTCCCCTACCTTCTCATCTTCACCCTATCTTAAATTTTATATACCTTTCTTACTGTGTTCTTTATGGACATTAGTTATTATTATCTTTCTAAACTGACCTTATTTTTATTATCTCTTTTATTTTTCTCTCTTTCCGTTTGTCCATGCTCACATCTTTTTCACCCGCTTCATGTGCTGACATCCTTTTGCAATTATCCGACGGCGCCCATCTCCACTCCCTCCTCTCTTTCTTCCCCCGAGGTGAGAGAGGAAGGAGGGAGCCGCCCATCCCTCAAACCACATTCTGTGGCGATAGAGAGTGGAGGACACAGCAGCGAGCAGATTTGTTGAAGAAGGTGGGGAGGAGAGGAACAATAGAGATATTTAACGACATGCAGCATCAGCAGCAAGAAGGGTCCCAGTACGGGGGAACGACTTCGGAAATTGTTCCATTCTCGCCCTCCGCCGTCGACTCCGAGGGGCACCTGCTAGGGCCTCGCGGTCCCGACCAAGTTCAGCAGCCGCCGTTGGCCGCATCAGCGTCGCCCGTCTGTAGCCAGTCCCTGCCGCTTCGGATCGTGGATTTCGAGGAACTAGCACCTGCCGTGGTAGGGAATTTCCCGGACGAGGACGCCGACAAGAGTGGTGGCACGACGGGGAACCGGTGGCTGCGGCAGGAGACGCTCGCACTGCTCAAGATCCGCTCCGAGATGGACTCCTCCTTCCGGGACGCTACAGTCAAGGGCCCTCTCTGGGAGGAGGTCTCCAGGTAATTAGATCCTTCCCAGGTGCCTCTGCTCCCGTTTGCCAACACCACCAACATGAAGATGGTGCCCCTTTTTTTTTTTTCCTCACACAAGTGACGGACGGATCTCTGTTGCTACAATCGAGATATCATGCGAAAGAAGCTCTCCTTAACGGTTTCCTTGGGAATTGACTTCCCCAGCAGCATCATCATCGTCTCAGAAGATGAGCTGAAGAAAAAAAAAAGAATCTCGAGAGGCAGCCAAGTTACGATCTGACGTTGAGTTCGTACCACGGAGTCTACCGCTGAAAACGTCGCAGCATCAGCTGAGCTCTTGTTTCTGGGGAAGACACAAGTCTCTCCTCTCTTCTTCAAACTCTTCCTCCTCCTCTGTATCTCTCTCCCTCTCTTTCTGACCCTCCTTAACGAGGTTGCATCTTCTCGTTTTTGAATTACATCACACTGAGTTCGATGTCAGCTGTATCAGATCCGCTGCATCAATCCCAACAAATCCTTGTTTTTTAATCCGGACGCAAAAGCATGCTGTCCCTCACTCCTTTCCTTATGCCTACTTATTAATTATAATTATCATTGTTTTTTTGGTTTCAGCATCTTGTTCATTAGCTGTAGTCTTGCCGTTCATTGAGGTGATAACGGATACAAAATCGGATGAGTAGATGCGAGTTTGTTGTGAGAGAAAGCGTAATGCTATCATAACCATCTCATTTTTCTTGCTCTCACTTGCCTTTTGTCGTTGTCGTTGTTTCATTCGTCGGTGCTTTCTGTTTTATCCTTTATCTGCTGCGGCTATCCCTTATAGTTGTTGTTACGTTGTTGACAGGAAACTGGCGGAGCTGGGCTACAAGCGGAGCGCCAGGAAGTGCAAGGAAAAGTTCGAGAACGTGCACAAGTACTACAAGCGCACCAAGGAAGGCCAGGCCGGCCGACATGAAGGCAAGAGCTACCGCTTCTTTAGCCAGCTTGAAGCCCTCTACAGTGGCAGCATCAGCGGTGGCGGTGGCGCCACCACCTCAGCAGGCTTCACCTCCCCTGCTTCCTCCGTCGTCGCAATTTCACCTCCCTTCGGCGCCGGCATGGTAGGCCCACCGGTCAGCAGATCCCAGCCTATCTCAGCGGTGGCCCCACCGACGATGGCGATGCCAACCAGGGTGGTCGTTCCCGATCTAACCCTTCCCGGTGGCCCGCAGGGAATCTCGAGCTTCGGCGCCGCTGCCGCTGCCGGGATAATGTTCTCGTCGAGTTCTTTCTCTTCTTCATCGTCGTCAGAGTCTGATGATGAGGAGACCGAAGCGGCTGGTGAGAATCAGGAAGGGAGGAAGCGGAAGCACGGCAGGGGATCGGGAACAAGCCGGAAGATGATGACCTTCTTCGATAGGCTGATGAAACAGGTGATGGAACAGCAGGATGTTATGCAGCAGCGGATTCTAGAGGCCATCGAAAAGAGAGAGCAAGACAGGACGATCCGAGAAGAGGCATGGCAGCGGCAGAAGATGGGGCGGGTCAACCGCGAGCAGGAGCTCTTAGTTCAGGAGCGCGCCTTGGCAGCCTCCCGAGACAACGCCATAATCTCCTACCTTCAGAAGATATGCCCCCAGACCATCTCCATACCTACCATGCCTTCCAACGCGCCGCTTCCGGGACAGCAGCCGTTTTATTCTCCGCCGGCACCACCAGCAGCAACTCAGCAACAATCACAACCCCCGACAGCTCCGCAGCAACAACAGCAGAGACCACCCGCACTGTCTCGGCCTCCCCAGCAGCAGCATGAGGTTCGGCAACACCACCAAACCAGCGAGGTCCGTAGGCACCAGTCTTCCTCAGCGTCGGAGATTGTTCCCAGTCTGGAGCCTCAGGAGGCCGTTGGTGGTGGGAGACTCAAGCCCGTGTCATCCTCCCGGTGGCCAAGGGCGGAGGTGCATGCATTGATTAACCTCCGCACTAGGCTCGAGTCAAAGTACCAGGAGGCCGGGCCGAAGGGAACACTATGGGAGGAAATCTCAGCCGGAATGCAGAGGCTCGGCTATAAACGGAGTGCTAAAAGGTGCAAGGAAAAGTGGGAGAACATCAACAAGTACTTCAAGAAGGTGAAGGAGAACAACAAGAAGCGGGCGGTGGATGCCAAGACCTGCCCTTACTTCCACCAATTGGATGCCCTTTACCACAAAAAGCTCCTTGGCAGCGGCATGGCCGGCGTCGGGAACAGCAGTGGTACCGGCAACACTGTGGGAATTCAACGACAACAAGGCCGAGAAACCGATCGCGCTTCCAATCAACAGCAGAGTGATGCAGCAACAATCTTGACACGTCAACAAGCACCTCCACCACCATCGCCGAAGCAGCTTACCGCGGAAGCCGAAAGCAAGAATGAGAATGGCACTAGCAACCAAAATAGTGGGTATTCCGAGAGCGGGGGGGATTCCGTCGGTATAACTACCAACGGAGGACTTCCCCCGAGCTTATTTGACGAAGGGATGAAGAAGGTAAGCATTGCTCCTTCTAATCTCTCCAACGATTTATGCATATTTGCCACGATATCGTAAAGTGACGGATTGATGTTGGATTAAGCGAGTAGAAATTGTGAAGGAGATAAATCAATCTGTCTTTCCCTTATCCAAATTCTTATAGTTATTACTGAATACTGAAATGTCTGTTCTCTAGTTGAGTTTACTAGCATAGTAATAGTAGTCCAAACTGAAACCCCCCTGCTAACAGGAATGAAACCAATGATAGTAAGACTTTCCCCATAACTGGGACTTTAACGGAGGACCGAAACTAAAAGCAAGTGATGTCAGTTTAAGAGATAGTAAGAGCGGTCTCATAGGACGTATAGCCAGGATACAGATCAATGAAATGAGAATGAAAAGAAGTCAAGCAAGGGTTGCTTCCTTCCAGCTCACAACCACAGCTCATAAATTCTTAAATGGGGCAACGGCAACAACAAGCTGTGATGGATGACTGTGAAAATTTCGGTGAAGCTGACATCATATCATGTATATGTAATAAGATATATTATGAATTATTTAGATTGTGATAAAAAATATTAATTAAAATTAAATAAAATCTATATTATATTGAGATATTTTAGGGGATGCCCTTGATGGAAGTAACTCTCCTAGTAACTTATCCAGACCCTCTGCTCTCTCCTATAAATAAACATGACCTACTATAAACCTAATGCAGGACACTAAAAGGCAGCAATAGGAATAGAGTCGAGAGATTATGGTTATTCTCTTGATCTATCCAAAACCATCAATTAAGGTGATCCTGTGAAAGGATAGGAAGAGAGAAGAAGGGGTCTAGATCTATTCTAGTTCCTTTTGCAGATCGATATCAAGCGGTGTTATTCAGATCCGACAAGCGGTGCTCTTGAAGATATAGTTGGATCTCAATCAGATGACATCTAAAGGTACGCATCATAAACAGATCTCGTATTGTTTGATTTCAATCCTGGCATAACAGTTTCCGCATAATAGTTTGCATGATTATAGTTTTTATGCCAACAATTGGTATCAGAGCTTAGGTTTTGAGATCAAGAATATTAGATCTATTATTTTTGTTTACGATACGTAGATCTGAATTTCTTATTGATCTGTTTTCCTATATGTTATTTTAATCGTTTGCTTGCGAACGATTCTTGATGATTGTTGTGCATCGTGAAAAAGATGCAGCAATCTTGCTACATTTTTTTTTGACCGGATCTGCCTATGACAGCACCGAGTGTGCGTACAGATTAGCAGCGTTGACGACGCTGCCAACGGCCCAGGCAGATGCTGGGTCGGTAAAGCATAGAGGCCGCGCATGCCACCGGCGGCGGCCTCGCATGCTTGCGGTTGCATAGGCCATAACCGCGCGCGGCGGCGACGGCAAAGGGAAGAGAAGTTAGGGTTTTCTCTTAATGAAAAAATTACAGTTTTGCTATTGAAGTGTAAAATTATAGTTTTGCCATTAGGGTTAAATTACAGCTTTGCCATTCGCCAAAATTACAATTTTACCCTTCGATTGAATAGGATTATTTACAGTTTTACCCTTATGTTTTATTAATCCTATAATCTTTTATAAATTCCATAATTTTTTTATATCCTTTTAGAATTATAGTTCTGTCATTATAAAATTGAGAAATTATAGTTTATTTATTAATTATAAAATTGATCAATATATAATCTAATAAGATTTATTTATGATTATATTTTGATTATTCATTGATTATATTTTATCTTGATCAATTTATTTAATTGGACTTATGGGCTTCTCCAATTAAATAAAATTAATTAGTTAAAAAAATTATAAATTATTATTTCTTTATAGTTTTCTCATATGAATTATTAATTGCATGTATTAAATCCAATTAATATTTTTGGATATTTATTCACTTATTTATATGCATATGTTGGGAATTATGAAATAATATTTATTTTTCATATAAATGCATGATTTATGTATTATCATGATTACAGTTATCATATGAGTTTTTTCCTGCTGATTAAGTGTTCAATAATTATTATGATTGTTATCTTATTATTAAACTATTTCAGCATAAGTTAGTTCAAATGAACTTGATGAATATTATTTGTAGTTCATCTCCTTAAGTTATACCTGACCGGTAGCTACCAAAGTAGCCTGAGATGGTAGGCTTATAGGATATGAAATATAATTAAAGTCTTATCATTTATAGGATAATTTAATTTATATTTTATATTACTGCATTGGTCTTGTAGTCACCAAAGTGGCCTAGATCAATGATTTATAAAATTACATTAAGGAACAAGTCCACAATGACATTAAGGAAATAATATTAAAAATTATATGCATAATTAGGAGATTTAGATAATCCCAAAGGATAATCTATTTCAAATAATTATGTGATGGGGTAGGATGATACTATTTTGGATATCCTTGTAGTTTAGAATTGTATACCCAAAGGTAGTAAAACTATTCCATAAGGATGGTATCAGTCCTCCATAAATGATCTTGAGTTAACACTAGATATGTCAATATTTTTACCCAAAGGTTAAATATTGATGATATCAATAGTTCATTATATTATGGTAAAACTCAAAGCATTAATGTTATTTTATATTCTGCAGTGGTATTCCCGTCCATACATTCTCATGCTTCTAGTGTCCCTGTACTCTCTGGATCAAATTATTCAGAATGGTTAGAGCATGTGTAATTTACATTGAGCGTATTAGATCTCGATTTGGTATTGTTTGTTGAAAAGCCCGTAGAATTAACTGACAAAAGTACTGTGGAACAAGTAAATGAAATGAAGGCTTGGCAAAGATCTGATAGGCTCAGTTTAATGTTCATAAGGATGACAATTACAAATAATATAAAGACTTCATTACCGGTTGCATCTAGCGCACGTGAATATTTAAAGGTTATTGAAGACAGATTTAAATCTGCTGATAAGTCATTGGCTGTCACATTAATGAAAGAACTGACTACAGCTCAGTATGATGGTACTCGAGGAATTCAGGATCATATCCTTAATATGGCTGACAAAGCTACAAAACTTAAGACGTTGGGAATGAATGTTAATGCATATTTTCTTGTGCAGTTCATTCTTAATTCTCTTTCTTCTCAGTTTGGCCCATTCAAGATTCACTATAATACAAATAAGGATAAGTGGGACTTGAATGAGTTAACTAGTATGTGTGTTCAGGAAGAATTAAGATTAAGGCAGGAAAATTCATATAATGTACTGACTACTACTCAAGGAGTTGTAACAAGAAAAAAAAGTCGAAGCATCATCTATCGAAGAAATTTACCAGGTCTGGAAGTATTAGACAGACTATTGAAAAGGAAGCTATTATAGTAAAATGTTTCTTTTGTGGCAAGAAAGGACATGTAAAGAAGGACTGCATTAAACGTAGAACTTAGTTCGAAAAGAAAGGTATAAACTCAACCTTTATATGTTTTGAATCAAACATTGCAGAAGTTCCTTCTAATACATGGTGGATTGATTCTGGCGCTTCAACTCATGTTACTAATAATATGCAGGGATTCATTTCAATCCGGAAACCAAAAGAACATGAAAGATTCATAATTATGGGAAATCATCTTAAAGTAAAAGTGGTATCAGTGGGGACTTATCGCTTACGCCTAGAGACGGGTCATCTGATGGATCTGAAAGACACATGTTTTGTTCCTACAATTTCTAGAAATTTAATTTCTCTGTCTAGAATTGATGAGTTAGGATATTGTGTTTCTTTTGGTAATGGTATGTATACTCAGCATATTTTATGATTCAATAAAAGTTGGTTCTGGAATTCTGTATGATGGTTTGTACAGAATTAATTTGAATCTTGAGTTTGCAAATACATTATTGACCCTGCAATCAAGTACTAGATTGAAACGTAATTCCAATAATGAAAGATCTTCTATATTGTAGCATAGACGTTTGGGGCATATCTCCAAGGAAAGAATTGAAAGATTAGTGAATGATAATATTTTTAAAAATTTAGACTTCACTGTTTTGATGTTTGCATAGATTGCATTAAAGGAAAGCAAACTCAGCATACAAAGAAAAATGCCACAAGAAGTAAAGAACTTCTTAAAATTATTCATACGGATATTTGCGGACCACTCCATATTCCTTGTTTTAGTGGAGAAATATATTTCATCACATTTATAGATGACCTGTCCAGATATGATTATGTTTATCTAATACATGAAAAGTCTCAGGCCGTTGACATTCTTGAAGTGTACATAAATGAGGTCGAGAGACAATTAGATAGAAAAGTTAAAATTGTCAGATCTGACATGGGTGGTGAATTTTATGGCAGATTTAATGAATCTGATCAGAATATTGGTCCTTTTGCTAAATTCCTAGAACAGCGGAGTATTTGTGCTCAGTATGTATTACCAAGTGTGCCACAGCAGAACGGTGTTGCTGAAAGGTGAAATCATACTTTTTTAGATATGGTTAGGAGCATGATGAGTTATTCCTCTGTACTTGAGTCAATGTGAGGTGATGCTCTTAGGACAACTATGTTTAACCTGAACAGGGTTTCTAGTAAGTCAGTTCTATCAACTCCATTTGAGTTATGGACTGGTAGGAAATCCAGTTTGAGACATTTACATATTTGGGGGTGTCCTGCAGAGATAAGAGTATTCAATCCACATGAAAAGAAATTGGATCCAAGATTAATTTTTGGATATTTTATTAGTTACCCAGAAAGATCCAAGGGATACAGATTTTATTGTCCTAATCATAATATGAGGATAGTAGAATCTGGTAATGCAAAATTCCTAAAAATGATGAAATCAGTGGGAGTCAAAAGTCTCGAAGGATTAATTTTGATATTGAGGAGATTCAGGCTTCTTCTCCTATATTATCCCCTATTCGAGAAATTATTGTTCCTCAAATTAATGAGAGAATTGATGAGGGTAAACAACAAAATAACATTGATGGATTCTCACATGATGTTGATGTCGCCGCTGATAGTCTTGTAGAACAATCACAATTGTCAGATTTAAGGAGATCTTAAAGAAAAAGGAAACATGTCATTTTTGATGATTATGTGATATATCTGCAAGAATCAGATTTTGATATAGGAATGAAAAGTGACCCCTTATCGTTTTCACAAGCCATAGAAAGTAATAGTTCTAAAAAATGGTATGATGCAATGAAAGATGAGTTAAAATCAATGGACCAGAATGATGTCTGGGAACTCATTGAATTGCCCAATAATTGTAAAAGAGTCGGTTGTAAATGAGTCTTTAAGACTAAATGCGACTCGGTGGGCAATATCGAACGATATAAAGCCAGACTTGTGGCAAAGGTTTTTCTCAGAGAGAAGACATTGACTACCATGAGACATTTTCTTCAATTTTTTGAAAGGACTCATTGAGAATCATCATGACATTAGTAGCTCATTATGATCTTGAGTTACATCAGATGGATGTGAAAATAATATTTCTAAATGAGAATCTAGATGAGAAAATCTATATGGAACAATTTGAAGGATTCATAGAAAAGGGAAAGGAAAGTTGGGCTTGCAAACTTAAGAGATTCATTTATGGCCTTAAACAAGCTTCTAGACAATGGTATATAAAGTTTCATGATACCATTACTTCCTTCAGATTTAAGGAAAATACTATTGATCAGTGTATATATCTGAAGGTTAGTGGGAGTAAGTTTATTATATTGGTCTTATATGTGGATGATATATTGCTTGCCAGTAGTAATATTGGTTTGTTGCACGAAACCAAGATATTTCTCAACAAGAATTTTAAGATGGTTGATATGATGGTTGATATGAATGAGACATCCTATGTTATTAGCATTGAGATATTCAGGGACAGATCTCAAGATTTGTTAGGACTGTCTCAGAAAGGATATATTAATAATATTTTGGAAATGTTTAATATGCAGCTTTGTAAAACTAATGATATACTTATTATTAGAGATGAAAAATTCAGCCAAAATCAATGCCCGAAAAATGACTTAGAAAGGGATCAAATGAAGAATATTCCTTATGGGTGTGCAATTGGAAGTCTATTATATGCTCAAACCTGTACAAGGCCAGATATCAGTTTTGCAGTGGCAATGCTGGGTAGATACTAGAGTAACCCAGGAATGGAACATTGCAAAGCTACAAAGAAAATAATGAGATATCTGCAAGGGACAAGATTATATGCTCACATGTAGGAAGTCAGATCAGCTTGAAGTAACGGGATATTCAGATGCTGATTTTACAAATTGCCTTGATAGCATGAAATCTACTTCAAGATTTATGTTCATGCTGGGTGGTGGGGCAATTTCTTGGAAAAGTGTAAAATAATCACTTATTGCATCATCTACGATGGAAGCTGAATTTGTGGCATGCTTTGAGGCCACAAATCAAGCTTTATGGTTGCGGAATTTTATCTTAGGACTTTGTGTAGTCGACTCAATTGCCAAGTCGTTGAAGATATTTTGTGATAATACTGTAGTAGTTTTCTTATCTAAGAATGACAAGTACTCTAGTGATTCTAAGCACATTGAGATAAAGTACTTGGTGGTTAGAGAAAGAGTCCAGAAACAACAAGTGTCAATTAAAAATTTGAGCACTACTATAATAATTGCTGATCCATCTACTAAAACTTTGCAGTGCAAAATATTTAAAGAACATGTTCTTAGAATGAGGCTTGTGAGCAAGCCATAAAGGATATGATGATGCATGTTTAAGTGGATGCTATTATTGACATTTCTTTTGCATAATTAAAGTTATTTGTTTCTGCTATCCTGTTTGTGTTTATGATTATGCATATTATGGTTGAATGCAAGAAACATGATTGTCTTGAAATGATAAATTACAAGGGGCATTATAGATTATATAAGGAAAGACTAACAGTGTTGTAGTACATAGAAGGAAGTGTGACATTGATGATATACAACCGCTATGACTCACATTGATAGTTGGATTGAATACAGTATTATTATGCTTATTAGACTTATTGACTTATTTTTAAAATCATGACCATGTATAAAATACTTTTTAAAATTTTCAGAATCTAATTATATAAAATTGTTTTCAAATAAATTTTATTTTAATTTTGGATATCTTTTATATCTTACCAATTAATGGGTCAAGTGAGAGAATATAAGATTATGTGGCCCTTTATTAATTGAATAAGATATATTATAGATTATTTGGATTCTGATAAAAGATATTAGTCAATATTAAATAAAGTCTATATTATATTGGATATTTTAGGGGATGCTCTTGATGGAAGGAACTCTCATAATAACTTATCCTAGACCCTCTGCTCTCGCTTATAAATAGACAGGACCTACTATAAACCTAATGCACAGTACGAAAAGACAACAATAGGAATAAAGTCAAGAGATTACGGTTATTCTCTCGATCTCCCCAAAACCATCAATTAAGGTGGTCCTGTGAAAGGATAGGAAGAGAGGAGAAGGGGTCTAGATCTATTCTAGTTCCTCTTGCAGATCGATATCAAGCGCGTTATTCAGATCCGACAGGCGGTGGTGCTCTTGAAGATCTAGTTGGATCTCAAATGACATTTAAAGGTACGCATCGTAAACAGATCTCGTATTGTTTGATTTCAATCATGGCATAACCAAGACGGTGACGACAACGGGGAGAAAAAAATTCAGTACAAGATTCTATTCCTGAGGCAGAATATGAGAGCAGTCAATCGAGGGAACGGGTCGACGGCGGCTATAGAGACTACCGGTTCTTTCTTCTTGGGCTTCCAAAAGCTCGATCTCCTAAGTTTTCTTCCTCTCCCTCTCCCTCTCCCTCTCCCAATGTATCATATGTAGCTACCATTACCAACATCCATCCACGACCGACAGTTCGCATCACACCCATTCATGTTCCGTTCTTTCTTATTCATTCTGGCCATCAACAATATCCTTGCATTTAGGTGTCCGACATCATAGAAAATTATTTGATTTATAATACACACTCATCGGATCAAGCCATCCTTGTAATTTACTGATTTGTTTGTGGAATAAGATTCCTCTCCGGGACAACGGTACGTGGACCAGAGGTGGTAATAAGGACGAGCACACAGCAGCGGCTACTGTCAAATTAGAGAGAGGCGTAGAGACAGAGAGCAATGATAAGAATTCTATATGTGGCACGCATTGACATTTTACTGGTTAAAGTGAAACTAAGAAAACTGGTAATTCAAAGAAATAGTTTGTGAAAATTCATCCTTACTGCCTCTGCATCTCAATCTATATCTTGTGATTTCCAGTTTAGTTCAAGTAGAAAATTTATCATAATAGAGAAAAGCAAAAGTGAAAGATGTGAGATCAAATCATACGACCTGGGATTTGGAGGGGGGTTTTTCACTTTCCTATCGCTCTTTTTCTATCCTCAATATTATTGGATTATTGTGGTTTATATGTGCACTGTTATAATGTATATTTTCTAATCTTCTTGTCATTAGTATTGTTCAGTCTTGATGCTTCTGTCACTATTTTCTTCCCTTCTTACTACTGTACACTATTATCACTTCACCTGTTTCAGAAAAGTACTGTTTCTGTTAAGGACTACAGTGAACTACAGTGAGAATTCAGACAGCTATCTACAGAGGAAAAGGATGAACGAGGAGGAGGTGGAGAAAAAGTATGACACCAGCATGGCCTGACTCGGAAATCTTAAAGAAAATGTTCGAATTTGTGTGATCGACGGCTACAAGAGCTGGTTGAAAGGGTTCATAGGTGAACGTGAAGGTTGCAGGGAGCCGCTGACGGCATTGAGATGCCTAACTCCTCTCTTTCTTCTTCTTTTCTATGTCAATTATTATCCTTTGCAAAATATTTCTTTTTTATTTTTCTTTTCTTTTCTTTTTTTTATTTCTTTCTGATCTAGCAGGGGATGCAGCGGGGCATTGAAGAAATGGAAACCCGAGTGTTTTGGGCTTCCCATATTGCCACCCTTATTCTTTTCGTTTTTTATTTCTTTCTGATCGAGCTGGGGATGCAGCAGGGCAAAGAAGAAATGGAAACAGACACTGCAAGTTTTGTCAGTAAACCCAGTGTTTTGGGCTTCCCATAATGCCACCCTTATTCTCTTCTTGTTAAGCCCCCACAGTGGGTTAAGTGTTGAAGCTTACTATCCATATTTTTTTAATATTAATATTTTTTTTAAAATAAAATATAATGTTATTGTGACCAATATTATTATTATTTTTTTCACAACTGTTTATTTCATCCTCCTTGTCATGTAAATATCATCGTTGTTGACCTTGCATATTGTGGACGTCATTGATCTTACTCCTCACCCTCTCATATCATTCTTCAAGGAGAAGAAAAGGAAAAAAAATAGAAAAATAAGGAGAATTAGAGGAGAAGATGAAAAAAAAAATGAGTAGGAGTAGACATAGGAATGATAAAGAAAAAAAATGATTATTTATGTTTATTTATAAAAAATATTTAAAAATATTTAAAATATTTAAAAATATTTAAAAATTAAAATAAGATTATAAATAATAATAAAAGATTACAAATAGTAATCTTCTAAGTATTTTATATTTACGTTCAATTCCCCATATTAACCATAACTCAACACCATTAGCAGTATTTATGCTATTCAAGAATGGATATTATGTAATATAGGTCATTTTTTATTTTTTATTTCAGATATTTGAAAAGTTAATATCGAACGGAGCATGACGATAATACAATTTTCAGCATATATAAATATTCAATTTTTCGTAAATATAAAATTATGTTATAGAAAACTTTTGGATGTAGGTCAAGCCTATAAATTCCTTATGCAGTTCTAATTTCAAATTTGTAAGTGGGGAATGCAGCAGGTCAGAATTTATTTATTTATAAAGGGCAAAATCAAGCAATGCAATTTGTTAATGTATTGATAAGTTACTTTCAAACTTTTTCCTCTCGTTGGTTGACTACTCAATTAGTTATAATAACTGTGTTACTCATCTAGCCTAGAAAAAGCATGCACCGGTTGAGTTGGACCATTCTTCTATTAGACTGAAAAAAATATCATGGACCATTCTTCTGCCAGATAGAAAATAACATATAGTTGCATTTATATATATACAGATTAAAAAAAAAAGGTGTCGTTGATTAATATCTCATTGATAAATATGTAACATGTTCATTTCAGAAAACAAAATATAAAAAACTCAGTTCATTCCTTGAGCAATGTTGCTTTTACCATTGTGTGGTATCCAAAAAATTCCCAACGTTACTTTGTATCCACATATATAAACATGTTGCACTGGGCTTCACGTTTGTGTCGGTTTAAGGTCACTTAAACGTGAACAAAGTCTAACTATTAATATTTTGATTTATGTGTTTAAAATTATTATGATTATTTTTTTTATTCACGACATAACTGAAGTCTGCCATTTTTAGATAGAGAAGTTTTCTGAGATTTCCTAAAAGTCATCTAGCCATATTTCTTCACAGATCGGATAGTAAGTTTTTGTTAGATAGTACTGATTTTTGATGAAGATATTTTAGACTCAATGATCTTAATTATGAACGGTGATGATCTGGTTTGGAGTTAGTTTGCATAGGGTTTTGGTTCCTGAACAGCAGCAGTTCACTGATTATTCTACCACCTACCAATTTTTTTCGATTCCTTACTGAGTAGTTTTCAACCGTTGGATTTAGTTGAAATTTTGTCAGCAAGTATAAGGTTTCTGGTTATTAATTTTGAACGGTGAAGATCAGGTTTGGAAGTATTTAAGTATATGTTTTTGTTATTTCAACAAAGATTATGCTGTTATTTTGCTGATTCTAACAATTTCAGCAAGCATTTGAACTATCATTTATAGTTCAATTTGGCTATTTTTGGTGAGCATATTTAGACTAGCATTTCTTCAATCTGAACAGTCGAGATTGTGTTCGAATGTGGGAAACACTTTATGATCGTCATAGTAACTACCCTTTGTTATTCTTGTCTCTATTTGATGGGTATTTGAGTTATGGGTTTTGAATTTGTGGTGGAACAAATTTGTATATAGATCTTTAATGTTGTGAACAATATTTTTATAGTAGAGATTTTGATTTGGATCAAGACGGTCCCGTAATTTTTATCCTTCACATTAAATGAGTTTTTCACGTAAAAATTACTAGTATTCTTGTGTGCTGGATTGTGATTCAATTGTTAATTGCCCATATACTCAAGATAGTGCTTCTAATATATTCATATAAGTGAGAAATTTTTTTTGATAATTAATTATCTATATCCGCATATTTTTTATCGAATTTTCCCAACACAATAATATTAGAGTATAACTTTTTACTTGTTTGAATTCTGGAGGCTAATTTGGGTAGAATAGTCTGTTTGGATGACAAATTATCACAAATGAAAAGAAAAGATGAGAGATATTCTCTTTGTAAAAAGCTGCATTTACCTATGTTTTTATCTAAAAAACCCGAGTCTTAAAATGATGAAGAGTGAGATTTTGAGCATTAACAAGTTTGTCACTTTATTTGACAATGGGTAGAAGGTAATGTCTTAAATCACATTGTTAATGAGACAAAAGCAAATGTGTTGTGACAAAAACTTCTCTATATGCTTCAAGAACCGACAATAATAAACTGTTTTTGCTTAAATAAGCTATGCGCTTGTAGTTTAAAGAAGGTAGCTCCATTTCTGGTCACTTAAATAAATTTCAAGGTTGTTTTGATCAGTTGTCTAGCATGGGTATAAAGTTTGAAAAAGAGGTACTTGGGCTTTGGTTGCTTAATACTCTATTTGATGATTAGGAGAGTTTTTGGGTATCTTTGACAAACTCTACTCCTAGTTTTCATATATGTGAAAAGTGATGTTCGGAATGAAGAAATGAGAAGAACACGAGATATATCTAAATCACACTCAGAGGTTTTGGTTATTGAGAATAGGGGGAGAAGCAAGAACATGAGTCAAGATCAGAATAAAAAAGGCAGTAGCAGAAGTAAGAGCAAATCAAGGTCAAAGTACAAGATTTTTGAATGTCATTACCATGGTAAGAAAGGGCATAATGGAAAAAGGAGAACAAAGATAAGGGTAACAACAACAATCAAGATAAAAAAATCAATAAAAATGATAATGATTGTATTTCCAGTGTTTCTAATGATCTTACTACTATTTATTGTGCAAAGGACATCAACTTTACTAAGAATGAAACCAATTGAGTCTTTGACGGTGGTGCTACCTACCATGTTACATCAAAGAAGGACTTCTTTACTTCTTGTACTCCAGGTGATTTTGGAGTCCTAAAAATGGGCAATGATGGAGTGTCAAAGGTTGTAGGCACTGGAGCTGTTTGTTTAGAGACTGACATTGGAACAAAACTTATTCTTAAAAATGTCAAACATGCACAAGATGTCCGACTGCACTTGATCTCTTAGAGAGGCTTGATGATGATGGTTATTGTGGCCTTTTTGGTGATAAGCAATGAAAAATTACTAAAGACTCTATAATTGTAGCTCGAGCAAAGAAGTCCTGTGACTTGTATTGGTTGGAGGCTTCAGTCAATACTGATCATGTTAAAACAGTTGAAAGTTTTAACTCTTCAGATTTATTGCATAAAAGGCTGAGTCACATTAGTGTGAAGGGACTTGATTGTCTAGCTAAGAAGAATATACTTTCAAGGTTGAAAGGTGCAAATATAGACAAGTGTATTCATTGTTTAGCTAGGAAACATAAAATGGTTTCTTTCAAGTATCATCTTCCTTCTAGGAAAAATGAGCTACTTGAATTAATACGCTCATATGTTTGTGGTCTTTTGAAGATAAGGTCATTTGGTGGTACACTTTACTTTGTGATATTTATTGATGATCATTCTAGGAAACTATGAGTCTATGTTTTGAAGTCAAAGGATCAAGTTCTTGATGCATTCAAGGAATATCAAGCTTATGTTGAGAGAGAAATAGGAAAGAAATTAAAATGCATCCACAATGGCGGAGAATATTGTGGGCTCTTTGATGTATACTATAGGAAGCAAGGTATCAGGCATCAAAAGACACCTCCTAAGACTACTTAATTAAATGGCCTTGCAGAAAGGATGAACAAAACATTGATGAAGAGAGACAGATGTGTGCTTATAGAAGCTAAACTGCCTAATTCCTTTTCGGGTAAGGCTTTATACACAATTACTCATGTTATTAATCTAACCCCTACTGTTGTCTTGTAGGATGATGTTACTACAAGGTGTGGTATGACAGAGATGTTTCCTATGGCCACTTGCATATATTTGACAGAGATGTTTTCTATGGCCACTAATGTCGGAGCCTAGTCTCCGAGACTGTTAGACAGTGGTGGTCCCCCATTAATGGTGGTGGTACCGCTCGTATCCCGAGAAATTATAAATTTAAATTTTTGGCTCCAAATTTTAAAGCCATTTGGGGCCTATAAATACCCCACTTATTCTTGCTGAGGATGCAAGAACTGTGATAAAAAAACTTGTGATTTTAAGTATGAAAACATGTTGCAATCTCTTGAGTGTTCCCCTTATCTTAAAAGTTTAGAGTTCATTAAGGGAGGTGTGAGACTTGTAAAAGTTCTCTCCTAAACCTGTGAAAAGGATAAAAGGTTGTAAAAGGGTAGTTGATCTTCGTCCATTAAAGGAAGATCATTAGTGAATGTCGATGGCCTCGATGAAGGAGGAATTAGAAGTTGACGTAGGTCACGACGACTGAACCACTATAAACTCGATGGTCATTTTTTTATGCTCTTTATTACTATTACTTTTTTATTTAACTCTTATAATACTTTCTAAGTCAAAGCACACTTTCGATATTAGTTTTCATCGAACAAAATTTTTAGACCAAGATTTTTACGAAAGCACTAATTCATACCACCCTCCCTTTTTAGTGTCAATCCGGTCGTAATAGCAACCTCTACGGCATTTTGCATATTCGTCTTTGATAGTAGATCTTGAATGTTCTTCCTTTGGGACTTTGGGATAAAAAGAGTCCTGAATATGTGTATATTTCTTCCACTCCCATAAAGTATCTTAAGGGTCCTAAATCCTTGATGGAGAATCGATCTGCTAACTATGTAAGGAATTGTTTAATCTTCAAAGGATTATTGCCTGTAACGATAATGTCATCTACATACACTAGTAGATAATTGTGCCCCTATTTTGTTACCGTAGAAATAGTAAGGTGTCAGACTTTGAGTTGATGAACCCAATTGAAGCAAAAAAATAAGCTTAACGAAGTTTATAAATAACTTTTTATAGTTTACAAATATTCATGTATATTGAGGATAGATAAAGTTAAGAGGTTGCAACATAAAGACATCTTCAGTTAAGGTCTCTTACAAGAAAGCATTGGATTCCATTTAATTCGAAAGATCCACTTACACTCGATGATATTTTATGTGATTAAATGATACAAGGGTCCATGTGGAATTATGGAGTAGGACATCATATTCTTCACACATGGCTTTACGCCAATATAGAGATTTTTGAGCTTAAGTGATGGTTGTAGGTTCAATAGGCTCAGGTAGAGAGTTTGCGATAACATGAAGATAAAGGATTTGATGGGGTTTGAAAATGCCACTTTTGGATCGTGTTGTCATATGATATCCAAGTGCGATGTGATTATTAGGTTACATTATAAGTATAGGTACTGGTGGAGAGATATTGCCACGTACTTGATCAAATTGATGCACTTCGATGTCACTGGGCCAAGGAGAAGGCAAAGACAATAGTTATGGCTCTAAAGGTATTACTTCATCAATAGGGTGAATTTGTGAAAAATTAAGCGGAGAAGCTATAGAGGGAGTGCGGAGCTGTTAAGAGAGTGTATATCTAGAGGGGAAGTATTGGATGGCGAGGTGGAAGGTTTGTTTGAGGGGGTCTGAGGTATACTCAAATGAATCTAGTGATGTATGGTTGTTGGAGTGGCTCACATGACTGAAGGCTCATGGTGTTTGAAGGGAAAAATTGACTTAGCTCATGGTTTTTGAAGGGAAAAATTGACTTAATAAAAATGATAGGATGTGATATAAAGATTTTTGAGTTTGAGGACTAGAGCATCAGAAAATATTATGTTCAAAAGAGTATCTATGAAGATGCAAGACTTGGATCTTGATGTTATCTTATGTAAAGGATATGGGTGTAGCCACGGATAACATAAATAACTAAATACTAATTGAGATTTTATAAAATAATTTTTCAAATGGTGACTGATGTTGTAGGATTGGAGTTAGCATGTGATTAATGAGGTAGACTATAGTTTAGAAAGCTACTGGCCATAAGTTCGCAGTATAGAGGCTTGGTGTAAAAAGGTGAAACCAGTTTCAACTATATGTTGATGTTTGCATTTGGTAGAGCCAACTAGTTAATGAGTGTGTTATGATGACTTGAGGTATTATATATCACAGGATGAAAGATAGGTTTTTAGGGCTTTGTATTCACCTCCTCCATTAGAATAAACTATTTAATTATAGATTGGCAGAAGTCCTCGACCAACTTTCTAAAATGGGTAAAGACTATGGAGACTTTAGATTTATATTTGAGAAGATATAACTATATATACTTAGTAAAAATATACAAAAATGATATAAAATCTGAAATTGTTAAAAGAAGTGGTTAGGGCAAGGTCCCAGACATAAGTGGAAATAATTTTACATGGTTTAGAGCAGGATATCAAAGACATTCTATAGAGCAGGATATCAAAGACATTCTAAAGTCTATGACTTTTTATTGCTAAGACAAGAATCACAAGGAGTTATAAAGCTACTTGATTTGAAAGTTAAAAGAGAGTAAAGAGAAAGTAATTGTTATTAAATAGAGGATAAGGGATGACCAAGACGACGATGCCACCATCAACTAGAGCAGCAATTGAAGGAAGAGTAGTTGGCTGGGTGATTTGTGAAGCTAACAACCACTAGTAAATATTATCTTTATTCTAGCCTCAGACCAAGGATGCCCTTGTGCTCAAATCTTTGACAAGAAATGAGTCAATAACAAATTCAATAGAGGTGTTATTTTGTTTAAAAATTGAAAAATAGAAATAAGGTTCCTTTTAATGCGAGATGTATACAGAACATCATAGAGTGTAAAAGTGATAATGTAAGTAATATGGATTCTATTACCATCACCAATGATGATGTCTTCATTGCCTCCATAGTCATTGTGGATGGATAAGCTCTATAGATTAGTAGTAATATGGTGAGAAGCACTAGAGTCCACAATCCAATTATTTGGATGAGAAATCAAAGTAGTTATGATATTTATTTGAGGCCAGTTGAGTGTAGTAGGAAGCCTGGGTCGAGTTCGATAGACTTTTGTTGAGTGTTCAAATTATCACAAAACTGACAGACAACTCTTTGTTGGTTATTATGGTTAGGATGTTAGGGCTGCTGATAGTTATTGAAGTTGCCACCTTGATTGTTGTTGAAGTTGCTATCATGATTGAAAGGTTAATGGTGTAATAGAGGATGATATGTCTATGTGTTACCCATTTGTCCAGGAGACATCTTACTCAATCCTTTATTGAGGTTCTTGGTCCATTGGTTGCTCTTCTTTTAAATTTTTAACTGTTTGAGCTATAATGGTTGGTCCTATCTTCTTTTTTTCGTATTTTAAATATGTTTCATAATCAATCAACTTGTCATATAGTTCTTCGAATGACATCGGTGAGCCTCATGCCCAAATTACTGTCGCCAATTCCTTGTATTCGTCTCCTAAGCTATTGAGAAATGGGCAATGACTTCTTCATCTCCTAGGCTATTGAGAGTATGACCTATTAAAGCCAAGTGATCTATAATAACTTTATATTTTGCATATAATCAATAATAGTACTTTTCTCTTGTGTGGTTTTCACTAAATTGTATAAGAGACTGAGCATGTAAGTACGAGAGCGATTGGCTAGGGTGATTTGTAACTTAGACCATACTTTTGCTACAATGCTACATAAAGATATTAATGGTGTGATGGATCTAGTGATTAAGGCTTAAATTGCTTGGAAGATAAGAAGACGATCTTGACGTAACCATAGTTTGTGAGTAGGATTTGGTACTGGACTAGGTTCTCTTAGTATTTGTATATTTTTTGGTGGACAACTAAGAGAGCTGTCAACGTGGCCTAGTAGATTATATCAAAATAAGAGATTGAAAAATTATGCTTGCTAAGATGCATAGTTGTTGCCCTTGGATAATATGAAAGGGATTAGAGTTATAGCATTGATGAAGATAAGTCCTATATTTTGAGAACTATTATTCCCTATAGGAACAATAACTAGAATGTCATATATAGATGATGAAGACATTATGAAAATATGCACCAATTTGATGGATCAAGCTAGCAGGTGGATGTTGTGAGTTGGTTAAAGTCTACCAACTTGATTTTTGGAGCACTATGAATAGCAAGAGAGTTAGGTGACACTATGCACCTTCAAGGATGAGAGGGTCGAGAGTAGGCAGCAAGTGCTCGATCTCCTAGTGTACAACCTGGTGATGGTAATTGTGAAAATTAGCGATGTTGTAGGGAATAGTGACAAAGAAGAGTCAGTGGCAGAAGGTAGTCATTGAAGGAAGATGGAAGATAACACTGTTATCAACTCTAACATCGACAAGCCAGCTCTGATAAGTCATTGGTGGGAAGGAGGCTCTATTGTTACAACAACAACGACTATAGGCCAGTGGGGAAGGCACCGATTAGGATGAGGTGTCGGTAAGTAAGAGAAATCACTGATCAGGATAGATTAGAAATAACTAATGATAGGAAAGATGTTATGCGCCTAGCAGAAGAGGAGATGCAGGGGAAGTCTACATTGATCATCCTCGAAGAGGCTGATGAGGTAGGCCTTGACCACCTCCTGGAGCGCAGCCACCATCGAGCTCTAGAGCAATAGTTGATGGTAGAGGGAAAGCTACAGAGCGATAGAGATCATAGAGCTACTGTAGTTCTCTATTGAACAAGAGATGGCTACAATTTCTACTGAGGAAGATCACTAAGCAGACCAACGAAACCGGGGCTACGATCACTTGGCATGGATGGCTGCCTCCTGGAGAGCAACATTGCAGTAGTAATTGAAGATCAGTAGCGATCAAGAAGAACAGAGAGCAGCCTATGATTAAAAGATCATAATCATCATCGTCAGAGAAGCAACAGTAATGGATCTCAGCAGAGATCTATCGGGGAAGAGTACTTCGCTAGTGAGGAGGAGTGATCGCTTGGTGCAGATCAGGCGATGATGGTGATGTTGCTTTGGCTTTGTACTTATTGTCAATGGAGGAACCAAGCTAGGAGATGAGGGAGAGCTGCTCGACTGCAAGTCCCACGAGCTCACCGATCCTGTTACTGAATGTGCTGCTGCTCTGATGTGAGCATCCAAAGGTGATATTGGGGATGGCGATCGTGTTTCACTGCATTGCCTAGTCGGTTTGCCACGTCAGGGGAAATAATGTTCAACATCATGCTAGACTCAATGATGATGTTCAATAATCTAGAAGCAGTAGGAGAGGTTGTCGAGATCTTTATGTTGCCGATGTTGATCCCGTTGAGAGTTAGATAGTTGAAAACTTCCACTGCAGAAGCTTTGAATTATTATCACTGGATAACAAGGAAGAAAAATTATTTGCAAGTTAAGATCTACTTTGATATCATGATAGATTAAGATGCGATGAAGAAGATTGTTAAAATTTTATTGAAGTAAGCAACATTTTTACAGGTTTAAAGGGAGAGATTTCCTTTATCATGATCAATCAGTCAGGAAAGATTTCCTTGATCAATTATATAAATTTTATCATGATCATAATCTTCTATCACCTATAACTTGTGATGTTTAAATATCTAGTTAATTTTTCATACAATACTAGGCTACCTTATTAAGCACAAGGCTCATGTGAATGTCAATATATGATCAGGGAAGGATCAATATACATAATTTATCTCTACCTTATTTAAGACTCTACTAAACCAATAATTAAAATAGTTAAAAGTAGAAAGTGTTTTGTTAAGCCCTATTAGGACTCAACTTATTAGTGGAGAAGGTTGCACTGAGCATAAATCGATTTTTAAACTTTATTATAGAGTTATATATTTTTTCCTTAATATCACTTCTCAAATATTTTAAATATTTACTCCAATAATAATTAGCTACATGAATGCATATCCACCACTAATCATATTCCAAGCATCACTCTTGCTACTCTGCTAGTTTGAAATGCTAGACTCTAATAAACTATAGAGGGATGTTTAGTAAACATGCTAATATGTCTAGTAAAGAATAATAAGATCTCAAAGAAATATGGAAATGCTAAGATGTGTTCCATCACAGATTTACAACAGGAACAATGATAATAACAATTAGAGTGAGACTTTAAAAACATAAACTTTGGCAAGATGATTATATTAATAGAAGATATGATTTAGATATAATTTTCTCAATCGAATAAGGAAATTATGTAGGTTAGTTAAAGAAAATCCTCCTATCTTCACTTTATAAATTGACGATTGATCAATGAATCAAACGGGCATTTCTTTACTTCTTCCTATTTCAACATAGTATCAGAGCCTCTCTCTTTATAAGAGAGATTACTTTTTTTTTTTCTTCATTATCAAATGATAGCTTCTATCACCATTTGTCTATCGACAACTCCGCTGCGAAACTACGGATACCCAGGGGTCATCCGTTGCCACCCTCCCAAACATCCTATGCTCCGAATGCAACTCTCTCCTCATCGGTGTAGGTCTCCCTCTCCAACAAGAGACAGGCGCCACTCATGATGCTATCGACGACGCTCACTCTTTTCCTCTACCAATGGTAGCCCTCTGAGGTCCAGCGAATTAGGCGACCATCCTCTCTGTCGTCTCCCATGGCAGATCTGTTGCCCTTTTTCTCTATTGATCTCTTTCTTCTGCAGACCTCTCCTTCCCTCTTTTATGGCAGTGTCAGACCCACAGCCGTGTCTCTTCCTTCCACTTCATTGGCACATGGCAGTGTCGCTGCTGCTTCCACTGCCACCCGGCGTCAACTTTTGCATAGCCTTTTCGCTGCACATGGTCTGCAAATTCGTCTCCTTCCTCTCCAACGGTGGTCGCTCCCCTGCTTCTCTCACCGTAGAAGTGCTGCTCCTTTCCACAGTCGCTTCTCTTCCCAGCCTCCGGCCATCATCTTCCTCTCCTCCTCTGCTAGCAGGGTTGCCTTGGCTGCCAGCCCTCACTACTGTCGCCTCCGCTATCTGCTCGATGACATCGCCAGCGACAGGAAACCTCTTTCAGGTGCTACCTTTGACGCTCCTACCGTCTTTTCCCTTGCTGCCTGGTCGTATCTTCCTTTTCTGTCGCGACTCGACCAAGGTTTCCTTCGGTGCCAACTCTTGCTGCCCTCAACCTGCTTACCGTTGCCTCTTGCGAGGCGCTCTTGCTATGCGCCAAAGTCTTGTGTACGACTGCAGTTCTTCCTTATCGGCTTCCCCTCCTCGCCCAGACTCACTGCCAGGACCCCTGTCGTTTGCCTCCTAAGCATCTCATTCTGCTACCGCTGCTATCCGCTGCCACCGTCATGAACAACCAGCGATTGGCATTTGTAGTGCACTCGTTGACGCTGACTCCTGCTACCTGTCCACTGACATCTTCTTTCGGTGTCACCAGTGTCTTCTTCCGTAGTGCAACAATGTCTTATGCTACAACCGTCAGACCTAATCTTCCTGCCATCGAGGTCCCTCACTGTCAGCATCTGCACCCAATAGCCGAAGACCAGTAATCCGCTGTTGAACAGCCGCCAACATCCTCTCTCCCCCGATCGTTGTGTCTACTGCATCTTCATCATCACTGTCGTGAAAAATGCAGTCAGCACCCCTCCTCCCCCTTCTCCTGTCCAACGACAACAAACTCTCCTCATTGAACAGATCTATTGATCTGATCAATTTGGATTAATTGTTATCGGTTTAAGATCGATATCCTTGGTTCAAGATAAGCGTCCTTATATGAGCTCGATCTTATGGGGGCATGATAGAATGAGAAAATCATATAGGTTAGTTAAGAAAAATACTCCTATCTTCAATGTATAAATTGACGATTGATTAATGAATCAAACAGATATTTCTTTACTTCTTCCTATTTCAAGATATGTAATATCAAACAAATCACACAAGCAAAACACCCAAAGGGTAGAGTTATATGTGGGACCTATTCAAATTACATCGAACAAAATAATCCTCTTAAATCATGAGAGATCATTCCATATCGTACTTTTAATGATTACCAAAAAACAATTAGTTCTTTTACTCACGAAAGAATTGTGTTTACTCTCTCACATGAGGAACAATCTCCACCATTTATCTCTTTGGGAAGTCATCAATCAGTACTGGGTTTCCTATTTATAAATTATATTAATATAAACTATGCATAGGTGTATATGTCAATGTGTCTAGAAGACATCATGCATCATCGCTTAGCATGCTTATGGAAGGAGAATCATCATCAAAGGATTTCCTATAGCAATTTCAATAAGAAGTTAACTTACATCAATGATTAGTTTTTCAATAAATACATCTGGCCAATTGAGTAAGAGTTTTGAAATTTATTAGATCATCGATCAAGTGAGGCAACGTTGACACCTTTTACTTGTTTCGCAAAATATGTCACTTCCGTTAATGATCTTGAAGATTGATATAGCGGATATTGGTCTGGCTACCACATCCCGCCACCCTTGGACAACTAGGCCTCCAGCATGGTCGACTTGATACAATAGAGGAAGTTATCGCATCAGCACCTACCCCGAACCGCTACTGGAGGATGCTGATCGATCCGGAGTTTTCTCCACTAGTTGCGAACCCCGGACCGCCCATCGTCACGGTGGAGGCCTTCCTCGGTCTTACTCACCAGGTTTAGGCACGGGTAGGAATGGTGTAGACCATCATGCTATATTTGTCTCAACTCATACAATCAATAACCTCTTAGCAACCGGCCCCTCAATCAGCACCCCTACAGGTGGAATCTCTTGCGACCCCGGTTCGGGAAGATCAGCCCGATGAGGAGGGACTACAGTGCCTGACAGCTGAAGTTCGGTTGGACTCCCGAACCACCATACTCATACAGTCGCTGTGCCACTTTCAGGATTCCGCTTAAGCAAGTCTCGATCTAGACAGTCTCTCCTTCGACTCTACAGATTCGTTGAGGGAACAAGTGCATCAAGCCCATCAGCAACTGGATGAAGTTTAGAAGGAATTCCTTAAATCCAAGGAGGAGCTCAGGGAGAGCTCAAAAGGCGGCTCCCCTTTCACCCCCGAGATACAAGACAAGCCCCTACCTGCTAACTTTAGATTGCCCTCTCTCAAACTCTACGACGGCAACTGCGACCTGACCGAACACATCGCAACATTCCGGGCTCAAATGGCCTTCTATGACATATCTGATGCATTGATGTGTCGAGCATTCCCAACCACCTTAAGGGGACTGGCCAAAACATGATATAGCCGGCTCAAACTTGCTTCAATTTCTTCATTTGATTTATTAGCAAAAGAGTTCGAGCTAAATTTGTTAGTGAGCACATTCCCAAAACCCACCGTTGCCTCACTCGTCGGGTTAGCTCAAGGAAATAAAGAATCTCTTGCCCAGTTTGTTGGGTGATTCACTTCACAAGTTCGAGGAGTGCCCGATGTGCACCCCTCCCTCGCAATTCAGGTGTTCCTGATGGGGCTTAAGCTATCAAGGTTTTTCTAGTCGCTGATCGAGCGACCACCCGTGATAGTGCCCGAAATGCTACAACGAGCGCACCAATACATAGCTGTCGAGGCGTTGGTGGCTGGCAAGCGAGATGAATCGAAGCAGCCCCGAGCTGAACAATCCTGAGGACAGCCCTCGAGACTCCCCAAAAGAAGGGTCGATAGGCCGGATATGCTACCACCAAGACTGTTGCCGATGCCCCTCAACTCAACCCGAACAGAGATTTTCCTTCAGATTCGGGAGAAAGGGCTCCTGAAAACTCCCAACCCAATGAAGACATAATCAGAAGGCGCGTTAAAAGAAGATACTACCATGTCCATAGGGAGCATGGCCATGACACATAGGAGTGTTGTGAATTACAAAATCAAATAGAAGACCTTATTCGGCAAGGACATTTGCATCGCTATGTCCGTGACCAATCCACATTCCCCGACAATTGACCCCCAGGGATTCGTCACCTCGTCGAAAGGGGCCGATTGAAAATCATATCGACGTCATTATCAGGGGACTAGCCTCCAGTGGTAACAGCTCCTTGGCACACAAAGCCTACGCACGAACAACAGTGGGCAAGAAGCCGAAGCATGATAGCGACCTCGACATCACCTTTGGGTCAGAAAATGAAGAATACCCGACCATGACGATGTTCTGGTGATCTCGACCTGAATGCCAAACGCTCGTGTGAAAAGAGTCATGATCAACATGGGAAGTTCAGTCGACATTCTGTACCTTGACGCTTTCCAAAAGTTGGGATTGACTGACAAAGATCTTATTTCCTTGATATCTGCTTTGATAGGATTCACAGGAGATTCGATCTCCCCTTTAGGAGCAACTACACTGCTTGTCACATTTAGAGAGGAGCCGAAGTCCAAAACATAGATGGTTTCATTTATGGTGGTGGGACTCCCATCGACATACAACGTAATTATCGGATGACCAACCCTCAACCGATTAAGGGTGATCGTCTCCACATACCACATAATCATGAAATTCTTGACCAGAGTAGGAGTAAGAGAAGTGAGAAGTGACCCACGGGAATCCAGGCAATGTTACCTAACGACAACGACATTGCCCAAAAGACTCAAAGTCCTGACAACCGCCAAGGTCCCTCGGAGCCCCGATAGGGACACCCAGAATCCCAAGCTGGAAGAGCAAGTATTGGAGGTGCCCCTCGACCTGACATGACCAGACAAAATGGTGAAGATCGGCTCGACACTTCCCGAAGAACAATGAATTCAACTACTGGAATTTCTTGGGAGAAACGTAGACATTTTCACTTGGTCTTCGAGGGACATGCCGGGGGTCAACCCATAAGTTGCTCAACATGACCTTAATATCACACCCGGCACCCGCCCTATAAAGCAACGCCCCCGGAGGTTTGCTCCTGAGCGACATAAAGCCATAGAAAACGAAGTCGCTCGGTTGTTGGACGCAGAGTTTATTGAGAAAGTTAGATATCCGACCTGATTGTCCAATGTTGTACTCATTAAAAAAGCTAATGGAAATTGGCATATGTGCGTTGATTATACTGATCTCAATCGGGCTTGCCCGAAAGACTATTATCTGCTCCCAAGAATCGACCAGCTAGTAGATGCCACATCGGGGCATGGTTTGCTCTCCTTCATGGATGCTTTCTCGGGATACAATCAGATTTGAATGGCTCCAAAAGATCAGGTGAACACAACCTTTATCACTCACCATGGCACCTACTGCTACAAGGTTATGCCGTTCGGGTTGAAAAACACTGGAGCCACTTACCAATGGTTGGTGAACCGTCTATTTAAGGATCAGGTTGGCAGAAACATGGAAATCTATGTAGATGATATGATAGTTAAGAGCCAAAAGTTCGAAGCTCACCTGTCGGACCTAGCCAAGACGTTTCAGACGCTGAGGAAGCACGGGATGCAGCTCAACCCGACTAAATGCACCTTTGGCATTACGTATAGGAAATTTTTGGGCTTTGTTATACATCAATGACGAATTGATGTGAACCCCAACAAGGTTAAAGCAATACTAAAGATGCAGTCTCCTCAAATGGTTAAAGAGGTGCAACGACTCATCGGCAGGCTAGCAGCATTAAGCCGGTTCATTTCGGGCTAGAGACAAGAGCTTATCCTTCCTCCGAGAATTGAAGTCGACAAGAAACTTTGAATGGACCCCTAAATGCGAAGAGGCGAATACCAGCTAAAGGCACACCTCGCCCATCTACCCCAACTGGCATTGGTAGCAGTTGGAGAGCCCCTCGGCTTGTATCTAGTGGATTAGACACGACGGTCAACTTAGTTTTGGTGAAACTCAACAAGGAAGGACAAAAGTCGGTCTACTACACAAGCCACATCTTGGCCGGTCCCGAGCTCCGTTACCCCCCAATCGAAAGACTAGCCCTGGCGTTGATCCTAGCATCAAGAAAGCTGAGACCGTACTTCCAAGTGCACCTTATCAAGGTGATAACTGACCAACCCTTACATCAGATCTTTTCAAAATTTGATGTTGCAGGCTGAATGCTCAATGGTTAGTAGCTCTGGGAGAATTCAACCTCGAGTACGTGGCAAAAATGGCGATCAAGGGCCAGGCAATAGTAGACTTCATTTTGGAGCTCACAGTCTCAAAAGGCCTGATGAACCTAAACCTTACATGGACATTGCATATCGATGGATTAACCAACTCGGAAAGGGGAGGGGTCGGGCTGGTGCTCAGAGATCCCTCCGATCAAATTTATGAGCATGCCCTTTGGTTAGAATTCAAAGCCACAAACAACGAAGCCAAATATGAAGCATTGTTGTTTAGGCTAAAGATAGCTGTCGAGCTCTACGTAGAAGACATTAAAATATTTACTGATTCACAGCTTGTTGCAGGGCAAATCCATAGAGACTTTGAGGCCCGAGAAGAAGTGATGACCAAGTATATAGCTAAAGCCCGACGGCTGATTAACCAGTTTTAAAGCTGTAACATCACCAAAGTACCTCGAGTCGAGAACTCGTAGGCCGACGCCCTCGCCCAGCTAGCTTCTGCCCATGGGACCGACATGCAGCCATGGGGGATAGCCAAGATTCCCAAGTCTTCTATCAGCTCAACTAACGTGCCCGTAACGGGAGAAGTGGAGAGCTGGATCAATGAAATCCTTTGCTTCAAGAAAGACGAAATCCTTCCTGAAGACAAAGTAGCGGCCTGACAAATCAAAAGGACTGAATCATGGTACTGCATTGTTAATGACTGTCTCTATCGGTGAGGCTTCAGTAGACCTCTGCTTCGATGCTTACACTCGGCCGAAGCGCACGCCACCTTAGCCGAGGTGCATGAAGGAGTAGTGGAGAACATATTGGTGCCCGCACCTTATCACACAAAATCCTCAGGCAAGGTTATTATTGGCTGACTATGCACAAAGATGCTCAAGTCTACGTACGAAATTATGAGCAATGCTAAAAACATGCCCGAATACAGCATCAGTCGATGACGTCGCTCACAACCACGGATTGCGCCTGGCCATTTGCTCAGTGAGGAATGGACCTTCTTGGTCCCTTTCCTCCAGCCCCGAGGCAGCATAAATTTCTTATGGTGGGGGTCGATTATTTCACCAAGTGGCTCGAAGCGGAACCATTGGCATCCATTACCAAAAAGCAGGTCGAAGGATTCATGTGGAAGAATATTATCACCAGATTCAGCCTTTCTAGAGTTATCGTCACCGATAATGGAACACAATTTAATAATGCAAAGTTCAAGACCTTTTGCCAAAGCTATCGAATCCAGTTAAAGTTTAGCTCGGTCGCTCACCCCCAAGCCAACAGACTTGCGGAAGTAACAAATCGGGTCATTCTCGAGGGATTAGAAAAAAAGGGTTTCCATGGTTCAAGGAACTTCGGTCAAAGAGCTCCCGAGCATACTATGGGCATCAAGGATGACCCCAAAGACCCTGACGAGAGAATCACCTTTTAGTCGGGCCTTCGGCACAAAGGCGATACTCCCTCTTGAAGTAGTCTACCCGACGTTCCGGGTTGAGATGTACGATGAGGAGGCCTTCAGCAAGCAATTGTGTGAAAATCTCGACCTCCTAGAAGAAAAATGGGCCGAGGCCCACCTGAGAACATTAGCCTACAAGAAGGCCGTCGCCAAGCTCTATAACTACAAGGTGTGTCCTCGGTTTATTAGGTCAGGCGACCTAGTGCTGCGGAAAACTAAGGTCCGTGATCTGACCCAGTCCCGCGGTAAGTTGGACATGAACTGGGAAGGTCCCTACCTTGTCATAGACGTTATCCGAGAAGGGACTTGTACCATGGTGACTATGGAAGGACGATTACTGCCTAGAACATGGCAGATATCGAACCTTCATAAATTTTATTTATAATCTGTATAGTCAGCTCGAGAGAAGGAAAGTTACGATCACATTAATAAAATGTTTTTGCTTACAAAAGGAGGTTGGTTACAAAATAAGGCTTCACCCGACCCAAATGTCAAAAATTAGGTGGGCGATTAAGCTAAATAGTGCAACCCGACCCACCAAAAAGGAAGCAACCAAAAAGGAAGCAAAGTCATGACTCGGGCGGATCCGAGTCATCGAAGGGCTATCGCCTCTCCATCAGCACCGGGTCATCCTCTGGTGAATGGTGAAAGGGTCCTCCTCCACCTCCAAGTCCGGGTGCAGGGCACAGAAGTGGGCCAGGGCAACTCGATATCCATACTCGTACAAGACCTGACCCATTCTCTTTAGACCTTCTTTGAAGCCGGCCGAGACCTTGTAATCATCTATCGCCCGCCTCGGCAGCTCGGCCTGCACGCTCTCTAATTCTTTCACGGACTTTAGCAAGTCATTATCTGCTCTGCGAGCCTTGACCCGTGCCTCCAACTACTTTTGGGCTTCGGACAAGTCACCTCGGGCATCGTTCAGTTCTTGGTCGAAGGTTTCGAGCCGTTGGAGCATTTCATCTCGCTCGTGTTTTATCTTCTCTAGTTCCTTTTCTAACTCAACCGCCCGTTCCTTGACTGCGACCACTACCTTCGGACCTCCTCTCGACTTTAGAACGTCAATCTCTTATTGAAGATTGGTGATCTGGTAGCCCATGAATATGATCAATCGACCCGCATCGTGGACTCGGTCAAACAATGTCATTTGGAAGTTGTGGCTCTGCATAAAACAACAATTGTCAAGACATCACGAAATAGCCTGAAGGGTCTAGACATGAGTTTAGTAATTACCAGGACCATCTCCTTAGCAGCTTGGGCAAGAAGCACCTCGGACGGGAGCATATACAACTCCCTTGCTAGCTGCGGATGTAGAAGTCCCCTTTTGAACTCCGTCGCGACCCCCAGGTCGTCCCAGACTTTGGTTGAATTCTTCAGCGACTCCCACCTTGTTTGCATCTCATCGTCTGGATCCTGTAGAGCTAGATCGGACATATAACGGGCATAGTACCCCTCGTCATCCTTCTGGACGGAGGTTCTACACAGGTCCTTCATGGACTTCGGGCGACGGAAGACTGGTGCCACGGGCTCTTCGGCCAACTCCACAGGTGCCTCGAGCTCTTCAGTCGACTCTGCCGATTCTTTACCTCTCGAGTGTGAAGGAGACCCTCCCTCACCGTGACGAGACTTGTGCCTCCCAGATAATGTCTTCACTCTCTTGTGCCCCCGAGTAGAATTGCCAGATTGAGGGGTCGACTCATCAGATGGCCTCTTAGGGGTCGGTGTGGAGGAAGATCTTAGAGCTTCGCCTAACGGGGTTCCCCCGACCTCCTGAGCAGAAGTAGCAGTTCGAGTTGCAGGAGGTTTTATGTCAGACACTTTCGGCATTCCACGTAGATCGTCGAGATCCATCTGGTCTGCATCCTGACTACCAGGTTAGAAAAATAACCTCAAAAGTTAAAGTAGTAGAAAAAAATACCCCTAGAGGTTGGGCTGAGACCCACATTGATCAGCCAAAGCACGGTCATCTCCTTAATCGCACGATAAGAGGAAAGAATTTTTATCAGTCTGTCGACCAGGATAGACTCCTCCTCGGATAAGTATGGGGGAACATTACTGATCGGACGCACCGACCAGTCAAGTCTGAATCCCCAATTCGGACCACTGATAAAAAGGTAGCTTACCTTCCAACCTTTATTGTTGGAAGGGGCCCCGCCAACCTTGAAGCCGACACATACGGTGAGATAGTAGCCACCACGGCTCTTGCAAAGGTGGAAACATGCCATGAATAAGTTTCGAGTCAGAATGATCCCATCCCCTCGGCACTTGCCCAAAAACACTACAAGGTAGTGCCACGAGTTGGGCGGCACCTAACTCGAGAAAATTCCCCACTACCTGAGACACTCTTCGATGGTAGAGTGAAGGGGAAACCAGAGTCCGGCCTCCAAGGCATCAACCGAGATACATACCCCGGGTGCGTCTGAACTATATGGAAGCTGTCCGAGCAGCGATACATGCAACCCGTACTCAACCGGGATACTGTACCATTCCCTTATTGCAACAAGTGACCCCTCGGTCACTGCCGTGTCGAGGTCATAACATGTTCTCATGACCTCCAAGTCCCTAAGGACCCTCGTGTCAACCAGAGACGGAGGTCCCGAAGACGTCCCCGAGGAACTAGCCTCGGGTTCTTCCAAACTCGTCCCTCCCGACCCAACGGAAGGGACAACACTAACACTACTAGAGGAATCCGAGGAGGTCATCCCGACCTGTTAGCAAAGACAACGACTGAAGGGGGCTAGGGAGGATGACCTAAGAAGAGCCAAAGGAAGTGGACCCAAGGAGAAATGAGGTCTCAACGATGAAGCAGGAAACTTATAGAATCGAAGAACGCTGGTTCAGCTTCTCGAGGCAAAGTAATAGATTACCTCGAAATGACCTATCGCATTAATGCACAATCACATTGGTGCATTAACACCAAAAAAAAAAGGAGCTTCCTTCGAACAACTCAACCAAATCTCCATGATTTGTGCCCGAGTTTACCCTCTCAGACAAATCTCCATGATTTATGCCCGAGTTATCCCTCTCGGCCAGATCTCTGTGCTCGAGTTCAATCTCTCGGCCAAATCTCCATGATTTGTGCTCGAGTTAACCCTCTCGGCCAAATCTCCATGATTTGTACTCGAGTTAACCCTCTCGGCCAAATCTCTATGATTTGTGCTCGAGTTCACCCTCTCGGCCAGATTTCCAAGATCTGTGCCCAAGTTCACCCTCTCAACTAAATCTCCATAATTTGTGCCCGAGTTAACCCTCTCAGCCAAATCTCCATGATTTGTGCCTGAGTTAACCCTCTCAACCAAATCTCCATGATTTATGCCTGAATTCACCCCCTCGGCCAAATCTCCATGATTTATGCTCGAGTTCACCCTCTCGGCCAGATCTCCATGATCTGTGCCCGAGTTCACCCTCTCGACCAAATCTCCATGATTTGTGCCCAAGTTAACCCTCTCGGTCAAATATCCATGATTTGTGCCCGAGTTCACCCCCTTGGCCAGATCTCAAAGATTTGTGCCCGAGTTCACCCCCTTGGCCAGATCTCAAAGATTTGTGCCCGAGTTCACCCTCTCGACTAGATCGCTAAGGTCTGCGCCCGAACTAAACCCCTCGGAAAGAATCCCAAAGCCAGAATCCAAGCTGGTTTTTCTCTACCAAAACATTGCTTCATGGCAGAGGTGTTCCCCTTGGCCGGATAATAGCCAAGGCCAGTTCGGTTCCCGAGTTGCCCTACTTGGCCAGTTCAGTTCTCGAGTTGCCCTACTCGGCCAATCTAGTTACTGAGCTGACCTTCTCGACCAATCCAACTTCCGAGCCACCCTGCTTGGCAAGTTAAATTTTCGAGCCACTCCGCTCAGCCAATCCAGTTCCCGAGTTGCCCTACTTGGCCAATCCAGTTTTCGTGCTGACCTGCTCAACTAGTCTAGTTTCCGAGCTGACTTGTTTGGCCAGTCCAACTCTCGAGCCGCTCTAGTTCGCCAGTTTAGTTCCGGAGTTGCCCTACTCGACCAATCCAGTTCCTGAGTTGCCCTACTGGCCAGTCTGACTTCCGAGCCACCCTGCTCGGCCAGTTCAGTTTCCGAGCCACCTCGCTCAGCTAGTTCGATTCCCGAGTTGCCCTACTCGACCAGTTTAGTTCCCGAGTTATCCTACTCGACCAATCTAGTTACTGAGTTGACCTGCTCGGCCAGTCCAACTTCCGAGCCACCCTGCTTGGCAAGTTCAGTTTCTGAGCCGCCTCACCCAATCAATCTAGTTCTTGAGTTGCCCTACTCGGCCAACCCAGTTTTCGAGCTAACCTACTTAACCAGTCCAATTTCTGAGCTAACCTGCTCGGCTAGTCCAACTCCCGAGCCACCCTGGTCGGCTACTTCAGTTTCCGAGTTTCCTTACTCAGTCAGCAAAGCTCCCAAACTGCCTCGCTCACCTAACTCAGTTCCCGCGGCAAAATCAGTTGGACTCCACTACAAGTCAATGATCCGACGCAGGACCTTATCATCGACGGCTTAACTGGGAGCCTCAAGAAGGTCTTTAGGGGGGGGCGAGGGCTGGGGGGGAGAGGGGGAAATGATATAGCGGATATTGGCCTGGCTACCACGTCCCCCCACCCTTGGACAACTAGACCTCCAGCATGGCCGACCTGACACAGACATGGCGGACTCGGCACTTGTACGACCAACATGGTGCAGGTAAGGTCGACCACCATAGCTGCAGTAGATGAAACGTGTACCACGCTGCCAGGACCACGGACGACATGAAGGCGTACGATGATATGGTAAGCAACAGGAGCATTAAGGGTCTCAAGTACGAACAAACTTTAATGTGTAGTATAAAAGCTCTTGCACCTCTACGGAGTGGGGGGATAGCAAACTCTCAGACCAAAATCTAACTTAATCATCCGAGGGGCTACGTCGGGAACCCCACCCGACTCGGCCTTCTTGTAAGAATCGATGACCGACCCGAGGCACATGCACCAATTCTCGACCCAAGCCAAATCCGGAGGTCTCTCCGTCCAACTGAGTATCCTCTCCTCCTAGCCAAGGTCGATGCGGGCAAGCTAGTGCACACGGGCTAGAACCAATCGTGACTACTCAGCAGACACGGAGGGACAGACCGTGTCTACGGAGGGACACAGAAGATTTCCACTAACAATGTTTGAGCCCTTTAATTAGAATTCGTTCTATGATATGCTCAAAATGTTTGAGCCCAGACTTCATGATAATACATTCATTAGGTCTTATAAATCATTCTAATTCTTTGTTCATGTGAGACTAAATTAGGGATCGTTTCTTAGTAGTATTTTTTCTTTTCTGTTTGATTCTTCATCGTATTCATCCACTTGATATGAGAAGTAAATAATTAATTCCATTAAGTCTTGACCATTAACTCAAAATATTTTGACCTAAAAATTAATTATAATATACCGATCAAGTGTTATGAATCAATTCAATTCTTTGTCCGTTTCCAACTTAGTTACAAATCATACATATCCTAATCATAATTTAACTTGAGTTATAATAAAGGTCAAAACAGATAATAATCATAGGATCAAATGAAGGCGGAAACCTTTATGTATGGAGAAGGAAGGTAGGTTGGCTGACCAACGACGAGAAACCAAGAAAAAAAAAAAATTCAAGGTGTGACCATTCAAATTCGGTAATGTGTCCGAAGGCACATGGTGGCGCTCCTCCTAATTGGAAAAAAGATGGTTGGCGATTCCAACAACATGCCCCAATTTGAGAAAGGACAGATGATGTGATTCGACGTCAGAAATCGATACATGAATCAACGTCAACTCTAAATAATAATGCATTAGCGGGGTATTTATGGGTACCAACCGACGGACCCTTAATCAGCGCCAGTCACTTGTCTGCTCGACTTATCACGCCGGACATATCGATGACCAGCAAACCCACAACTTCGAATAGACCAGTTGATAGCAACACTCCGATATTAACAGAGGATGTGTCGGCCTAGCAATCCCTTTTGTATTCAAGTTGTGGATCGCGTTATCGTAGTGAATGATGAGACTTATTGCATTGATGCTGCTGCAAGCCATAAAAATATCTTCCTGTCTCGTTTTGGTATATGTAGAGTGTGGATGAGGAGTCTTACTGCAGTAACAACGGTGCCGCAAAGTCGAGACGCTCTTTCTGTTTGTATATATATCTACAGCTAATTTCATATGAAGCCATTAGTTTGATTTTAAGATCTTCCGTTTACATATCATGTTTTTAACGTTATATATATATATATATATATATATAAGGACAGTTTGACACCGATAATTCTTTGACCATGACAAATAATTGATGGTTATCACTGAATCAGAATGGTAGGGAACTCCAACAGCACAGAGCTCTAGTTGAGAGATTGGAAATGTATTCAGCAACCAATGATTGATAATAATAACCCTCAAGTTTGCGCAATCTTGTTTCATCCCCCCATTAATTAATTTCCGAAGTTTCCCTCTTGATATTTCGAATCAAGTAATCCATCCTTCGTCACCCATCAGGTTTATGGATCAGAGAAATGTGAACTTGAACGATCAGTAGAGGGCTTCATTTTAGCAGGGCCTGTAAAGCGTTGGGGTATGTATCTGTCTCATCACAGCCCAAGGTTCATTACAAACCTTAGCCGTATCCTTCAAACTGTTGTTCTCATATTTGAGACAGATATGATGATGGACTGACAACCAGAATCGATTGTCAAACCTACACATATTTGATAACTGCAAAAGAGTGTCTCCGTTATGCTATTGGCAAACCAAACAGGATCACCAAGTTTGACTTTTTATAATCCTTCTCCATCTATACATGTATTTATTTAATGCAAGAGCTAAACCTGCGCACATAATTTACATCCTAATTCCAAACACATAATATAACTCAATTAGTTAATAATAAAAAATCTATGATAATAAAATGGAACAACTACACTCGGCAATACTAGATTTGAGGAGAGTCAATATATATATACTCTTATCGTTAAATATTTAAAAAGATTATTTTTATGACTATCTCCCAAGTCATAAAAAAATAACCTGACCCTCCTAAAAACAAACTCAGTAACAATGTTCATGAGATTTAATAGCATCCTCAATTATTCATAATACTTGAATTCAAGAAACACCTGAGTCCAAATTTAAGAAAAATCTCAAGACACAAACTAATCTTCCAAGCATGTCCATGTGTTTTTTAAAGTAACATATCTTGAGTATTTTCTTAAAAATACAATATATACATAGGTAACAATACTACATATTAGAATAGATGTCGTATGAGAAATGATATCTATAAATATGTTAGATCTCCATGACAAGGATCAGAAGATTTGTCTTTGACAAATATCAATGTTTAAGACCTAGTAGTAGAGTTTCGACTATAGTTATACTAAACAGTCAACTAATGTCACATACATAATATAATTAACACACATGAGAAAGATTTGAACAACTTTTAAAGTATACAATTTTTCCTTAAATATAAGCATGATCATATAAGATTTCAAAACTAATTACTGCAAAAAAATTGACTTTAAACAATAGCATGGGAAAGAAACCACTAAACATTTTAATTAATACTTACAAATATAGACTATAAGAATTGACACGATGATCTTGGTACTTCCTCTTCTCTTAAATCATTCAAATAACATGAATCAATACAATAAAGTATCAGAAACCTTTGTTTCTTTCCTAAACAATTAGTTTTATTTTTTTTTCTTCTTTAAGATCATATTATATTTAAGGACTTAAAATTTATTGATCTATAATCCTACTTACTTTCTAAATGGTAGAAAATAATAAAAATTCAAAAATATATAAATATATTTTTTAATTAAATTATTTTTTAATATAAAAATGGGACCAATATGATCACGTATTTTTTTTTCTGGCTTTCTTTATCTCTTTTTATTGATTTTTGGACTTTCTCTTTCTCTCTGCAATGCTTACCACACCCGCCACCTCTCTTCCCTTTTGCTACAGTCACTTCTCACACATGCCACAACGAGTCAGCGATGGCTTACTGCGACAATAATTTCTATTTTTTCTTTCTCTTCTCGCTTTTGTTAGCCGAGCCTAGCAATTCATGGCCATAGATACTCCGTTCAGCGACCATCTCAGCAATTCATAACCGTAAGAAAGATCATCTTAATACTATTTAGTCCTGTTTTGATAGTTTTAATAAGTCTCATTTTATCCTAAGCTAAAATGTTATTATCTTGATGTCATTGAGGGGGAGCTAAAACAACCTCGGTTGATCTCATAGGCAAATATCTTGGATTCACTCCGGAGTGATGGTACGATCTGAGCGGAGAGTTGAGATGATAGACAGACTCTCAATGTGTTGCTAGCTCACAGTGACGGTCTTGCAATCGTTCCGAGACATAGCTTGTCTGTCGAAGGGAGCTCGGGGGCCTCCTGAGGTGCGACTTGATCATGTTTGGGAGCATTCGATCTCACCTCGAGGTACTCCTTTAACGCACTGAGATCTTGCACAAGTGATCAGCGGTAGGGGGTTTCCTATCCTGACTCCTCCAATGCTCAAATTAGTGATATGAGGTCTTATGGATTTAAATAGTTGAAAAAGTGTTTTTATATCTAGGAGGAAAAAAAATGTGCTGTCCTTCCTTGTCATAAATGGAAAGCTAAAAGTCTAGGATTACTTATCATAAATAGGGGGAGAGAGAGAGAGTTTGTGATTGCCTTCCTTAAACGAGAAAGAAACTTGTGTTTCTCTGTTTTGAATCTTTGTACATGCAGATAGATGACTTGGATGACATGTGGTGACTATGTCAATTATTGATAAATTGTTTATCATTTGTCACCCTCAGAAAGCATGCTTCATGGCTCCGGTAGGAGGTTCGAGGTACCTCTTTCAATCGTTTGGCTCTATCGAGGTCGAGTTTTATGGTTTTGCATGTAGTAGTTTTAGTTTGTCCATCGTAGTGAGTTTGTTCATTCATTGTAACATAGTAGTTTGTTATTGACCATCATAGTAGGCGTAGGATCCTGACGTGGCGAGTTTGTCATTACAGATTTTACCTCGACTGCTATTTTAGGAGTAGGAGTCTACTATATGGATTTTACCTTGATCGCCGTTGCGGGAGTAGGAGTCCATCGTTGTGGATTTTGTCTCGACCTCTGTTGCACAAGTAGGAGTCTGCCATTGCAAATTTTGCCTCGATCGTCGTTGCAGGAGTAGGGGTTCACCATCATAGATTTTACCTCGATCGCCATTGCGAGAGTAGGGGTCCATAGCAAATTTTACCTCGAATACCATTGCGGGAGTAGGAATCTGCCGTTACGGGATTAGCAATTCATCGCTGCAAGAGTAGGAGTTTGTTGTTACGAATTTTACCTCGATTGTCGTTGCGGGAGTAGGAATTTGTCATTTAAATATTTTGCCTCAACCGTCGTTGCGGGAGTAGGATACTGCCATTTCAGATTTTGCCTAGACTGTTGTTGCGGGAGTAGGAGTCCGCCATCTGCAAATTTTGCCTCGACTGCCATTGTAGGAGTAGGAGTACATCGTTGTGGATTTTGCCTTGACCACCATTACGAGAGTAGGAGTCCGTCGTTATAGATTTTACCTCGACCACCATTATGGGAGTAGGAGTTTGCCATTACAGATTTTGCCTCGACCACCATACGGGAGTTAAGAGTCTATCGTTGCAAATTTTGCCTTGATCGCTATTGTGGGAGTAGGAGTATACCATTGTAAATTTTTCTTGGACCACCATTGTGAGAGTAGGGGTTCACTATTACATATTTTGCCTCGACCACCATTATGGGAGTAGGGGTCTGTTGTTGTAAATTTTGCCACAACTGCCGTAGTGGTATGTGGATCCACTATGGCTTGGTTCAACCATCGTAGCAAGAATGTGGATCTATCATAGTGACTTGGCTCGACCATTGTAGTGGGAGTGTCGATCTATCATAGTGACTTGGCTTGATCGCTGTTGTGGTAGTATTGGATTTGTCGTAGTGGCTTGGTTCGACTACTGTAGCAAAAATGTGGATCTGTCTACTGGAAAATCTCAGATCGGGCATCATATGTGCAGCAAAAAACAAAACCAGAAATCAAATTTTCCAAAGAAAATATCAAGTCATGGTGTGAGGATTGATGTATGAAAAACTATAAAATGAAAAAAATTAGTACAATGTGTGTTGGATATGATATATAGGGTGATAGTATATCCCCGTAAAATCTTAGATCTAAAGGAGAGGATGAAGGAGGACATGTGTCCTCCTCTCTATAGTGATCCACATGGTGGATGTGATGACGATGCTCCTCAAACGCGGCACATTGATCTTCTTCTCCACACGCACCACAAGGCTGCATCATGATCAAGAAGGGTTGGGCCCTTCTTACTATCCACATGCCCCAACCAAGGATCGTTGGCTGAGGAGGAGAGGAGGGAGATGAGAATAGGAGGGGTGGCCATAGAAGGCTCTAGCCTATGAGCCCTGAGTTCATTCATATTTATAGAAGTGCATGACGCCTTAACCTTAATGGATCTTGCTCTATTTGGTATTGGATCTCTATCCAATTACCCAAGCTTTTTAGATTAGTGAATCTATATACAATAATCTCTTATTAACTCTTATTAGATCTCATCCATATTGAATCTTGGATTTTGATGATGAAATCAATTGATGAGTGTTTAAATCTAACATGTGTGTTAGAGGAAGAATTGCAGGTCTAACTACGACAGGAGCAATTGAGTTGCAGCCAAATGATGGGCCAAGATCAAGCTTGGGTATCAGGTCGGGTTCAGACAATGCAGCGGGACCTCGTCGAGAGTTCACTAGGAGATTCGCTAAAGGGATCGGGAAGCTCGTTGGAAACACGTCGGGAGATCACCGAAGAAGACTAGAAGACTCACCGCAAGAATGTCGGAGGCTATCGGATTGGCAAGAGTTAGGTCTTGGTTTAGCTTATTGATTATTAAGAGTTGTAATCATTAAGTCAGAGTTAGGGATTGAGTCCTAATTGAGTTGGATTTAGATGAAATTCAAGTTTTATAGTGGACGCTAGTGTGCCTCAAGTAGGAGGACTCGGGAGTGGACATAGGCCCGTTAGTGTCGAACCACTATAAAACTTGTGAGTTCTTCTTTTGCTTTCCTTACTTACTAATTTTGTGTTGATGCTTTCATTTTAATTTACTCTTTAAAAGTAAGGTTTTCACGTCAAGCACACTTATGATGTTACTTATCTTTTGAACTTCCTTGTTCTTTTTAAAGTAATTTGTAAGCAAGTAACTTAGCAATCTTCTTTTAATCACTCACTTGCTTTACTTGAATGAAAAACTTTGGATCTTCCTATCTTGCTTAAAGTGAAAAGTTTTTATTTAAAATGAGAATTTACATATACACTAATTCACACCCCCCCCCTTCCCTCTTGGTGCCAATTGATCCTAACTATCCATAGGATCCAATAATACAAGAATTTTTTTGATATCCAATAAAATAGGGGCTCTGTTGATATCTCATATCTTCACCTCTACTCATCACAATATCTACCATACGTATATGACCCTCTAGGCCCAACACTAAGCTGGTCATGAGTTGCACCCATCAGAATATCTTCTGACTCTGTGAATTGTTATCCCATAATAATTCACTCAACTCATCGACTATGAACGTACTAGGCCACTATGATATACTCCTCAAATGGTACAGAGGATCTAATACATTGGACCTATCTATCATGTATCTATAGTCTATCATCCATTTAATATCCTAGAGATTGTATATCGGGCATGGTAATGAAGCCTCATACGAAATCTATCCGAGTTGCTCTGATCAGATTCTCCTGGAAAACTCATCTCTCAATCCAAACGACCCTGACCAAGGATTGTTTGAGCAAGAACACATTGATGGTTACAGGTGCCCTATAAGCCAATCATGTGAGTGATGACACGTGTGATAGGTTGCATGATCTTTTTGCTTATGATTATTATTGGTATATTCTCATATTATAATATATGTTGTATATATATTATGATGTCCTTGGTTCTGTGCAATGAGAATTGGGTCGTGATGAGATCACGATAATAAGATTGATTCACCTTTAAACATAAATCCTAAATAATCCTGATCATAGGTTACTCGAGAGGGACATCGAGATAACCAGACAGCCCGATGTACTATATACCCGTCCATATAATAGAGGTGGCTGATCTCATAGCTACTTGTGTGGAGACACTAAGGATATAGTACAGGTGCTCATTAGAGAATGAGTTTACTGATTAATCTGCTTATGAAATGTTATATGGTTAATGATACATAATGTCAGACATCGATTTCATAGTCCTAGTTATACATCTGGTCTTTAGACTTGTGACACCAAAGATGTCTTGTTTGAGTACTCATTTCTTTGACGTGGACTTACAGGTTTAGAAAATTCCAGATATAGTACAACCAGTTATCGGGATTGGTAGCTAACCTTACGAAGGTAATTGAGTGTCAATAAGGATCATCCACTCTCGGTATCGTGAGAGGAATATCACATATGTGCTTGCTTAGATAAATCTCTAGCTAGGGTCATTAGGATTGAGATAGAAGGAGTTTTCCGAAGAATCCGATTAGAGTAAGACTTAGATGGATTCCGTATGTGGCCTGATAGTACCATGTCCAATATATGGTCTCTGGGATATTAATTGGATGCAGGATATTTATTAAAAATATTATTTCCATCTCTTGTTTGATAATTAGTGGATATAAATTAGTTTTTAAAAATAATAATTATTCAATAATTATGGATGATAAGATCATCACTAGAGGGACCACGATAAATGACTTATATGTCTAACAAGAAAAGAGATAAGGTAAACAATACATACCAATGACATTGTAGGCTAGGTCATATACATGAGGGAAGGATTCAAAAATTGCTGAAAGATGGATACTTAGATCTATTTGACTATGAGTCATATACAACTTGTAAACCTTGCTTTCGTGGAAAAATGACTAACTTTTCTTTTAGTGGAACTAGAGAGAGAGCCACTAAGTTATTGGAACTCATACATAGTGATGCATGTGGTCTCATGTCAACTTATGCTATAGGTAGTTACTCATTTTACATTATATTTACTGATGATTTCTCTAGGTATGAACATGTGTACTTGATGAAGTATAAGTCTGAGGCCTTTAAGAAATTCAACGAATATGAGAATGAGGTAGAGAACCAGAATGAAAATAGTATTAAGACTCTTCGATCAGATCAATGAGGAGAATACTTGAGTATAGAGTTCACCTATTTCCTCAAGGACAATGAGATTCTATCTTAGTGGACACCTCCTTACACACATAAGCTCAATGGTGTGTTAGAAAGGAGGAATTACAAGCTGTTGGACATGGTGCGATCTATGATGAGTTTCACTGACCTACTCATCTCATTTGGGGGATATGCCATAGAGACCACAACTTACCTTCTGAACAGAGATCCATCACAGTCGGTAGTGTCTACACTGTTGGAAAACCTCAGTGGGTGCATTACATATGCAGTGGAAATCAAAATAAAATACCAGTTTCCCACGTAGATCAAATCATCGTGCAAAAGATTGGGGTTACGAGGAAAACGTAAAAACTGACAAAACCACGATGTGTGAGAGATTGATTTTACCTAGGGAGATTATATATCCCTGTATTCCAGATCTGGATGGAGAAGATGAAGGAGGTCAAGCATCCTCCTCTCTAGCGGTATCCACACGATTGATCTCTACAGTGAAACTCCTCCAATATGATCTCACAACTCTTGCACAGTGGGAGGGAGGAGAATAGGAGGTGGTGGCTAAAGCTGTAGCCTATCAACCATGAGTCTCCCCTCCTATTTATAGAGAGCCACTAAAAAACCCTAGGGCTTCTGCCTTAGTGGGTATTGGATCTCCATCCAATTATTCACTAACATTGTATTATTAGATCTCTATCCAATAATCTCTGTTGGCCTCTAATTGGGCCTTAATCAAGGAGCCCATCAGCATAGAGTCTCATCTAATGAGAATAGGAGCTAATTAGATCTCCATCCAATCCTCTATTCGCTGAAGCATCCACCATATGTGTGTGACCCTCTAGGCCCGATACCGAGCTGGCCGTGAGTCACTCCCATCAGAACTCCTTCTGATATAGTGAATTATTATCCCCATAATAATTCACTCGACTCATCGACTATGGATGTACTATGCTACTACGCCATAGTCCCTAGACGGTATAGGGGGATCAAATCCATCGGACCTATCTGTTTATACTTACCGTGTATCTATAGTCTCTCATCTAACTAATATCCCAGAGACCATATATTGGACATGGTACTGTCAGGTCACATACGGAATCCATCATAGTCTCGCTCTAATCGGATTCTCCCGGAGAACTCTTTCTCTCTTAATCTGAATGACCATAGCCAGGGATTTGTCTGAGCAAGCACATATGAGATATTCCTCTCATGATACCTAGAGTGGATAATCCTCTATTGACACTCAATTGCCTTCATAAGGTTGGCTACAAATCTCGATAACTAGCTACACCAGATCTGGAATTTTTCAAACCTATATGTCTAGCGTCAAAGAAAGGAGTACTCATACAAGGCATCCTTGATGTCTCAAGTCTAAGGACCAGATACACAATTAGGACTATGGAATCATTGTCTGACATTAGGTATCAGTAACCACATAGCATTCCATAAATGGATCAATAAGTGAACTCGTTCTCCAATGAGCGCCTGTACTATATCCTTAGTGTCTCCACACAAATGGCTATGAGACAAGCCGCCTCCATCATATGGATGGGTATATAGTACACCGGTCTATCCAATTATCTTGATGTCCCTCTCGAGTAACCTATGACCGGGATTATTTAGGATCTGTGTTTAAAGGTGAATCGATCTCATTATCGTGATCTCATCACGATCCGATTCCCTTTGCACAGAACCAAGGACATCACATTATATATGCTATAGATAATATAATGTGAGAATATATCAATATTAATCATAAGTAAAAAGATCATACAGCGTGTCACACGTGACATTATTCACATGAATGGCTTGCAGGGCACCTGTAATTAGCAATCTCCCACTTGACCAAAAGCTAATCACCTATGTGTCTGATCCCCATCAGACCCCTGTGATGCTCAAATACAATCTGAGTCAGTGGATCTGCAATATTATGTTATCTTCAGATAGAACTCTTTCCACTGCTATATTTTTTTGGGTCATGGTCGCTCTAATCAGATGGAACCTCCTCAGAACAATTCTGATGAGACCTGGGTTCCCTTGCTAGAGTTATCGCTTTGTCGCTGTCACAATATTTGGGAGTCAGCTCCACGCTGCTTGGTATGACTCCCAAATCCTTGATGAACTTCTTCATCCACACCCCTTCCTTTACTGCTTCTGCTGCAGTAATGTATTCCGCCTCAATTGTCGAGTCAGCAGTAGTATCTTGCATGGAACTCTTACAGCTTACTGCTCCTCCATTCAGGGTGAAAACAAATCCTGAATTTAACTTGCTATCATCAATGTCAGATTGAAAACTCGAGTCCGTATAGCCCTCAACCTGGAGGTTACCTCCTCCATATACCAGTAAAAGATCCTTAGTCCTTCTCAAGTACTTAAGGATACACTCTACTACTTCCAGTATTCTAAACTTGGATCTGCCTGATCCTTACTCGTGACACTTAGAGCATGTGCTATATCAAGCCTGGTACATAGCATCGCATACATTATAGACACTATCACTGAGGTAAAAGGTATCTTATCCATGTCTACCCTTTCTTCAGGAGTCTTTGGGGACACACTCTTTGAAAGTGATTCCATGTCTCATCGATATGAGACCTCTCTTGGAATTCTCCTTGCCAAACCTTTTGACAATGGAGTCTATGTACCTGGATTGGGACAACTCAAGCATCCTTTTGGATCTATCTCTATAGATCCGGATCCCCAAAATATAGGATGCTTCCTCTAAGTCTTTTATGGAGAAGTTTCTGGATAGCCAAGCTTTTACTGTGGAGAGCATTCCTACATCATTCCCAATGATTAGGATGTCATCCATATATAGCACCAAGAAGGTGATAGCGCTCCCACTTAACTTCTAGTATACATAAGGCTCATCTTTGTTCTTAACAAAGTCATAAGATCTGATCACCTCATCAAATCTTATGTTCCAACTTCGGGAAGCTTGCTTTAATCCAAAAATGGATCTAAGCAACCTGCACACTTTATCTGGACTCTTTTTTTGATACGAATCCCTCTAGCTATATCATATACACCTTCTCCTCGAGGTTGCCATGGAGGAATGCTGTTTTGACATCCATCTGTCAGATCTCATAATCATAGTTTGCTGCAATAGACAAAATAATTCTAATGGACTTAAGCATGGCTACAAGTGAAAATGTTTCGTCTTAGTCAACTCCTTGTCTTTGACGATATCCTTTAGCTACCAGCCTTACTTTATATGTCTCTACCTTTCCATCACTCCGATCTTCTTCTTGAAAATTCATTTGTAGCCGATGGGTACAATATCCTCAGGTGCATCCATAAGGTTCCAAACATTGTTTAGAGTATATGGAATCCATCTCAGAATTCATGGCTTTTTATCACTTTCCCGGAGTCTATACTCATAATAGCCTCCTCGTAGGTCTGATGATCAACATCCCGAGAGTCATCTCCACTGATATGCCCCACATATCTTTTAGGAGGGTGAGATACTCTACTAGACATACGCAAAGTTAGAACTTGTGTGTTAGGTACCTGAACAGACTCGGGCTCTGGAATGGTGCTTGAGCTAGGTTCTCCAACCTTGCTCAATTCTATATTGCTCCTATTGTTTCCACCAAGAATATGTTCCTTTTCAAGGAATATGACTCTCTTGGCAACAGAGACCTTTCGGTCCTCGGGGTGATAGAAATAATACCCACAAGTTTCCTTTGGGTATCCCACGAGTGTGCACCATTCTGTTATTGATTTCAACTTATCGAGGTTATATCTTCTAACGTGGGTAGTACAGCCCCAAATCTTAACAATCTTAAGATCGAGCTTCTTTCATTTTCATATCTAATATGGCGTAGACACTATCGACTTTGATGTAACTCTGTTCAGAAAGTAAGCTGCGGTCTCTAGGGTGTACCCTTAGAATGAGACGGGTAGGTCAACAAAACTCATCATGGACCGCACCATGTCTAACAGTGTGCGATTCCTCCTTTATGATACACCATTGAGCTGAGGTGTATAAGGAGGTGTCCACTGGGATATAATCTCATTGTCCTTGAGGAAATGGGTGAACTCCATACTCAAGCACTCTCCTCCTCGATCTGATCGAAGAGTCTTAAAACTCTTTTCAATTTGGTTCTCTACATCATTCTTATATTCCCTGAATTTCTCTAAGGCCTTAGATTTGTACTTCATTAATTACACATGTCCATAACTAAAGAAATCATCAGTGAATGTAATGAAGTATGAGTAACTACCTATAGCCTTAGTTGACATAGGACCACATATATCACTATGTATGAGTTTCAATAACTCGATGGCTCTCTCGCCAGTTCCACTAAAACGTGAGTTGATCATCTTCCTACGAATGCAAGGTTCGCAAGTTGCATATATCTTATAGTCAAATGGATCTAAGTATCCATCTTTCAATAACTTTTGAATTCTTCCCTCATGTATATGACCTAGCCTACAATGCCATAGGTATGCATTATTCACCTTATCTCTTTTCCTCTTAGACATATTTATATTCATGATATGTGAAAAAGTGTCTAGCACATATAAGCTATTTATAAGGGTCCCTCTAGTGATGATCTCATCATCCATAATTATTGAACAACTATTATTCTCAAAAACTAATTTATATCCATTAATTATCAAACAAGAAATAGAAATAATATTTTTGATAATAGAGAGAACAAAATAGCATGCATCTAATGTAATAATAGCTCCACCAGGCAGATGCAGGGTGACTTCTCTAATAGTAACTGAAGTAACTCTTGCTCCATTACCCATCTTGAGGTCCATCTCGCCACTAGCCAATCTCCTATGTCTTGCCAAGACTTGCAACAAATTACAGATATGATAAGCACTTTCGGTATTCAATATTCATGTGTTATCATGAAAATATGACAAGTAGAGACTGATCATGAATATACCTTAAGCTTCTCCAAGCTTTTGTTTTGCCTTATCTGCAAGGTAGTGCTTACAATTCCTCTTCCAGTGCCCGTCTTGGCTGCAGTGGAAGCATGATCCTTTGTCCTTTGCTGGGTCTTTCTTAGCAACATTTGCCTTACCTGGTCTTCCTTTGCCCTTGCTCTTCTTAAGGGTCTTACTAGCCTTCCTTTTCTTATTGGTCTCACCAATATAAAGAACTAGCTTCTCTTTCTTGATGGTGCTCTCAGCTTCCCTCAACATATTGAGGAGCTCAGATAGAGTCACCTCAAGCTTGTTCATATTAAAGTTAATAATGAATTATGAAAAGGAATCTGATAGGGACCGAAGTATAAGATCATACATATGTTATCCTCTAGAACTATCTATATACTTCATAAAGCGAGTGATCTCATTCTCGCTTGTCCTCTCCTCCGACGTGGGCACAATCATATTAAGGACATATAGGATTTTCTCCTCCATGAGAACAATTCTCAAATTGTGGAGCCTTTGGACCAATGAGACGGTTGACATCAAGTATGCCACGTAGGGGGTTTGCAAGCGACAAATAAGATATAACAAAAATTTAATAACATGCAGATTTTATAGAAAATACTAATTAAGATACAGACTTCTATCTTAATGTACTCCCACTATTTTTTTAGTGAATCATGCGACACCCTCAACACGTGAGACGAAAGTCTCCGGCAGACTCCTAGTGGGGATCGGGATCCAATTGGCGTCTTAGTGCAACCTCGAGGGACTCGACCAATTACACTAAGCCCAAAAGGTAGGCAACTCTTGCCAATCACAACTCCTTGTGATTCCCGTCACATTCGGCCCCCGAATCATCATGGTCTCGAGAGACTCGACCAACTATGATATTCAGTTAAGTCATCACCATCGTTACAAGATGAGTCTGATTTGATAATATGCTCTCGAGGGACTCGACCAAGCATATCATGTCCTTAGGTCACCAGTGACATCTCTATGTCGTAGGCAAGAACTCGATCACGTAGATATGTGAGCCTCATGGGACTCAACCAACTCAACCTATGTCGTGATTCAATTTCTTCCTATAACGATAGAAGGCCACGTGGGTCAATCTTATTGCCTCATGCTTACCGACTTAATATTATCGTAGGAGGGGTTTTTGTTTCGTATCGGTCTCCAAATATGTCATGTCACACACATACATATTTAATATCAATCTACATCGCATGCAAATATATATATACTTATATCTAGTAGGTGTATAACACATCACATATGCAAGCCACACCGGATGATCATGAGCCGTCACCTAATATGATTAAGCCCGAGCCAATGGGCCTAATCACTCACAATAGGATCTATGTGTGTATTGGCGCATCTCCATGCATTTTGATTGTTGATCTCGTCATCATCGGTTCGGTCGGATCGTCGCATCACCATGCGTCGTGATCTCCCGCCACGGCATCGTGGGTCCCACTGTAACCTCCACGCTCCCACTGCGCCTCTCCATGTAATGACAAATAATCACAAGCACGTAGGCCCGATAATAAACGAGAAAAATAAAGGCTCGCAGGCCCCAATAATAATAATAATAATAATAATTACACACATCACAACACATGGCTCATGATCATCCATCCACATCATATATCACATATACATCACATCATATATAGGATTACTATATATATATAATAATTAATTAAACTATTTAATTAATTATTTTTTTGAAAATCAGGACATGCTCAGAATTTTCAGAATTATCAAGGGCATTTTCATAATTATGGATGAGAGGATAGTCCTTGGAATTTCTAAAATTATTGAGGGTATTATGGAAATCATGTACACGAGGACAGTCCTTAGAATTTTCTGAATTCATAGGGGCAGGATCATCCTTTTATCCAAAGGATGCCCTAACCCCTCTTTCCCCTTCTACGCCACCATCGCCGCCACTGCCTCTGCGCAGGTGGCCGCTACCCTTGCCCACTGGCAGCCGCCCTACCAAGGGGCGGCCACCCCTGCGGTTGGCGACAGCCCCTTGTGGGCGCCCTACAACCGGCACCCTTTGCGGGCGCCACGCTGCATGCGGCTGTGCCCGCGGGTGGTCGCCGCTCCTGCGATTTGGCCGAAACTGGCCGTGCCCGCTGGCGGCTACTTCTACCCACACGCGCCGCCCCTTGCGACCACCACGGGCAGCACTTCTACCCACACGCGCTGCCCCTTGCGACTGTCGCTGGCCTCCCTTTCGGGCTGGCCCTAGCCACAGCCAACCGCCCCCTTGTAGGGTGCCTTGGTTGCGGCCTGGCCGTGGGTGGCCAGCCCTGCATGGCGGTTGGCCGTGGCTAGCCGCCCCTCCTCCTCGTTGCCTTCACTGCGAAAACACAGCAAGAACACGTAGAACGATTCTACGTGATTCAATATCATCACACGCAGTTTAAAATCAATCTTTCGCATGAAAACCTTGGCTCTGATACCACTGTTGGGAAACCTCAGCGGGTGCATCACAAGCGCAGCGGAAATCAAAACAAAATACCAGTTTCCTTATAGATCAAATTGTCATGCAAAAGATTGGGGTTGCAAGAAAAATATAAAAATCGATAAAACTACGATGTGTGAGAGATTGATTTTACCTAGGGCGATGATATATCCCTGTATTCCAGATCCGGATGGAGAAGATGAAGGAGGTTAAGTCCTCCTCTCTAGCGGTATCCACACGATGGATCTCTACAGCGAAACTCCTTCAATCCGATCTCGCAACTCTTGTGTAGAGGGAGGGAGGAGAATAGGAGGTGGTGGCTAAAACTACAGCCTATCAACCATGAGTCTCCCCTCCTATTTATAGAGAGCCAGAAAAAAATCCTAGCGCTTCTGCCTTAGTGGGTATTGGATCTTCATTCAACTACCCACTAAACTTGCATTATTGGATGTCTATCCAATAATCTCCTTAGACCTCTAATTGGGCCTTAATCAAGGAGCCCATCAGCATAGAGTCTCATCTAATGAGAATGGAGCTAATTGGATTTTCATCCAATCCTCTATTCGTTGAAGCATCCACCATATGTGTGTGACCCTATAGGCCAGATACCGAGCTAGCCGTAAGTCACTCCCATCAGAACTCCTTCTGATATAGTGAATTATTATGCCCATAATAATTCACTCGACTCATCGACTATGGATGTACTAGGCCACTACGCCATAGTCCCTAGATGGTATAGGGGGGATCAAATCCATCGGACCTATCTGTCCACAGTTACTGTATATCTATAATCCCTCATCCAACTAATATCCGAGAGACCGTATATTGGATATGGTACTGTCAGGTCACATACGGAATCCGTCATAGTCTCGCTCTAATCGGATTCTCCCGGAGAACTCTCTCTCTTAATCCGAACGACCTTGGCTAGGGATTTGTCTGAGCAAGCACATATGGGATATTCCTCTCATGATACTGAGAGTGGATGATCCTCTATTGACACTCAATTACCTTCGTAAGGTTGTCTACTAATCCCGATAACCAGTTGTACCAGATCTGAAACTTTCTAAACGTATAGTCTAGCGTCAAACAAAGGAGTACTCATACAAGACATCCTTGGTGTCTCAAGTCTAAGGACCAGATACACAACTGAGACTTTGGAATCACTGTCTGACATTAGGTATCGTTAACCATACAATATTCTATAAGCGGATCAATTAGTGAACTCATTCTCCAATAAGCACATGTACTATATCCTTAGTGTCTCCACACACGTGACTATGAGACTAGCTGCCTCCATCATATGGACGAGTATATAGGACACCGATCTGTCTGATTATCTCGATATCCCTCTCGAGTAACCTATGATTGGGATTATTTAGGATCTATGTTTAAAGGTGAATCGATCTCATTATCGTGATCTCATCACGATCCGATTCCCATTGCACAGAACCATGGATATCCTAGTATATATGCTACATATAGTATAATGTGAGAATATGCCAATATTAATCATAAGCAAAAAGATCACACAACGTGTCACACATGCCATCACTCACGTGATTGGCTTGTAGGGCACCTGTAACCATCATACACTATATGTGATATGGAAAGGAAAAGAAGCTTGATTTAAGATGATTAAAATTTACGGCAGTCCTGCCCACATTAAAAGAAACAATTCCGACAAGTTGGAATCAAGGACAGAATGGTGCAAGTTCGTGGGATACCCCAAGGAAACTTGTGGGTACTATTTCTATCATCTCGAGGACTAAAAGGTCTTTGTTGCAAAGAGGGCTGTGTTTCTTGAGAAGGAAGACATTCTTGGTGGAAACAGTGGTAGTGAGATAGAGTTGAGCGAGGTTGGAGAACCTAGCTCAAACACCATTCCAGAGTCCGAGTTTATTCAAGTACCTAGTACATAAGTTGTAACTTTACACAGGTCTAGCAGAGTATCTTACCCTCCTGAAAGATATGTAGGACATATCAATAAAGAAGACTCTTAGGATGTTGATCCTCAGACCTACGAGAAGGCTATTATGAGTATAGAATCTGGGAAATTGCAAGAAGCTATAAATTCTGAGATAGATTCCATGTACTCTAACAAAGTTTGTAACCTTGTGGATACACCTAAGGGTATCATACACATCGGCTGCAAATGGATCTTCAAGAAGAAGATCGGAGTGGATGGAAATGTGGAGACCTATAAGGCAAGGCTGGTAGCTAAAGGATATCGTTAAAGGCAAGGAGTTGACTATGATGCAACCTTTTCACCTATAGCTATGTTTAAATTCATCAGAATTCTTTTAGCCATTGCAATACACTATGACTATGAGATCTGGTAGATGGATATGAAGACGACATTCCTCAATGGCAACCTCCAGGAGGAGGTGTATATAATACAGCCAGAGGGATTCTTATCCAGAGAGAGTCCAAATAAAGTGTGTAGGTTGCTCAGGTCCATTTACGGATTGAAGTAAGATTCTCACAGTTGGAACATAAGATTTGATGAGGTGATCATATCTTATAACTTTGTTAAGAACGAAGATGAGTCTTGTGTATCCAAGAAGGTAAGTAGAAGTGCTATCACCTTCTTGGTGTTATATGTGGATGATATCCTACGTTGGGAAACCTTAGCGAGTGCATCACATGCATAGTAGACATCAAAATAAAAATCAGTTTTCCACGTAGATCAAATTGTCGTGCAAAGATTGGGGTCGCGAGAAAAAAAAAGTAAAATTGGAAAACCATGATGTGTGAGAGATTGATTTTACCTAGGGAGATCGTATATCCTTGTATTCCAGATCCGGATAGAGAAGATGAAGAAAGTCAAGCATCCTCCTCTCTAGCGGTATCCACACGATGGATCTCTGCAACGAAACTCCTCCAATCTGATCTCGCAACTCTTGCACAGAGGGAGGGAGGAGATTAGGAGGTGGTGGCTAAAGCTGCAACCTATCAACCATGAGTCTCCCTTTCTATTTATAGAGAGCCACCAAAAGCCTAGGGCTCCTGCCTTAGTGGGTATTGGATCTCTATCCAATTACCCACTAATCTTGCATTATTGGATCTCTATCCAATAATCTCCTTAGGCCTCTAATTGGGCCTTAATCAAGGAATCCATCAACATAGAGTCTCATATAATGAGAATATGGGCTAATTAGATCTCCATCCAATCCTCTATTCGCTGAAGCATCTACCATATGCGTGTGACCCTCTAGGCCCGATATCGAGCTGGACGTGAGTCACTCCCATCAGAACTCCTTCTGATATAGTGAATTATTATCCCCATAATAATTCACTCGACTCATCGACTATGGACATACTAGGCCACTACGCTATAGTCCTCAGGCGGTACAGGGAGGATCAAATCCATCGGACCTGTCTATCCACAATTACCGTGTATCTATAATCCCTCATCCAACTAATATCCCAGAGACCGTACATTGGACGACATGGTACTGTCAGGCCACATACAGAATCCGTCACAGTCTCGCTCTAATCCGATTCTCTCAGAGAACTCTTTCTCTCTCAATCCGAATGACCTTGGCTAGGGATTTGTCTGAGCAAGCACATATGAGATAGTCCTCTTGTGATACCAAAAGTGGATGATCCTCTATTAACACTCAATTGCCTTCGTAAGGTTGGCTACCAATCCCGATAACCAGCTGCACCAGATCTGGAACTTTCAAAACCTGTAAGTCTAGCGTCAAAGAAAGGAGTACTCATACAAGACATCCTTGGTGTCTCTAGTCTAAGGACCAGATACATAATTGAGACTATGGAATCGCTCTCTGACATTATGTTTCATTAATCATATAACATTCCATAAGTAAATCAATCAGTGAACTCATTCTCCAATGAGCACCTGTAATATATCCTTAGTGTCTCCACACAAGTAGCTATGAGACCAGTCGCCTCCATCATATAGATGGGTATATAGTACACCTCTGTCCGGTTATCTCAATGTCCTTCTCAAGTAACCTATGACCGGGATTATTTAGGTTCTGTGTTTCATCATGATCCGATTCCCATTGCACAGAACCAAGGACATCACAATATATATGCTATAAATAATATAATGTGAGAATATGCCAATATTAATCATAACCAAAAAGATCACACAGCGTGTCACATGTGCCATCACTCACGTGATTGGCTTGCAGGACACCTGTAACTAGCAATCTCTCACTTGACCAAAAGTCAATCACTTATGTGTCTGATCCCCATCAGACCCCTGTGATGCTCAAATACAATCTGAGCCAGCGGCTTCATCAGTGGCATTATAATGTTATCTTCGGATGAAACTCTTTCAATTGCTATATCTTTTCGGGTCATGATCGCTCTAATCAGATGGAACCTCCTCAGAACAATTCTGATGAGACCTAGGTTCCCTTACTAGAGTTATCGCCCCGTCGCTGTTGTAATATATGGGAATCAACTCTATGTTGCTTGGTACGACTCCCATATCAAGATGAACTTCTTCATCCATACCCCTTCTTTTTGTTGATTCTGTTCCAGCAATATATTCCGCCTCTGTTGTCGAGTCCGTAATAGTATCTTGCTTGGAACTCTTCCAACTTATTGCTCCTCCATTCAGGGTGAAAACATATCCTGAGTTTGACTTGCTATCATTAATGTCAGACTGGAAACTCGAGTCCATGTAGCCCTCAACCTGGAGTCTACCTCCTCCATATACCAATAAAAGATCCTTAGTCCTTCTCAAGTACTTAAGGATACACTTTACTGCCTTTCAATGTTCTAAACCTGGATCTTCCTGATACCTGCTCGTGACACTCAGAGCATGTGCTATATCAGGCCTGGTATATAGCATCGCATACATGATAGACCCTATCACTGAGGCATAAGGTATCTTATCCATGTATGCCCTTTCTTCAGGAGTCTTTGGGGACATACTCCTAGAAAGTGATATTCCATGTCTCATCAGTATGAGACCTCTTTTAGAATTCTCCATGCCAAACTTTTTGTCAATGGAGTTTATGTACCTAGACTGGGACAAGTCAATCATCCTTTTGGATCTATCTCTATAGATCCAGATCCCCAAAATATAGGATGCTTCCCCTAAGTCTTTCATGGAGGAGTTTCTGGATAGCTAAGCCTTTACTATAGAGAGCATTCCTACATCATTTCTAATGATTAGGATGTCATCCACATATAACACCAAGAAGGTGATAACGCTTCCACTTACCTTTCTGTACACATAAGGCTCATCTTCATTCTTAACGAAGTCATAAGATCTGATCACCTCATCAAATCTTATGTTCCAACTTCGGGAAGCTTCCTTTAATCCATAAATGGATCTAAGCAACCTGCACATTTTATCTGGACTCTCTTTGGATACGAATCCCTCTAGCTATATCATATACATCTCTTCCTCGAGGTTGCCATTGAGGAATGTCATTTTGCCATCCATCTGCTAGATCTCATAGTCCTAGTATGCTGCAATGGCCAAAATAATTCTAATGGACTTAAGCATGACTACAGGTGAAAATATTTTGTCAAAGTCAACTCCTTGTCTTTGACAATATCCTTTAGCTATCAGCCTTGCTTTATAGATGTCTACCTTTCCATCACTCTGATCTTCTTCTTGAAGATCCATTTGTAACCGATGGGTACAATACCCTCAGGTGCATCCACAAGGTTTCAAACCTTGTTAGAGTATGTGGAATCCATCTCAGAATTCATGGCTTCTTGCCACTTCCTGGAGTCTATACTCATAATAGCCTCATCGTAGGTCTAAGGATCAACATCCTGAGAGTCATCTCCACTGATATGTCCCAAATATCTTTCAGGAAGGTGAGATACTCTACTAGACCTACGCAAAGTTGGAACTTGTATGTTAGGTACCTGAGCAGACTCGGGCTCTGGAATGGTGCTTGAGCTAGGTTCTCCAACCTCGCTCAATTCTATCTTGCTCCAACTGTTTCCACCAAGAATGTGTTCCTTCTCAAGGAACACGGCTCTCTTGGTAACAAAGACCTTTCAGTTCACGTGGTGATAGAAATAATACCCACAAGTTTCCTTTGGGTATCTCACGAATGTGCACCATTCTATCCTTGATTCCAACTTATTGGGGTTGTATCTTCTAACATGGGTAGGGCAGTCCTAAATCTTAACAATCTTAAGATCATACTTCTTTCCTTTTTATATCTCATATGACGTAGACACTACCAACTTTGATTGAACTCTGTTCAGAAGGTAAGCTGCAGTCTCTAGGGCGTACCCCCAGAATGAGACGGGTAGGTCAGCGAAACTCATCATGGACTGCACCATATCTAACAGTGTGTGATTCCTCCTTTCTGATACACCATTGAGCTGAGGTTATAAGGAGGTGTCCACTGGGATAGAATCTCATTGTCTTTAAGGAAATGGGTGAACTCTGTACTCAAGTACTCTCCTCCTCGATCTAATCGAAGAGTTTTAATACACTTTCCAATTTGGTTCTCTACCTCATTCTTATATTCCCTGAATTTCTCAAAAGCCTCAGATTGTACTTCATTAGGTACACGTGTCCATAACTAGAGAAATCATCAGTGAATGTAATGAAGTATGAGTAACCACCTATAGCCTGAGTTGATAGGGGACCATATACATCACTATGTATGAGTTCCAATAACTCGGTGGCTCGCTCTCCAGTTCCACTAAAAGGAGAGTTGGTCATCTTCCCACGAAGGTAAGGTTCGTAAGTTGTATATGACTCATAGTCAAATGGATCTAAGTATCCATCTTTCAGCAACTTTTGAATCCTTCCCTCATGTATATGACTTAGCCTACAATACCATAGGTATATATTATTCACCTCATATCTTTTCCTCTTAGACATATTTATATTCATGATATGTGGAGAAGTGTCTAACACATATAAGCCATTTATAAGGGTCCCTCTAGTGATGATCTCATCATCCATAATTATTGAACAACTATTATTCTTAAAAACTAATTTATATCCACTAATTGTCAAACAAAAGATAGAAATAATATTTTTGATAATAGTGGAAACAAAATAGCATGCAACCAATGCAATAATAACTACACTAGGTAGATATAGGATGACCTCCCCAATAGCAACTGCAACAACTCTTGCTCCATTGCCCATCTTGAGGTCCATCTCACCTCTAGTCAATCTTTTAGGTCTTACCAGAAAATACAACGAATTACAGATATGATAAACACTCCTGGTATCCAATACCCATGTGTTATCATGAAAATCTGATAAGTGGAGACTAATCATGAATATACCTGAAGTTTCTCCAAGTTTCTGTCTCGCTTTCTCTGCAAGGTAGTCCTTACAGTTCCTCTTCCAATGTCCTTTGTCCTTTCCCGGGTCTCTCTTGGCAACCTTTGCCTTACCTGGTTTTTCTTTGCCCTTACCCTTCTTAAGGGTCTTGCTAGCCTTCCTTTTCTTTTTGGTCTCACCAATATAGAGAACTGACTTCGCTTTCTTGATGGTACTCTTAGCTTCCATCAACATATTGAGGAGCTCATGTAGAGTCACCTCAAACTTGTTCATATTAAAGTTAATAATATATAAACCATGAAAAGGAATCTGGTAGGGATTGAAGTATAAGATCAACATACATGTTATCCTTTAGGACTATCTTTATACTTCACAAAGTGTGTGATCTCATCCTCGCTTGTCCTTTCCTCGCTTGTCCTTTCTTGATGGTACTCTTAGCTTCCCTCAATATATTGAGGAGCTCATGTAGAGTCATCTCAAACTTGTTCATATTAAAGTTAATAATATACAAACCATGAAAAGGAATCTAGTAGGGATTGAAGTATAAGATCAACATACAGGTTATCTTTTAGGACTATCTTTATACTTCACAAAGCAAGTGATCTCATCCTCGCTTTCTTGATAGTACTCTTAGCTTCCCTCAACATATTGAAGAGCTCATGTAGAGTCACCTCAAACTTGTTCATATTAAAGTTAATAATATACAAACCGTGAAAAGGAATCTGGTAGGGATTGAAGTATAAGATCAACATACAGGTTATCCTTTAGGACTATCTTTATACTTCACAAAGCGAGTTATCTCACCTCAAACTTGTTCATATTAAAGTTAATAATATATAAATCGTGAAAAGGAATTTGGTAGCGATTGAAGTATAAGATCAACATACAGGTTATAGGACTATCTTTCTTGAAGGTACTCTTAGCTTCCCTCAACATATTGAGGAGCTCATGTAGAGTCACCTCAAACTTGTTCATATTAAAGTTAATAATATACAAACCGTGAAAAGGAATTTGGTAGGGATTGAAGTATAAGATCAACATATAGGTTATCCTTTAGGACTATCTTTATACTTCACAAAGCGAGTGATCTCATCCTCGCTTGTCCTTTCCTCCGGCGTGGGCATAATCGTATTAAGGACATATATGATTTTCTCTTTCGTGAGAACAATTCTCAAATTGTGGAGCCTTTGGATCCCTGAGGCGGTTGGCATCAAGTAAGCCACATAGAGGTTTTGCAAGCGACAAACAAGATATAGCGAAAATAAATAACATGCAGATTTTATAGAAAATACTAATTAAGATATGAACTTCTATCTTAATATACTCCCACTATTTTTCTAGTGAATCACGTGATGCCCTCGACACGTGAGATGAAAGTCTTTGATAGACCCAAGTAGGGATCGGGATCCAATTGGCATCTTAGTGCAACATCGAGGGACTCGACCAAGTACACTTAGCCCAAAAGGTAGGTAACTCTTGCCAATCAAAACTCCTTATGATTCCCGTCATGTTGAGCCTTTGAATCATCATAGTCTCGAGGGACTCGACCAACCATGATGTTCAGTTAAGTCATCACCATCGTTACAAGATGAGTCAGATTCGATTATATGTCCTCGAGGGACTCGACCAAGCATACCATGTCCTCAGGTCACCGGTAACATCTCTATGTCGTAGGCAAGATCTCGATCACGTAGATATGTGAGCCTTGAGGGACTCGACTAACTTAACCTATGTCGTGATTCAATTTCTTCCTATAACGATAGAAGGCCACGTGGGTCAATCTTATTGTCTCATGCTTACCGACTTAATATTATCTTAGGAGGAGTTTTTGTATCGGTCTCCTAATATGTCGTGTCACACACATACATATTTAATATATATCTACATCGCATGCAAATATATATATACATATATCTCGTAGGTGTATAACACATCACATATTTAAGCCACACCGGATGATCATGAGCCATCACCTAATATGATTAAGCCTGAGCCAATGGGCCTAATCACTCATAATAAGATCTATGTGTGTTTTGGCGCATCTCCATGCCCTGTGATTATTGATCTCGACATCATCGGTTCCGTCGGATCATCGTATCACTATGCGTCGTGAACAGCATCGTGGGTCCTCTGTCACCTCCACGCTCTCGCTGCACCTCTCCATGTAATTACAAATAATCACAGGCACCCAGGCCCAACAATAAACGAGAAAAATGCAAGCTCGTAGGCCCCAATAATAATAATAATCATAATTACACACATCACAACACATGGCTCATGATCATCCATCCACATCATACATCACATGTACATCAAATCATATGTAGGATTACTAGATATATATAATAATTAATTGAACTATTTAATTAATTATTTTTTTAGAAATCAGGACATGCTCAGAATTTTTAAAATTATCAAGGGTATTTTCATAATTCTGGATGAGAGGACAGTCCTCAGAATTTTCAGAATTATTGAGGGCATTTTCAGAATTCTGAACACGAGGACATTCCTCGAAATTTTTGAAATTTAAAGGGGTAGGATCGTTCTTTTCTCAAAAGGATGCCCTAACCCCTCTTGCCCCATCTGCGTCGCAGCCATCACCACTGTTGCCACTACGCAGGCGGCAGCTACCCTTGCCCCCCGGTAGCCACCCTACCAAGGGGCGACCACCCCTACGGCCAGTGCCGCCGCCCCTGCTGGTAGTCCTTTTTAAGTACTTAAGTATACACTTTACTGCTTTCTAGTGTTCCAAACCTAGATTTGCCTGAAACCTGCTCATGACACTCAAAGCATACGCTATATTAGTCTTGGTACATAGCATAGCATACATGATAGACCTTATCACAAAGGCATAAAATATCTTATCCATGTGTGCCCTTTCTTCAAGAGTCTTTGGAGATATACTCCTAGAAAATGATATTTCATGTCTTATTGGTATGAGACAACTTTTGAAAATCTTCATTCCAAACCTTTTGATAATGGTTTATGTACCTTAGCTTGGATAAGTCAAGCATCCTCTTAGATTCATCTCTATAGATCCAAATCCCCAAAATATAAGATGCTTTCCCTAAGTTCTTCATGGAGAAGTGTCTAGATAACCAAGCCTTAACTATGGAGAGCATTCTTACATCATTCCTAATGATCAGGATGTCATTCCATATATAACACTAAGAAGGTGATAGTGCTCCCACTTACCTTCGTATACACATAAGGTTCATCTTCGTTCTTAATGAAGTAATAAGATCTGATCGCCTAATCAAATCTTATGTTCTAACTTCAGGAATCTTGCTTTTGTTTTTAAATAGACCTAAGCAACTTACACACCTTATATGAACTTTCTTAGCCATGAATCCCTCAAGCTATATCATATACACCTCCTCCAAGAGGTTGTTTTTGAGGAATATAGTTTTCATGTTTATCTGTCAAATCTCATAGTTATAGTGTGCTATAATGGCCAAGAGAATTTTGATAGATTTTAGTATAACAACATGTGAGAAGGTTTCCTCATAGCCAAAAACACTTTACTTTTGACAATACCCCTTAGCCATTAGCCTTGCCTTATAGGTCTCTACCTTTTCAACAACTCCGATCTTCTTCTTGAAGAACCATTTACGACCGATGAGTACGATATTCTTAGGTGCATCAACAAGGTTCCAAACCTTGTTGAAGTACATGAAATCCATCTTAGAATTCATGGTTTGTTGTCACTTCTTGTAGTCTATACTCGTAATAGTTTCCTCATAGGTCTAAAGATCAATATCCTAAGTATCTTTTCCTCTAATATATCCCATATATCTTTCAGAAGGGTGGACACTATGTCAAACCTATGCAAAGTTGAAACTTGTGTGCTAGGTACCTTAACGTACTCAATCTCTAGAATGGTGCTTGAGCTAGGTTCTCCAACATCGATCAACTCTATCATGCTCCCCTTGTTTCAACCAAGAATGTGCTCCTTCATAAGAAACATTATCCTATTGACAATAAAGACCTTTGGGGCCTTGGGGTCATAGAAATAATAACCACAAGTTTGCTTGGGTTATCTCATGAACTTGCAATGCTCGATCCTTGATTCTAACTTATTAGAGTTGTATCTTCTAATATGGACAAGACAATCCTAAATCTTAACAACCTTAAGATCAGGCTTCCTCCATTTTCATATCTTATATGGCATAGATACTACTAACTTAGAGATAATTCTATTTATAAGGTAAGCTGTGGTCTCTAGGACATATCCCTAGAATATGACGGGTAGGTTGGTGAAACTCATTATGGATTGCACGATGTCTAACAGTGTGTGGTTCCTCCTTTCTGATACACTATTTAGCTAAGGTATATAAGAAAATATCCATTAGAATAGAATCCCATGGTCCTGGAGGAAATCGATGAACCCTGTACTCAAGTACTCTCATCCTCGATTTGATCGAAGAGTCTTAATACTCTTTCTAATCTAGTTCTTTGCTTCATTCTTGTATTTCTTGAATTTCTCAAAGGCTTCGAACTTGTTTCATTAAGTACATATGTTTGTATCTAGAGAAATCATCAGTTGAAGTAATGAAGTAGGAGTAACCACCTATGACTTGTGTCGACATAGGACCACATATATCACTATGTATTTGTCCTACTAACTCAATGACTCTCTCTCTAATTCACTAAATGGAGAGTTGATTATTTTTCCATGAAGGCAGGATTCACAACTTACATATGACTTATAGTCAAATGGATCTAGGCATCTATCCTTAGCAACTTTTGAATCCTTCCTTCGTAGATATGACCTAGCCTATAGTGCCACAAGTATACACTATTCACCTCATCTCATTTCGTCTTTGACATACTTATATTCATGATATGTGGAGCTAAATCTAGCATAAATAAACTATTATGCTATGTTCCTTTAGTAATGATCATACCATCTATGATAATTGAACAACTATTATCCTCAAAAACTAATTTATATCCACTAACTGTCAAATATGAAATAGAGATATGTTTTTTTATAATAGAAGGAACTAGGCAAATGTATGGTGATCTTGCCAATGACCACTACACCAACTTTTGCTCCATTGCCTATCTTGAGGTCCATCTCACCTCTTGCTAGTCTCATAGGATTTATTAATGCCTACAATGAATTGCAGATGTATAATCACTATTGGTATCCAATACCCATATATTAACATAAGAATCTGATAGGTGAATATTGATCATGAATGTACCTGAAGCTTTTATTTTGCCTTATCTGTAAGGTACTCTTTGTAGTTCCTCTTCTAGTATCTATCTTTACTGTAATGGAAGCACTAGCCTTTGTCCTTTGTTGGAGCTTTCTTGTTAACCTTTGCCTTACCTGGTTTGCCCTTGCCCTTGGCCTTCTTAATAGAGTTCCCAGCTTTCTTTTTCTTTTTAGTCTCACCAATGTAGAAAACTAGCTTCTCTTTCTTAATGATACTCTCTACTTCTCTCAATATTTTGAGGAGCTCATGGAGAGTCATCTCAAGCTTGTTCATATTAAAATTTATAATAAATTAAAGAAAAGAATCTAGAAGAGACTGAAGTATATGATCAATGGCACAGGTTATCATCCAGGACCATCTAGTTTCTCAATCCATTCTATTATCTTTAGGATATGATTCTGAACTGATTCCTCCTTAGTCATCTTAGCACGAAAAAGACTCTTCGATATCTCATATCATTGTGTCCTTCCTATTGCTCAAATAGTTTAGGGAGATGCAGGAGGATGGAAGTAGCATCCATGTTTTCATATTACCTCTGTAACTCGAGAGTCATGGAGGCCAACATGAAACCCTTAGCAAGAGAGGAATCGTCTATATACTTTGCATATCGGCCAAACTCTTTCAGAGGTGCTATTGCGTTAAGCTATGATTTTCTCCGTTGTGAGAACTATTCTCAGATTATGGAGCCACTTCACATAGTTTGGATCAATGAGGTGGTTGGCATCAAGTAAGCCACGTAGGGAGTTTGAAAGTGACATGTTGCTAAGAAACAAGATATGTAGCATAAATAAATAACATGCAGATTTTATAAAAAAATAAACTATTAAGATATAAAATTCTATCTTAATATACTCAAACTATTTTTCTAGCGAATCACATGACACCCTAGACGCGTGAAACAAAAATCTTCGACAGAGTTCTAGTGGGGATTGGGATCCAATCAATGTCTTAGTGTAACTTTGAGTGACTCGACCAATCACACTAAGCCAAAAAATGTAAGCAACTCTTACCAATATAACTCCTTGTGATTCATGTCATGTTCGGCCTTTGAACAATCATAGCCTCGAGGGACTCGACCAACCATGATGTTCGGTTAAGTCATCACTATCATTACAAGATGAGTCTCATTCGATGATATGCCCTTGAGTGACTCGACCAAACATACTATATCCTAAAGTCACCGGTGATATCTCTATGTCATAGGCAAGATCTTGAATCATAATATAGGTGACCTTCGAGGGACTCGACCAATTCAACTTATATCGGGATTTGATTTCTCTCTATAATGATGGAAGACCACGTCGGTCAATCTAATTGCCTCATGCTTACCGAGAATATTATCGTAGGAGAAGATTTTTTATTATGTCTTCTAATATGATGTGTCACACATACATATTTAATATATATCTACATCACATGCAAAAATATATACGTACCTGTTAGGATCAATTGGCACTAAGAGGAGGGTTAATTAGTGTAAGTGTAAATTTTTATTTTAAATAAAAACTTTTTGGCTTTAAGCAAGATAGGAAGATCCAAAACTTTTCGTAACAAGTGAATGATTCAAAGAAGATTGCTAAGTTACTTGCTTACAAATTACTTAAGAAGGAGCAAGGAAATCCGAAAGATAAGCAACGTCATAAGTGAAGTGTTTAACGTGAAAACCTTACTTTTAAAAAATAAATGAAATCGGAAGCATCAATACAAAATTAGTAAGCAAGGAAAGCAAAAGAAGAACTCACAAGTTTTGTAGTGGTTCCGCACCAATGGGCCTACATCTACTCTTAAGTCTTCCTTCTTGAGGCACACCAATGTCTACTACCGATCTTCTTTGGATGAAGACCAAACCCTTAGACTTTGCTTACAAGGGGGACAAGATTACAACTCTTTGATCTCCCTTATCCTTTTTCTTTTTCTTATAATTCACACATAATATTTTCTCAAAATATAATCCCAAAAATTATTGTATGGAATGCAAAAAAACTTGGGGTATTTATAGGCCCCAAACAACTTCATAATTTGGAGCCAAAAATCAAACTCACCCGAAAAATTCGGGTACGGCAGTTCACCGCCGACCTAGGCGGGTCAACCACCGAAAGTACATAGATTCCTGGGTATGGGTGGTTCAGACACCTAGCTTGGACGGTTCAACCGCTGACAGCCGCCCAAAATCTTGGGCGGTGGTGGTACACCCACCGTAAATCGTCGGAATCTCCGGAAAAGTGGTTCCCTCCACTTTTCAAATTTCGGCTTGAACCTGATATTGACCAACACTTTGGCCAACCAATTGAGCTCAACCTGAGCTTAATCAAACCTTTTTTATAGACCCAGTTGCCTCTTTGAGTTGATTTGGATTCCTTCCAAATCATACTCATTCAGGACTCAATCTTAACATGCGACTTAAAGATTACAATCAAGATATGACCACCAAGCTTATGACCTGACTCTCGCAATCCGACAACCTCCAGCATTCCAAGCGACGAGTCTTACGGTCTTCCTGTGGTGATTTCCCGATGTGTTCCTAGCGAGCTTCCCGATCCCTTCGACGAACTCCCGGTGAGCTCCTATCGCATTGTCTAATCCTTAGCCCGATGCCTAAGCTTGATCCTGGGCCTATGTCTGATCTGTAACTCCTTTTCATCGTCATGGTTAAACCTACATGATGCTAACTATAGCTTAATTAATTATAATCCACATGGCCTTAAATCCACTTCAAGATATACCCAACTCCCTTGCGGCGAGTCTCGATCTTCTTCCGACGAACTTCCTTGCGCCATCCTTTTGGCCTTTTGGCTGCACCTGATACCGTCGGTGAGCTCCCGACGCACTCTAGGTGAGTTCCCACCAGCATCGTCGGAATCCCGGCCCGATGCTTGGACTTGACTTTAGCCAAACTTTTGATTATAATCTTCTCTCTGTCGTAGTTAATCCTACATCAATCAACTCTAACAATCTTGTTAGATCAAACACTCATCAATTGATTTTATCATCAAAATGTAAGATTTAACAATCTTTCCCTTTTTGATGATGATAATCAATTGATGATAGAAGTTAATCCTAACTCCCCCTAAATCCATGTCACTTAAATTTAAGAGAATCATACACTCTGAAATTCAGATATTTTTAAGTAATCAATATTTTAAGCAAATTTTAATAAGAATTTGCATCAAGTCATCGAATCATGAATTTCAAAAATAATTATGCATCAATATCCATGATATCCAAGTATATGATCAATATCATGTGTCATCAATGTATATGATCAATATCATATGTCATCAATCAATATCATGTGTCATCAATATATATTTCTCTCCCTTTGTCATCAACAAAAGGGTGAAATATAGGGCTAAGGATTTTAAGGCACATAAGTTTTTGCTCCCTCTTTTTAAAATATGATATAAGTCATAAAGAATTTTCTTCCTCTTATGAAAAAGAAGGAAATAAAACAAGGGAGGAGTTGTAAAACATCATTAAATATATCTCTCAATTTTGTAGAAGTGAATTTCGAAAATATGCTCAAAACTCTAAGATATTTAAGGAGATTCAAAAGTTTAAGAGCTACTCATGCATTTAAAATCATCTCATGTAATTTTAAGCAAGCATAGCAAATAAATCCGTAAAGTAGGAAAACATCATGCAAATTTTCTCCCCTTTTTGTGAACAATAAGATAAAGACATGGAGAGAGAGTGTTTACAATTATTATCACATAAAAAAACTTAATCTCATGAAATCTAGATTAGCAATTCATATATTTTCATGATCTAGCATTTCTAGCTCTCAACCTCAATCTTGTAGATAGGAAATTTGACAAGAATATTTCAAATATGAGCTCAACAAATATTTCTCATATAAATTTCAAGAAAATAGAGTAAATGAATCAGAACAATAACAAATTATTATCTTTAAGTATATTTTCAAAATCATCATTACATGCATGATCATCATACATGATTTCACATCATCATACCTTCTCCTCCTTTGTCATCAACAAAAGAAGTGCAATTAGCAAGTTTTTGATATATGAAAGCTTAGCAATTTAACAAATTTTTCATTACTTTATAACATGTAAGCTAATGAACTCTTTCTTCTCTTTTGAGAAGTGCAAGCTTTTTCTTTAATTTTTGCTTCCTTTGCAATGTTCAAGTTAGCAATTTTATATCATGTAAGTTAACAAGTTTTGCTCCTCCTTTATCATTGTCAAAAAGAAGGGATGATTACAATAGTGCAAAACTTTTTCCATTACATCATTTTTCAAATTTATCACATGAAATATATCAAGAAAAATTAACATGGTGATGAGATATACAATTCATGAAGACAAATTATGAATATCAAGAGACAAATCATAGGAGAAAAAAATGATTCATGCATAAGAAATCTCAAGTTATCAAGATAATGATTTACATAAAAATATTCTTTTAAATAATATGAGAACATATAATAAGATATTTTGATTCATGAAAGATTTCATATTATAATTTCGAGAAATCAAAATCACAATATAGGCAAAAACTCATTCAATTTCAAATAATCAAAATCATCAAAAACACTTTCAAGAGATTCAAAATAAATAGAAATGCTAGTGATTTCCTTTCTCCCCTTTTTGGTTGTAAATAATGAAAATGAGTATTAGGGAATTAAATAATCTTAATTCATTTAGGATAAATCTTAAGACATATAATTCATTTAGATAGATATTTGTTTTAATAAAATGGAAGAATGATCTTGATAAAAAATTTCAACTTATAATTGAAGATCATAAACCTTCTTTTTATTAAAAAGAGAAAATCATAGAGATCAAGAACGTGATTCCTATAACATATAAGTCAAGTAAAAAAATTAAGAGAATATTCATGATAATACAAATCTCTTTCAGTTTTCAACTTATCACAAATTTAAGAAATACTAATTTTGGTAATAAGTTATGTCATTCATGAGTTTTAAAATAAATCATGTCAAGAAAGATATTAATATCAAAAGACATTCATGAATATTAAAGAAATAATTTAATTTAATAAATCCCCTCTTAGATGATAAAATAGAATCTTAAGAGATCAAAGAAGTGTCTTCATTTATAAAGATATCAAATTATAAATATCAAGATCATAAGTTAATTTTAAGAAAGAAAAAGTAGAAGATCTTGATTTATATATATGAAACTTCAAGTTTTCAAGAATATGGTTCATGAGAATTTTCAAGTTATAGATCCGAAGAGACAAATTATGATTCATTTATATGACTTTCTTTGAATGAATTTATATAAGGATTTCAAATTATAATTTTTTTAACTTGTCAAGATCATGATAAAATCATCAAAATATCAATAACATTGGATATATTCATCAATATTTTTTTAAAACAAAATTATTTAAAGCTTTATCCAAAATCATGATCAAAAATCGCTTTTCGAAAAATCCAATGAAGGCATCCTAGATTGTTTTTCGATAGCTAAAGTTCTTTAATCTATTTTTGTAGTTTAAGAGATTCAACAATAATAGTATCATTTTATCTTATTGAAGGATTTATAGGACAAAAATATTTTTAAGATTACTTATCCTCCTTTTAGTTATTTCATGTGATTTCTTTCAAGAATGATTTTCAAATCAATAAATTTTTGGTTAAGATCGAAAGCCAAATTTCATTCTAGAAGTTGTCAAGGTCATTACTATAACACATTAAATGATAAAACATCTTTATAGTAAAATTTCAACCTATCTCAATTTCAACTTTTAAATGAGTCTAACTATTTATACATAGTGCAAGGAGTTGACAAACTCATTTTCAATAATACCTAAAAATGAAGCATATATATTTTCTATGCTCAAATTCTAACATTCAAGATAATCATTCGATCATCATTTCAATCAATGTAATATTCAAATTAATTATTCCATAGATTTTGTCAATATTTGAACTATTTAACAATAGTCTTTACATTTAAACCAACATCCAAACTAATGATTTTGAAACTATTATTCAATCGTTATCAAAATGTCATTTATATAAATTTCAACATATTTTTCAATAAATAAGGTTCTTTGGTTTTAGAACATTTTCATACTAGTATGCTCTAGTTATACATTATCAAGATTGATTATGTAATCATGAACTATTTTTAATAAAAGAATTTGTTGTAATAAAAACAAAGATCATTAAATTTCAAACATCTTGATACAAATAATTTTTCTTATTTTTGACATTTTGGCTAGAGAGCTTGATAAGTAAATTAGATCTCAAGATAAATGATTTGAGCATCCACAAGATATCATTCCATTTTGCTTCTAGAGTTTGGTGACAAACCTATAAGAAAGATTTAGGTACCCATTTTACATTGGGACCTATACGAAGAAATTTATCTTTCTTGTCTAATGATTTTTAGTTATTTGTTGTTCCCTTAGGAACCCAAAGTAATTTATGAGGACTATAATTTTTAAATGGACATTTGTAAGCCATATTCCTAATCTTCCATAAAAATTACATTTAACTTTTGATGATAGATTTAAGGTTGGTCCTTTAACAAAAGTAATTGGCTTTTGTTTGGTATTCCCCACAAAACCTATTTCATTTATTCTATTAATTTGACTCTTATTAGCAAGAATCATATTAAGGGATTTATTTCTAATTTTAAAATTTTCTAATATTGTCTTAAGCATGATATTTTCTTCTTTAACATTATCTAGCATATCACATTTAGAACATGGGTTATGTGATACTAATGAATCATGCATTTCATCAAGTCTACTAACTATCAAATCTGATCATTCTTGAGCAACTTAAAAGATTTACTAAGTTTTCTAAACTCATCAAATAAATCATGAAACATAATAATTCAGAAAAAGAAATACTTAATGAATCACTAACCTCGTCATCGATGGCCATAAGTCCAAGATTCTCCACTTCTTGGTTGTGCACTTCATCTTCGGTGCGCCTTGGCTTCTTGCGTTCATAGCAAGAGGTTTTGTTCATCTTAAGATCATTTTTATGGTTTATATTCATTAATTTATCTGGTTCATTTATTAAATGTTCAAAGTCCTCATCACTCGAGATTTCACTTGAGGACTCATGTATTCTTCTTAGTTCATAATCCTTCCAGTTCTTTGGAAGATGTTCTTCAAGTTCATTTTTGTAAGACATTTCATTTATTGAACATTTGATTTAGTTGTGCTTTCATATGTCATTTCTAATGTATGCCATATAGCGAAAGCCGAATCAAAATGAGAAACCCGATTAAACTCATTCTTATCAAGAGCACAAAACAAGGCATTCGTAGCCTCAGCATTTAAAGAGAAAGTCTTCTTCTCCAAATCATTCCAATTGTTCATTGGAAGAGAAGACATTTTAAATCCATTTTTAATAATATTTTATAAATCAAGGTATAAAGAAAGCAAGAAAACTCTCATCCGAGTTTTTCAATAAGTGTAGTCCGCCCATTCAACATGGGAGGACGAACAATAGAAAAGCCCTCTTAAAAGCCGAAAAGAACCATTTCTCTTGGGTGTTAAACCAAATGAGAGAGAAAAAAAAAAACGTGGCTCTGAAACCAATTGTTATGATCAATTGGCACTTGGGGGGGGGGGGGGGGGGGGGGGGGTGAATTATTGCAAGTGTAAATTTTTATTTTAAATAAAAACTTTTTGGCTTTAAGCAAGATAGGAAGATCCAAAGCTTTTCCTAACAAGTAAATGATTCAAAGAAGATTGCTAAGTTACTTGCTTACAAATTACTTAAGAAGGAGCAAGGAAATCCGAAAGATAAGCAACGTCGTAAGTGAAGCGTTTAACGTGAAAACCTTACTTTCAAAGAGTAAATGAAATTGGAAGCATCAATACAAAATTAATAAGCAAGGAAAGCAAAAGAAGAACTCACAAGTTTTATAGTCATTCGACACCAACGGGCCTACATCTACTCCCGAGTCCTCCTTCTTGAGGCACACCGGCGTCCACTACCGATCTTCTTTGGGTCCCTTACACTTTGCTTACAAGGGAGACAAGATTTATAACTCTTTGATCACTCCCTTACCCCTTTTCTTTTTCTTACAATTCACACACAATATTTTCTCATAATACAATCCTTAAAATTGTTGTATGGAATACAAAAAAACTTAGGGTATTTATAGACCCTAAATGGCTTCATAATTTGGAGCCAAAAATCAAACTCACCCGAAAAATCTGGATACGGGCGGTTCACCCGCCGACCTGGGCGAGTCAACCGCCAAAAGTGCCCAAATTCCTAGGTACGGGTGGTTTAGCAGCCCAGCCTGGGTAGTTCAGTAGCTAACAGTCACCCAAAATCCTGGGTGATGGTGGTACACCTATCGCTCACTAGCGGTGTACCCGTCGGAATATCCGAAAAAGTGGTTCCCTCCACTTTTCGAATTCCGGCTTGAACCTGATGTTGACCAACTCTTTGGTCAACCAATTAAGCTCAATCATACCCTCTTAGTGGACCCGGTTGCTTCTTCGAGTTGATTTGGATTTCTTCCAAATCACACTCATTTAGGACTCAATCTTAACCTATGACTTAAAGATTACAATCAAGACATGACCACCAAGCTTATAACCTTACTCCCACAATCCGACAATCTCCGGCATTCCAAGCGATGAGTCTCACGGTCTTCCTCTGGCGTTCTCCCAGCGTGTTCTTAGCGAGCTTCCCGATCCCTTCGATGAACTCCTAGCAAACTCTCAGCGAGCTCCCATCGTATCGTCTAATCCTTGGCCCGATGCTTAAGCTTGATCCTGGGTCCATGTCTAATCTATAACTCATTTTCATCGTCATGGTTAAACCTGCACGATGCTAACTGCAACTTAATTAATTACAATCAACATGGCCACAAATCCACTACAAGACCTTCCCAACTCCCGGCAAGCCTTTCGGCTACCCCCGACAATCTTCCGGTGAGTCTCGGTCTTCTTCTGGCGAACTCCTTTGTGCCATCCTGGCAAGCTCCCAATACCCTCGGCGAGCTCCCGACACACTCTAGGCGAGTTCCCAACCGCATCATCCGAACCCCGACCCGATGCTTCGACTTGACTCTGGCCAAACTTCTGATTGTAATCTTCTCTCTGTTATCATTAATCCTGCATCAATCAACTATAACAACCTTGTTAGATCAAATACTCATCAATGAATTTCATCATCAAAATATGAGATCTAACAATACCGAGTAGGTGTACAAGTAATCACATATCATATATGAGCATTCACGCCAGATGATCATCGATTATAACCAAATACGATCAAGCCTAAGCCAGTAGGCCCAATCTCTCACATCACGATCTCTGTGTGCATCGACGCATCTTCATGCCCGGTGATCGTCCATCTCATCCTCATCGGTTCTACTGACACCTCGGCGCATCTCCATGCATCGTGCTCATCCGAATTGGCTATGTGGGTTCCACTACCTCCTCCATATGAAATGCCTCCTTATGTAATTGTAACATTATCACAGGAATGTAAACCCAATAATAAACAAGAAAATGAAGGCTCGTAGGTCTCAATAATAATAATAATAATCATATATACACACATCACATCATACAGTCCATGATCATCCGTCTACATCATATATTATATGTACACATCAACATGTCAGACTATTAGATAAAAACAATAATTCATTAAATTATTTAATTAATTATTTTACTAAATTTTAGGATTCCCTACCATAGGGTGCCTCACATGGTTCTATGTGACTAGGAAACCCTAGTCGCTAGGGACACCCCTACGGCCAGGAATCCCTAGCCATAGGGTACCTAGGAAACCTTGCCCCCCAAGGTGTCCCTTGCAGCCATGGGACTTGCTTGCAATCTACCATGGGTGGCCAGTAAAGCCTTGGCCACAATGCTACCCCTTGCGGCCAAAAGTTCCTGGTCATAAGGTTACCACCTACGGTTAGGAAACCCTAGCTGCCAAGGGTTCCCCATGCAGCCAGGACTCCTTGGCCGAATGGGGGCTTGTTGATTGGCTGAGAGTAGCATGGTTTCTCTCGATTTGCAATAGGTGGCTAGGTTGAGAGCCTCTTCTAAGGCTCTCGGCCAAGGTTGCAAGTAACTTTCAGCCCAACCATAGGGCAATAATAGTTACTGCCCTTTTCTCCCTCTTTTGCATCAATAATTTTAATGTTAAAAAGCCTCTCCATAGCACTTCTCATAGCACTTCTCAATAGCTAGAAAGGGTGCTATCCAGATCTAAGATCTATGACAAAATCGTAATAACTACGCATAAAACTATTCTATGCAACACATCAACACATGCAGTTTAAAACCAATCATCATATGATAACCTGGCTCTGATACCACTATTGAAAAATTTCAGATTGGGCATCATATGTGCAGTAAAAAATAAAACCAAAAATCAGATTTTCTAATGTAAATATCAAGTTGTTGTGCGAGGATTGGTGTACGAGAAACTGCAAAACCAAAACATTCAACACAACATGTGTTAGATGTGATACCTGGGAGATTTTATCATTGAATCTCAAATTTTGATGATGAAACCAATTAGTGTATTTGTAACCTGTGTGTTGGTGATAAGTGATGTAGGATTAACTACGATTAAGAAAAGGTAAAATAATTATGGAAGAATCTGTCATTGGGCCGGAGTCAAGGTCGGGAGCTCACCGAGAGTTGGTCGGGGTTCAGATGATATGGTCGGGAGCTCATCGAGAGTTCGCTAGAGGTCGACCGGGGTTTTGATGATGTGGTCGAGAGCTCATCGGAAGTTCGCCAGAAGTTGGCTGACGTTCAGACCATGTTGTCGGGAGCTCATCGAGTGTCCTCCAGAGGTTTATCGAGAAGTTCGTTGGGAGTTTGCCGACAGGTTGTTGGGAGCTCATTGGAAGTTCATCGGAAGGGTGCTGGGAGTTTATCGAAGGAGATCGGGAGCTCGCCGGGGGTTCACCAAAAGGATGCCGGGAATTCACGAGGAGTTCGCCGAGAGATCAATTGACAATCGAACAACATAGATTATGTGTTGTAATTATTTACCTTAAGTGTCGTTGTTAGCATCATAATGAGAGTTAGTTTTACTAACTTAATTAAGAGGTCATTATACCTTAATTGGGGTTGATTTAAACGTATTAGAAAGCTCAATTTAGTAACCCAAGGATAGATAGGTAAGACACAGTCTTCAAAGATAGTCTCCGAAGAGAGTCTTTGGAACTATGTCAAGCGGTGATACCATCCAAACTAGGCGATTGTACCATGTAGACACAGTCTCCTAGACTATGTTAGGTGATGGTACCACCTAAGCTGGTGTACTATCGCCAGCACAGTGTCTCCAAGTGGTAGAGGGTGTCAACACCTCAAAAATCCCAAAAAACTTAAATTTTGGCTCCACTTTTGAAGCCATTTATGGTCTATAAATACCCCACACATTCTTGCTTGAGGATGCAAGAAAAGTGAGCAAAAACTTATGAAAATGCTATTGTAATTTCTTGAGAGCTCCCCTTCTTTTCTCTAAGTATAGTTTCTGTTTAAGGGAGAGATGAGAGAATTGTAAAGGTTATCCCCTAAACTTGTAAAAGTAGAATAGAGTCGTACGAGGACAGTTGATCTTCACCTGTTGAAGGAAGATCAATAATGGAAGCCGGTGACCTCAACAAAAGAGGAATCGGGAGTGGATGTAGGTCACGAGACCGAACCATTATAAATTGGTGTGCTTTCTCTTCTCCTCTCTATTGTTTACTTGCCTTTGTAAATTGCTTTACTTAATCATTATCATCCTATGAACGCTTTTAAGTTCAAATGCTTTTCGGATTCAAGCTTTATCGAACGAATACTCAAATCGATGTAAATTTTTCATAAGCACTAATTCATCCCCTCCCTCTTAGTGCCGCTTTGATCCTAACATGTATATCCCTATAAAATCTCGTATTCAAAAGAGAAGATGAAGGAGGCCATGTGTCCTCCACTTTAGCAGTGATCCACATGGTGGATGTAGCGCCGATGCCTCAAATTGCTACATGATCTTACTCTCCATGTGCACCACAAGGCTGAATTATTATCAAGAAGGGGTCGACTCTTCTTGCTGTCCACATGCCCCAAATAGGGGCTGTCGACTAAGGAGGAGAGGGGAGAGAGGATAATAGGAGGGGCGGCCACATAAGGCTATAGCCTATAAGCCCTAAGTTCCTTCCTATTTATAGAGGTGTATGTCAGCTTAACTTTAATGGATCTTCCCCTATTGAGTATTGGATCTCTATTCAATTATCGAAGCCTCTTAGATTAGTGGATCTCTATCCAATAATCTTATCTTTAGGATCCAATAATATAAGGGCTTATTGGATTCCAATAAAATAAGGGCTCCATAGATATCTCATATCTGCACCTCTACTCGTCGTAACATCTACCATGTGTGGTGACCCTCTACGCCCAATACCAAGCTGGCCATGAGTTGCATATGTAAGAATTTCTTCTAACTCAGAACACTTTATTACTTAGTGAATTGTTATCAAATAACAATTCACTCCACTCATCGAATATAGACGTACTAGGCCACTACGCCATAGTTCCCAGATGGTATAGGTTATCTAATCCATTGAACCTATCTATCCTTAGTTACTGTGTATCTATAGTCCCTCATCCATATAATGGCCTAAAGATCATATATTAGACATGGTACTGTCAGGCCTCATACGAAATCCATCTAGTCTCGCTTTAATCGGATTCCACCTTTTGGTCTAGTCGTGCCACCACCTAACCCAATTGTGGGTCATTGAATGGCCCTCCCAATTGGCCAAAATCAGCCCTAATTAAGGCCCAATGGGCCCTTAATTAAGTTAGTATGGTTACACCTAAAACTAACTTAATTTAGACGTAACCTTCAACAATCAAGACATAAATAACTAAAGACAAAAGCTCTATATTGCCCGACATATCATTGGTTCATCTGAATTTCATCTGAACACACGTTCGAATCTTCGGCGTATCATCCGATCTATCGATATGTTGACTCCCATAATATCTGATCTTGGTGCAATATCTGATTCTTTCGACCCGATGACCGATCTTTTATTCCGGCCCAACATATGATTCTTTTGCTTTAATTGATTTACTTTTTCATGATCGAAGTTAGTTCTGCATCACCTTTCTCAAATGTTGATTCGATCACTAACTTATCAATTGACTTCATCATCAAAATCCAGGATTCAATAATCTCTCCCTTTTTGATGATGAAAACCAATTGATTATGGAGTTTTAACCAAACTCCCCCTATCTATATACCATACTGAAATAAACTTGAATTCATAGAACAATAGCCTTCTAATCATAATATCTTTGCATTCAAGATGAAATAATTTTAATGAAGGTGACTTTCACACTTCATATGCATCATCATAATAAAATCATGAGTATTCAATGTATAATTTCAAATCATCAAGTTTTGTTATAACATGCATAATTCAAAAACATAAAATTTTAAATCATCATCACTTTGGCCATAACTTCAAATAATCAATGTACATCCAATGCATTAAAATTTCAATCTTCATCTTGGCATCTCCTCGTTTGTCATTAACAAAAAGCAAAAGTGCAACTAGCAAGTTTTTTAGATATGCAAGCTAGTAAATTAGTAATTTTTACGTCATTTTATAATATGAATGTTAGCAAAAATTTGCTTCTCTTGAGATGTGCAAAATAGTAATTTTTTGCTTCTTGAGATTGTACGAGTTAACACTTTTTGCATCTTGAGATGGGCAAGCTAGCAATTTGTAAAAAAGAAAGTAGGAGGGAAGGATTCAATGGTGCAAAATTTAAATTTACTCAATATTTCAATTATAAAAAAAATAAAGGATCAAGTCATGAATACTAAAAGACCATGAGTCATTTTTGACAAATCTTTCTTTTGTAAATAGCAAGAAGAAGGACCGATAGGAAATGATCTTGATTTAAAAAGAAAACTTACATCATGAAAATTGAGAAATTAAGATAATGATGTGAAAAAAAATGTATACGAAGGATTTTTACATTTGGGAGATTTAACATGACTAATTCTCTCTTAATAAAATTGAATTATTCCTCATTCAATGGTTTAGTCAAAATATCTGATAATTGATATTTTGTATCAATAAAATCTAAAGATATATCAGGATTATTAACATGATATCTAATAAAATAATGTCTAATATCGATATATTTAATTCTAGAGTGTTAAATAAGATTCTTTATTAAACATATTGTACTAGTGTTATCATATTTTCTAGGAATATTTTTTAAGTAAAGTCCATGATCTTCTAATGTATTTTTCATCTAAATAACTTGTGCACAATATGCACCCGGTGCTGCATATTCAGCCTCCGCTGTATATAATGCAATAGAATTTTGTTTCTTCGAAGACCAAGAAACAAGTGCATGACCTACGAGTTGACATGTTTCATATGTATTTTTTTGATCTATTCTATATCCAACAAAGTCAACATCATCATAAGCAATCAATTCAAAATTTTTAGAATTTAAATACCATAATCCTAGGTTTTGAGTTTCTATTAAATATCAAAAAATCTTTTTAACTGCTTTAAAGTGAGATTATTTGGGATTAGATTGGAATCTAGCATAAAGTCCAACACTAAACACAATATCAGGTCTAGTTGCCGTGAGGTATAGTAAACTACTTATTATACCCCTATAAGTCTTTTGATCAAAATATTCTCCATCGTGGTCCATATCTATTTTGCAATACTCATTGGTATGTTAATAGCCTTAGCACTATCCATATTAAATTATTTTAATAGATCTAAAGTATACTTAGTTTGACTAACAAAAGTTCCATCACTTAGTTACTTAATTTGCAATCCTAAGAAAAATTTCAATTCACCCATTAAACTAATTTATAATTCTTGGCTCATACTCTAGTCAAATGACTTATATAAAGATTCATTTGTAGAAATAAAAATAATATCATCAACATAAATTTAAATAATAAGAAAATTATTTTCAAAATTTTAATAATCATATGGTATTGACCTTGTCTTTTGAGAAATTATTTTAAATAAGAAAAGAACTAAGCCTCTCATACCAAGCCCTAGGGGCTTGCTTCGATCTATAAATAGCCTTAGATAATGTATAAACATAGTTAAACAAAAACATTCTCAATGATTGGTTGCTCAACATAAACTTCCTAGAAAATTAACCCATTAATAAAAGCACTTCTGACATCCATTTGAAATAACTTCAAATTTTTACAACATGCATATGCAAGGAGTATCCTTATGGCTTCAAGAATTACCACAAGGGCGAAGGTTTCTTCATAGTTGATATATTCTTCTTGGTTGAAATATTTTGCTACTGATATAGTCTTGTTTCGAACCACGATATTTGCTTATTCCTAAAGACTCATTTAGTGCCAATTACGAGATGGTCACTAGGTCTAGGAACAAGCATCCAAACCTTATTTCTCTCAAATTAATTTAATTCTTTATGCATTAAAAAAATCCATGAGTCATCTTTAAGAGTACCGTTTATGCATTTAGGTTCAATTTAAGACAAAAAGAATGCATTCGCACAAAAAAAATTTAAAAGATGAACGAGTTTGAACACCTTTCAATATATCTCTAATGTTTAGCTCCTTAGGATGTCCATCTACATATTTCCATTCCTTGGATATGGATTATTTAGAAGCAGATGCATCCAAGATGCTTGGGAGAGAAGAATTCTCATTTAAATTCAACGTATTAAATTCAAAATCATCATCAAAATCAATTTTCTTAAATTCAAAAAACTCATTAAAAATAACATAGATGGATTCCTCAATAACTAAAGATATTTTATTAAAGACATGATAAGTTTTATAAATAGAGGAATATCTAAAAAATATGCCTTAATTAGATTTTGTATCAAATTTTTCTAAAGCATCTTTTTTATTTAAAATAAAATATTTAAAAATAAAACTTTAAAATACAAAATGTTGGGTCTTTTACTATTCCAGAATTAATAAGGAGTTTTAGAAAGTAGTAGTCTTACGAGAACCCTCTCATGACATAGCATGCTGGGTTAATGGCTTCAGCCTAAAAGTATTTAGGTAGGCTATGTTATTTATGCATGGTTCTCGCCATCTCTTGTAAACTTATATTCTTTTTCTCAACAACTTCATTTTTTTTTATAGATTTCTTATAGTACCGAAATTGTGGTCATACCCATTTAAATCATAAAATTCTTGAAAATTATGATTTTTAAATTAACCACCATGATTAGTACTTATAGAAGAAATCTAAAAACCTTTTTCATTTTGAACTTGTTTGCAAAACTTCATAAAATATTTAAAACAATCACTTTTATGTGCCAAGAAGTATATCCAAGTAAATCTACTATAATTATCAATAATTACAAAAATATATTTACTACATCATAGATTTCTGATATCAATTGGTCCAAATAAATCTATATGAATTAATTGTAATGGTCTAGAGGTGCTCACTATATTTTTAGATTTAAAGCTACTATTTATTTATTTACCTAGTTGGCATGCATCATAAACTTTATCTTTGACAAATTTAATTCTAGGCATACCTCTTACAAGTTCTTTAGTTGTAATTCATAAAATTAATTTTATATTTGCATGTCCGAATCTCCTATACCAAAATCATGCATCATCATTTAAAATCAAAAAATAGGTTTCATCATGAAAATCATCAAGATCAATTGTATAAATATTATTATTCCTTAATACAATTATAAATTTATTCTTATGTGGTATGTCTATGATGCATGCATTAGATTGAAATTTGATATTATATCTTTTATCACATAATTGACTAATGCTTAGTAAGTTATATTTTAAGTCATCAACTAACAAAACATCTTCAATTAATAGGTCTGATTTGTTACTGATATTTCTAATACTGATAATCTTCTCTTGTTGTCTCTGAAGATGACATACTCTCTGTCTTAGCTAGTGAGCTTAGAGAAATGTGTTGGATCTCCGGTTATGTATCTTGAACATCCACTATCATGGTACCATCTTTTGCTCCTAGATTTTGATTTTAGACATATCTACAAGAAATAGGAGTTTGCTTTAGGTACTCATTTAGCTTTGCGTCCCATATGAAAAGATGTACTTATTTTGACTAATTATATTAAGTTATTTATGGTTCCTTTAAGAACCCAAACTAATTTATGTGGGCTATATTTTTTAAATAAATATTTATAAGCATAATGTCCACATATATCATGAAAATTATATTTATTTTAAGGGGAAACATGTAATATAGGTCCTTTAACAAATATAGTCGGCTTTTGTTGTGTTACTACTCACAAAATCAATTCCTTCTTTTCTATGTATATGACCTTTGTTAGCAAAGATAATGTTTAATAATTTATTTCTAATTTTAAAATTTTATAATGTTTGTTGTAATACCACATTTTCTTTTTTGATATAGTCTAACTCTTCACATTTATACAAGAGGTTAATATATAATTGTCATTATCATTTTTTAATTTTTTAAATTTACTAGAAAGAGAATCATAATCCTTTTTTAGCAATTTATATTTCTTACCAACTAATTTAAACTTATCATATAAATCAAGAAAAGCAATGAATAATTCACTATAAGGTAAAGAAGATTCGTTTGAGTCACATACCATTGTTGAAAGTCATTAATGTGTAGTTCGCCACTTCATCTTTATTAGCAAGTTGAAGATTAGTAAAAGATTTAACAAGTGCTTTCAAACCATTGACAACATCCGTAAAATGGGTGTACATGTCATCAATGGTTTCGCTCGGTTTCATACAAAATAATTCATAATTATGCACCAAAAGATTAATCTTAGACTCTTTAACTCTACTTGTGCCTTCATGTGTGACTTCAAATGTGTGTCAAATATTATAATTATGCAGTTTCGCATATAAAAATATGATTGAATTCGTCTAAAGCGCAAAATAAAGCATTCATAACTTTCACATTTAAAGAAAACGATTTTTTCTCTAGATCATTCCATTCATTCATTAGTCTAGAGGATTTTTGAAAACCACATTCAATAATATTCCATAAATCAAAGTCCATATAAATAAAAAAAATCCTCATTTGTGTTTTCCAATACATGTAGTTCGTCCCGTTAAACATAGGAGGACGAGTGATAAAGTGACCCTCTTGATTACCAGAAAAAGTCATTTAGTCCTATATCACTTTTCTTGAACACATATTAGATCATAACTTCATCAATTGATTTCATCATCGAAATCTATGGTTCAACATAAACATTATATCAGGTCTCGTTGTAGTAAGATATAATAAGCTCATCAAATCATTCTCCTTCATTGTCTATATCTAATTGTGTATACATGCTCATCGGTGTATTCATGGCCTTAGCACTATCCACGTGAAATATTTTAATAGATCTAAAGCATACTTAGTTTGACTAATAAAAGTTCTATCATTTATTTACTTAATTTGTAATCCAAGAAAAATATCAATTCAATCATCAAACTCATTTCAAACTATTGGCTCATACTCTTACCACAGAAGCGAAGGTTTCTTCATAGTCTATATCTTCTTCTTGGTTGAAACCTTTGACCACTGATCTAGCCTTGTTTTGAACCATAATACCTTGTTTATCTTGCTTATTCCTAAAGACTCATTTTGTGTTAATCATAATATAATCACTAGGTTTAAGAACAAGTGTCCAAACCTTATTTATTTCAAATTGATTTAATTTTTCATGCATTTTCAAGACCCATGAGTTATCTTTAAGAGTATTGTTGATGCATTTAGGGTCAATATGGGATTAAAAGGTAGCATTTGCATAAATATTTTTAAGTGAAGAATGAGTTTGAATACATTTTGATGTATCTCTAATGATTAGCTCCTTAGGATAAGCATCTACATACTTTCATTCCTTGAGTAAGGTATCTTTAGAAGTAGATTTTTCAAGTTGCTTCAGAGAGGAGAAATCTTATTCAAATTCAAAATATCAAACTCAAAATCATCATCAAAATTATTTTTTTAACTTCAAAAAACTCATTAAAAATAACATGAATAGATATCTCAATAACTAAAGTCCTTTTATTAAAAGCTTGAAAAGCTTTACAATAGAGGAATATTTAAGAAAAATGCTTTCATTTACATCAAAATTTCCTAAAGCATCATTTTCATTTAAAATAAAATATTTATAACAAAAACTTTAAAATATGAAATATTGGGTCTTTTATTATTCGATAATTCATAAGGAGTTTTAGATAGTAGAGGTTGTATGAGAACCCTGTTCATGACATAGCATGTTATGTTAACACTTCAGTCCAAAAATATTTGGGTAGACTATGTTCATTAAGCATGGTTCTTGCAATCTCTTATAAACTCTTATTCTTTCTCTCAATAAGTTTATTTTGTTTTGAATTTTTTGGAGTAGAGAAATTATTGTCATACCCATTGGAATCCCAAAATTCTTGAAAACCATGATTTTTAAATTCTCTACCAAGATCACTACGAAAAGAAAAAATTATAAAACCGTTTTCATTTAAAACTTATTTGTAAAACTTTGTAAAACATTTAAAATAATCACTTTTATGTACCAAGAAGTATGTCCAAGTAAATCTGCTATAATTATCAACAATCACAAAAGTATATTTAATACTTCATAGATATATGATATCAATTGGTCCAAATAAATCCATATGAATTAATTGTAATAGTCTAGAGGTACTCACATATTTTTTGGGTTTAAAGATACTTTTTATTTGTTTTCCTAGTTGACATGCATAACAAATCTTATTTTTGACAAATTTAATTCTAGGCATTCCTCTTACAAGTTCTTTAAATATGATTTAAGAGATCAATTTCATACTTGCGTGACCTAATCTCCAATACCAAGGTCATGCATCATAATTTAAAACTGAAAAACAAGTTTCGTCATGAAAAAGATCAATAGTATAAACATTATTGTTCCTTAAGGCAATCATAGATTTATTCTTATGTGGTATTTCTATAATGCAAGTATTAGATTGAAATTTGATATTATATCCCTCATCACACAATTGACTAATGCTTCGTAAGTTACGTCTTAAGCCTTCTACTAATAAAACATCTTCTATCAACATATTTGATTTGTTACCAATGTTTTCAATGCTAATAATCTTTCCTTTGTTGTTGTCTCCTAAGGTGACATATCCTCCATCTCGGCTAATGAGCTTTAAGAATTATGTTTGATCTCTTATTATGTGCCTTGAGCATCCACTATCAAGATACAATCTTTTGCTCCTAACTCTTGTTTGGAGATACACCTATAAGAAAGAAGGGTTTACTTTAGGTACCAATTTAACTTTGGGTCCTTCATGGATAGATCTATCTCTCTTGATTTTTAACATCAAATAATTAATTGTTCATTTAGGAACCCAAACTAATTTATGTGAGCTATATTTTTTGAAAGAACATGTATAAGCATAATGACTAAATCTTTTACAAAAATTACATTTATCTTTAGAGGGAATATGTAGCGTGAATCCTTTTACAAATTTTGTTGGCATTTGTTGAGCGTTACTACTTACAAAGCCGATTCTTTCCTTTATATAGACACAACCTTAGTTAGCAAGAATCATATTTAATAATTTGTTTTCAATTTTAAATTTTTCTAAAGTTTGTTGTAATAATATATTTTCCTTTTTAAGTGAATCTAACTCTTCACATTTAGAGCAAGTAGTACAAGATGTTGATGTTTCATGCATATTTTTTAATGTTTCAAATTTAGCAATAAGTAATGCACGATCCATTTTTAATGACTTATATTTATTACCAATGTTTTGAAGTTCATCAGATAAATCATAAAATACATCAAATAATTCACCATAAGATAAGGATGATTCCGAAGAGTCATATACCTCATTGTTAAAGACCATTAATGTGTAGTTTGCTACTTCATCTTTGTTGATTTGCTTTTCGTCCTCTGATGCACTTGATTCATCTCAAGATGCCTTGAATGCTTTCTTCTTCTTTTGGGTCGATAACTTCTTCTTCAGTTGTGGACACTCATTTTTGAAGTGTCTTAGCTTTTTGCATTCATAACATATTATGATATCCTTTTTAGGTTCATTTTTATTCTTATAAGTTTTTTTCATTTTCATGAATTTTTTAAGTCTTCTTGTAAGAAGTGCAATGTCATTATCATCATCACTTGAGCTTTCACTCGAGAAATCTTCTTTGATTCTCCGTGCAATATCCTTCCTAATTTTGGAAGGTTTTCCTTTTGTTAAGTCATTAAAGACCCTATGAGTTCTTAAAGAGAAAAATTGTTCAAGGTCTTTTCTTCTTCAATAGCCATTACTTTTGGATCCTAACATTTTGGAAGATATCTTAAAATTTTGTTTACCATTTCAAGATTAGTATAACATTTATTAAGAGTTTTTAAACCATTGACAACATCCGTAAAGCTGGTATACATGTCACCAATGGTTTTGCTTGGCTTCATTTTAAACAATTCATAACTATATACCAAAAGATTAATTTTTGATTCTTTTACTCTACTTGTGTCTTCATGAGTAACTTCAAGTGTGTACCAAATGTCATGTGTAGTGTCACAAGTAGAAACATGATTAAACTTATTTTTATCTAAAGCCCAAATAAAGGGTTCATAGCTTTAGCATTTAAGAAAAATATTTTCTTTTCAAAATCATTCCATTCATTGGATTAGAAGATTTTTGAAAATCACTTTCAACGACGTTCCACAAATCAAATTCTCTAGAAATAAAAAAAATTATCATTCGTGTTTTCCAGTAAGTGTAGTATGCCCATTGAACATAGGAGGATGAGTGATAGAGTGACCCTCGTGATTGCCAGAAAATACCATTAAAATTCACTTGGGTGTTAATCTAAGTAAGAGAACTTGACTTTGATACCAACTGTTAGGATCGTATTGGCATTGGGGGGGGTGGGGGGGGGGGGGGGGGGTAGGGGGTGTTATAACCCTAGCAGATTCTAAGCTTGGGGGTGATTACTATTAGGGATCAGCCTCCTTGGAACTCTATAGGGGTTCCCTCCTCCAAATTACTGCTCAAAGACTGCAGAAAATATTCATCTATTCATGATAAAAGGTAGAGGATTACAAGGCTATTTATAGGCATTCTAACCCTAATTCCTAAGAGGACTCCAACTTCAAGATTTTTACTCATAACCAACTCCTAATGCAACTCTAAGTCCAACCTCCAACCGGCCCATCTGGGGGTGGCAGGTTGCTTTATTATTTCCTAATCCTATTCTAACTTAATCCCCTTCTCAACCAATCCCCTCTTTAACTAGGATAAGGGGTGGTTAATTAGGGTAACATGAATCTTACTCTCGCTTCAAATATCTTCCTCAACTAATCTTAACTTAGTCGGCCTCCTTACTTTTCTTAATAAGGGTCGGCTAGATAGGATTTATATGAATACCCTTAAATTTTACATGATTGCCCTCTTTAATGAAACTGAATTAGGACTCCCCTAACTCGAGTCCTAACAGACTCGCCCTCTTCAAATCAACCTTGTCCTCAAGGCTAATGCTCCATGAAGTCTGGAAATTTAATTTTTAAATCATCATAGTTTTCCTATATGGCCTCTTCTTCTAGAAGGTTAGCCCACTGTTTTAGCACTTCAGTAGTGGGTCGTCGTCGTCGTGTCATGATCCTGTGATCAATAATGGCACTTGGCTGAGTCTAGAGCTCTCCTTGGATAGTCATATTAGGTAGATGTCTTTGAACTGAATCATTCTGTCCTACTTTAAGCTTCAAGCACGACATATGGAAGACTGGATGGATTCGGGAGTCAACGGGTAGGTACAATCTATATGCTACTGCCCCGATGCACTCCATAATCTGGTAGGGTCCATAGAACCGAGGTGAAAGCTTCATGGATGCTCTGGTCTGGATTGATGTTTGTTTGTATGGCTGGAGTTATAGAAATACCTAATGTCCTACGAAAAATTCCTTTTCGCCTATGTGTTGATCATATTGTTGTTTCATCCTTGCTTGAGCTGCAGTGAGATTGTCTTTTAATAGCTTTAGTATTTTGTCACTGTTCTGTAGTTCCCTGTCTACTTGTTCTACTTTAGAGGTGCCCAATACATATTTTGGGATTATAGGAGGAGGTCGACCATATATAGCCTCATAGGGTGTAATTTTTGTAGATGAATGATAAGTTGTATTGTACCACCACTCGACGCAAGGGAGCCACTTTGTCCACTCTTTTGGCAGGTCACTGACGAAGCATATGAGGTATGTCTCTAAACACCTGTTTACCACTTCAATCTGGCCATCAGTTTGTGGGTGATATGTTATGCTAATCTTCAATTTAGTGCCTTGCATCTAAAATAATTCTATCCAAAATTTGCTCGTGAAGACCCTATCACAATCACTTACAATAGATCTTGGCATCCCATGTAATTTTATAATATTTTCCATAAAGATTCAGGCAATGCTGGAAGCAGTGTAGGGATTGCAAGCTGCACAAAAGTGAGCATACTTTGTAAGGCGATCAACAACAACAAGAATCATACCTTTTTCTTATGATGAGGGTAGTCCTTCGATGAAGTCCATTGATATATCGGTCAATATCGAGTCCGGGATTTGTAGAGGTTGCAGCTTTCTGGGGCTTGCCGCTGTTTCGCCTTTATGTCATTGGCATACATCACATCGTGCCATAAATTTAGCAATAAAATTTTTCATCCCTTTGCAATAAAAATTATGCTTAATTCTCTTATAGGTTCTAAGGAACCCAGAATGCCCGACTGCAAGTGTGGAATGCATCTCTTGAAAGATGGTCTTTATGCAACTAAAATTTGGTGCAAGCACAATGCGTCCCTTATACAGTAGGTCTTTTGAGTCCCAATTGTAATGAGCCACAGAATTTGGTTCTTCCTCTAATTTCTTTATGATCTTGTTGGTTTCTAGATCATCTTGCCATTATCTCCTAATGTGCTCAAGGAAGTTGCTAGTTGGAGGTGAAATGGTCGAAACTTTAGCTTGCTTGGATAGTCATGGAAGCGCATCTACAACAACATTCTCTTTCCCATTTTCACAATCATCCTCAAGAAGCTTTGTTACCCATTTTTGGTGTTCAGGGAAGGATATCTTTTGCTCCATAAAATATTTTAGGCTCTTATGGTTGATGCACATTCGTCACGTTCCGTCCTTCTTTCATACGAGGAGCACCGGTGAGGAGTAGGGTTTGTAACTTGGCCGAATGACTCCTGTTTCAAGCATCTTCTTTACAATCCTTTCTATTTTATCCGTCTAAAGATGAGGATACTGATACGGCCAAGTGTTTGATGGAGGTTTGCCCGGAAGAACCGAGAGACGAGGATCATGCTGGCAGCTTGGAGGTAGGCTACGCGGATCGTCAAATACATCTGAAAATTCAACAAGCGAGGGAAGTAGATTTGGCTCTTCAACTTTGGTTGCCTCCCCCTTGGATTGTTGCTCTAGTTGTACCAAGAAGCCGCTGCATGTTTTGTGTGATACTTTCTCCATTTGCCGTGTTCAAATCGTTGATATGTTGCTCCCTCGTTTGTCATGCAGTACCACCTGTTTTTCCTAGCTGCAAAACTTTATGATTTTGAAAATTTTAGAAAATATCACCTAATATCGTCAGCCATTCGATGCCAAGTATGGCCTCACAATCATCAAGAGGGAGGAGGAAAAAATCTACAATTATCTCTTGATCCTGTAGCAGTAGTTTCACCCGCAGGCACTTGTGATCACACTTCAAAATTTGTCTGTCGGCGAACTTAACATCAAACCTACTGCAATCCTTAATATGTAAGGCCATCCAGGCAGCAACCTTGCTGTTCATAAAATTATTAGTGCTCCCGATGTCAACAAGAATGGTGATTGATTGTTTCTTTAGAAGTCCTCCCACTTTCATCTTCTATGGGTTTACGTAGCCAGTAAGAGCATGCATCGTAATATCAATCGGTTGCTATTCTTCATCCGTGACCTCTTCCTCATGCTCCTGGACCTCCTCCTCCATATCTTCAATGGGTTCAATCAGTAAGAGGCACCCCTTTTTGCAGTGATGGTCATGGCTCCACGGTTTGTCGCAATGCCAACAAAGACCCTTTGCCGATCTGTCGTGTAGTTCTTCTTTTGTCAATTTTTTTGGCAGTGAAGGATGGCTGGGAACAGAAGGAGGTTTATAAGCCGTGGGCCTAGGAGTGGTCCTCATCCTCCGAGCATCTTGGTTGAGCCGTTAACCTCCCCTTTTATCTCTAGATTTAGTCGCTTGATGAAAGTACCTAGCAATTGTCGATCAGTCCAATCACGAGTAAGGTAGGATAGATTCTCAAACCTAGTTTAGTACTCTTGAATTGTAGAGGTTTGCCAAATTTTTGCGAGTTGGCTGTCGATATTTTTGTACTCCGTAGGTCCGAAGCAGTTCAGTAGTGCGTTTTTAAATTGATTCCACATTGGAGCTCCATGATTATATTCCAGCCAATTGTACCATTGGATTGCATTGCCTTCAAGGTGGATGACAGTGATTTCCACCATAGCATCATCTGAAGTTCGGTAGTAGCGGAAGTACGTTCGGCGCGCGAAATCCACTGCGTCGGGTCTCCTTCTTCCCAACATGGGAAGTCCACCCTCATGCGTGGCTGAAGCATGTCCAAAGGTTGGCCACCTTCTCTGGGAGCCTCTCTAAACTCTCTCCTTGCTGAGATTTTGTTGGACTCGGTGGTTGTCCAATTTTGAACTCCGCAAACAAAGCATGCAGTTTATCCTCCGAGCGTGATTCAAAATGCGATTAAAGCCGAGATTCCAATGATTCAAACTTGGTATCAATTGGATCTTGGGAAGCCATAGGTTGATAAACTCATTATTAAGCCTAAAATTGGTGAAACTAAAGGCAAAAATTAATTAGGCAACAAGGGTAAAGGTGAGAATCAACCGAATCAAACTAGAGGCATTAAGTGTTTTAAGTGCTTTGGGCATGGACATGTGGCATGTGAATGTCCTAATAAGAGAGTTATTATCATGAAGGATGAGATTGTAGAATCTGAAAGTGAGAGAGAGGATGATGATGACCCTCCATCATTAGAGGATGCTAGTGATGTAGAGTATGCTAAAGGTGAAATTTTTAATTGTTCAATGCACACTTAGTTTGCAAAATAAAAATGATGAACATGGTGAACAACGTGAGAATCTGTTTTACACTCATTGTTTGATTGCTAACAAGTTGTGTAATATTATTATTGATAATGAAAGTTGTACAAATGTGGGAAATACCTTGCTCGTGTAGAAACTGAAATTACCTACTATCAAACATCCAAAACCTTACAAGTTACAATGGTTGAATGATAATGATGTGGTGAAGGTAAATCGGCAAGTGTTAGTTTCTTTCTCAATTGGTAGATATAAGGATGTAGTTTGGTGTGACGTGATACCTATGTATACTGGTCACTTGTTGTTGGGGAGACCATGACAATATGATCGAAGGGTAACACATGATGAGTTCAAGAATCGTTATTCTTTGATGATGGATGGATATAAATATCAACTTGGACCTTTGCCTCTAAAGACCATTTTTGAAGATCAGATGCGCATAAAACAATAGTATAAGAAGCTTGAATCTTCATTAACCAAAACTTTCGGGACGGAGCAAGAAAGAGAGAAAAAAGAAACATGTGAGCTGAGTAATAAAAATAATAGTGTTGGGAAACACAAGGGGAGAGAAAACAAAGAAGACCTGAGCGAAAGAAAAATGAGTGCTTATGCCAAAATGAGTGATGTAAAGAAAGCTTTAACTATGAGGCAACCTATACTTGTACTTATGTACAAGAACATTTTCATTGCGACTAATGGAATTAACAAAAATTTGCCTAGTGTTATTGTTGATCTTTTGCGGAAAAATGAAGATATCTTTTCCAAAGAAGATCCAAATGGTTTGCCACAAATTAGAGGAATTGAGCATCAAATAGATTTCATTCCGGGTGCAAGCATACCAAATAAGCCAGCATATAGATGCAACCCCGAAGAGACCAAGGAAATCCAAAAGCAAGTAAGTGAGCTTATGAAAAAGGGTTATGTGCGAGAAAGCATGAGTTCATGTGCAGTTCCTATTTTGTTAGTGCAAAAAAAAGATGGATCTTGGAGAATGTGTGCTGATTACAAAGCCATCAACAAAATCACAGTAAAGTATCGATATCCTATTCCTAGGCTAGATGACATGTTGGATGAATTGCATGGTTCTTATATGTTTTCAAAAATTAATTTGAAATCTAGATATTATTAAATAAGAATGCATGAGAGTGATGAATGGAAAACTGCTTTCAAAACTAAATATGATTTATATGAATGGTTGGTGATGCCTTTTGGCCTAACTAACGCACCCAGTACTTTCATGAAATTGATGAACCATATTTTGCGTGCATACATTGGAAAGTTTGTTGTCGTTTATTTTGATGATATACTTGTGTATAGCAAAAGTTTGGATGAGCATATAACACATTTAAAAGCTATTTTAGATGTACTTAGAAAATAAAAGTTATACACTAATATAAAGAAATACACTTTCTACACTAATGAAATTACTTTTCTTGGTTATGTTGTTAATGATAAAGGAATACATGTTGATCAAGAAAAAGTGAAAATAATTAGGGAATGGCCAAAACACACTAGTGTTAGTGATGTTAGAAGTTTTCATGGTCTTGCTAACTTTTATAGAAGATTCATTAAGGATTTTTCTACAATTGCTGCACCATTAACTTAATGCATAAAAAAGAATGTGGGATTTTGGTGGGGTAAAGAACAAGATATGCTTTTAATTTGCTTAATGACAAACTTAGTTCAACACCTTTGCTTGCTTTACCTAACTTTGCTAAAATTTTTGAGATTGAATGTGATACGAGTGGGATAGGTATTGGAGGAGTCTTAAAGTAAGAAGACAGACTCATTACGTTCTTTAATAAGAAGCTAAGTGGAGCAATGAAGCAAGTCTTAACTACCCGACATATGACAAGGAGTTTTACGCTTTAGTAAGAGTGTTAGAGACGTGGCAGCACTATCTTTGGTACAAGGAATTCATTATACATACCAATCATGAGTCCTTGAAATATCTCAAAGGATAAAGAAAGAAAAGTCATAGGCATGCAAAATGAGTAAAGTTTGTTGAATCCTTTCCATACATCATCAAGTACAAACAAGGTAAGGAAAATGTAGTTGCCAATACTCTTTCTAGAAGGTATGCTCTAATTTCTAAACTTGATATCAAATTATTGAGTTTTGAGAATATTAGAGATTTATATAATTCTGACCATGATTTTGCTAATGTTTATGGGGCATGTGAGAAAGGTGGTTTTGATAAAATTTTTTAAGCATGATGGTTTTCTTTTCAAAGAAAAAAAGTTATGTATTTCTCAATATTCAATGAGAGAATTACTTGTGAGAGAGACACATAGTGGAGGTTTAATGGGGCATTTTAGGATCAGAAAAACTTTAGATGTGTTAAATGATAAATTTTTTTTGCCTCACATGAAAATAGATGTTGAGAGATTGTGTGAGAAATGCATTACTTGTAAACAAGCTAAATCTAAAGTAATACCTCATGGGTTGTATACTCATCTTCCTATACCTAGTGAGCCTTGGGTTGATATATCTATGGACTTTGTTTTGGGTATACCTAGGTCAAAAGGAGGGAGAGATTCTATTTTTGTTATTGTTGACAAGTTTAGCAAGATGACACATTTCATTCCTTGCTACAAAATAGATGATGCAACACATGTTGCGGGGTTGTTCTTCAAAGAAATTGTGAGATTACATGGAATTCCAAGGACAATTGTGAGTGATATAGATGTGAAATTCCTTAGCCACTTTTGAAAAATAATTTGGAGCAAGTTGGGTATAAGGCTGTTGTATTCAACCACTTGTCATCAACAAATAGATGGACAAACAAAGATAGTAAATAGAACATTATCAATACTTTTGAGGGCCATAATTCAAAGAAATTTGAAGAATTGAGAGGAATGTTTGCCACATGTTGAGTTTGCTTATAACAGAAGAATGCATGCTACAACAAACCATTCCCCATTTGAAGTTGTGTACGAGTTCAATCCATTAACTCCTATGGATTTGCTACCATTACCTTTGAAAAAGGCTAATGTGGATGGTAAGCAAAAAACTAATTTTGTCAAAGCATTACATAAAAGAGTCTGGATACAAATTGAAAAGAAAACTCTACAATATAAGAATAACGTAACAAAGGCCGAAAGCAAGTAGTATTTAAACCCAGTGATTGGGTTTGGCTACACTTGAGGAAGGAAAGATTTCCTAGTCAAAGGAAGTCTAAACTAATGCCAAGAGGAGATGGTCTATTTTGAGTCCTTCAAAAAATCAATGACAATGCATACAAGCTAGAACTACCAAGAGAGTATGACAATATTAATGCAACATTCAATGATTCTGATTTATCTTTGTTTGATGTAGGCAATGAAGGAACTGATTCAAGGACGAATCCTTTCGAGGAAAGGAGGAATGTATGAACCAATTAGTTGATCATAAATCTGCCAAAGATCCTTTTGTTATTCATGAAGGACTGATAAAAAAGTGCTAAAGCTAAAATGATGAAAGAAGTCATAACTTGTTTATTGGAAGACATTTGGAAGGAACAAGCTGGTCGAGATTTGATTAAAGTTCTATGGATGTAGGAAGAGCCAAAAAAGGTCAACGTGATTCAGATAAGTCCATACCATGAAGATAAAGTTTAGCCTTAAGAAAATTATGAAATTTAATCTATTTTTTAAAGAATAAAGGCCATTCAGCTATGGTGGACTATATTTGGAATTGTGGGTTAGATTTTTTAAGGTAAAATTTATGAATGATTTACATTCATGAATTGGGAATATGAATGTATTTAATTGGTTCATTCTCTTTGTACTTTGCGTTGCTTTATATAAACAAGACTGACTCCCTTTGTAAAGAACAACATAGAAAAATATAATCATCTTCCAACACCGGTGAGTGTTTTGTTTTAAGTTATTGCATGAACTTTGGAACTTACCGAGATTTTCTGCTTGTGACGTTTAAAAACCCTAAATCTTTGCTTTCCATTTTAACTTATTAAACTTTTTAGTTTGTGGCGTTTAGGGGAATCAAAGTGTTATTATAATATTTTATCATTTTTTTCTTTGATAAAGTAATTAAAATAGTTCCTCTTACTTCAATCTTGAACGATCCGTCTTGTTGCAATTTGTTGGAGGGTATCAATTTGCATTCCATATGTATCGTAGCTCTTTAGCTATTGGGGTGTATGGTTGCTGAGTTGATGATTTCCACCACATTGCTTATGTCGTGACTGAGGTGTCAGTATGACTTGGTTCGATCTGAGTGCGCCAGATTGCTGGCACCACACTTGAGCTGAGGAGAGTCGACGGAAGATATGATCGAGAGGTTGTTTGAATGATTTTCTGAGATGTAGCTCAAAGTCGTTCCTTCCCCTTGATCGCCGGGAACCTACACGAAGTTCAAAGTCGAGCGGTGGATATTTCCTGACTCGACCCCTTTGATGGTTTAATTAGCAAGAGCTGAAATTGGAAGAGATGCAATATATCAGAGCGAGGGGTCTGACCCCCTGGTAAGATTCATGGGAGTGGCTTTTATACCTATTGCCTTGTGTTAACGTACCTAGCTATTTAATTATTACCGGCATCACCTTACATAGGTGTTTAATGCCCGTTAATGTCTAAGGCGGTCGACCCGTATGTTGGGTGTAGACACCGCCTGAACTATTCGGTGCTACTCCTTGCTTCTTGAGTAACGGGACATGAGGCAGTGTCATTCCGTACTTGTTAAGGGGCCGAGGTTAATAAATAGAGCCGCCCTAGTTAATAAATAGATCCCAGGTTTACAGTGCTGAGTGGCCTGGTGCGCCACGCTAGCTCTGTTATGATGCCCTAGGAGCCCTTTGGAGTGGAATGCTAGGATATGTCCTATCATTCGCTCCCCCATAAAGGAGTCATGCCTCAGGAGAATCGTGATGCATGACTTGGGGCCCATGCTAGTCAGGTTGCTGGTCAAGTTGATAAAGTGGATTTTTTATGGGAATAAGTTTGACCTCAAGTGATCGGAGCCCAATGAGACTCGAGCAATGCTATGGTCAAATCATATCTCGATGCTGAACAGAATGGGGCGTATTTGGCAATGGACTGGCTGAGGCTGTGTTGACAATGAACTGATTGAGATTGGGTCCACAAAGGACTGACCGAGATTAGATTAGCAAATGACTAGCCGAGACTAGGTTGGCAAAGAACTAGCCAAGACTAGGTCGGCAAAGGAATGATCGAGACTAGGTCGACAAAGAACTGGTCGAGACTAGGTCGACAAAGGACTGACCGAGACTAAATCGACAAAGGACTGACCAAGACTAGGTTGGCAAAGACTGACCGAGTCTAAATTGACAAAGGATTGATCGAAACTAGGTTGGCAAATGACTTGTCGTGACTAGGTCAGTAAAGAATTAATCGGGATTAGATCGACAAAGGACTAGCTGAAACTAGGTCAACAAAGAATTAGCCGAGACTAGGTCAACAACGAACTCGAGACTAGTTCAACATAGGACTGGTTGAGATTAGGTCGGTAAATGACTAGCCTAGACTACGTCGGTAAAGGACTAGCTGAGATTGGGCAGGTAAAGGACTAGTTGAGACTAGGTCAATAAAGAAATGACCGAGATTGGGTTGACAAATGACTGACCGAGACTAGGTCGGCAAAGAACTGGCCGAGACTGGGTCGACAAATAACTGGCCAAGACTAGGTCGACAAATGACTGGCTAAGACTAGGTCGGAAAGCAACTAGCTAAGACTAGATCGACAAATGATTGGCCGAGACTAGGTCGACAAAGAACTGGGCGAGATTGGGTCAGCAAAGGACTAGCTGAGACTAGGTTGATAAAGGATTGGCCGAGACTAGGTCAGCAAAGGACTGGTCAAGATTAGGTCGACAAATGACTGGCCGAGACTAGGTCGGCAACGAACTGGCCAAGACTGGGTCAGTAAAAGACTAACCGAGACTAGGTCAACAAATGACTGGCCGAGTGTCTATAGACGGGAAGCTTCCTTTGTAGGTGATAAATTTGAACTGTGACGATGGCTTGTGCACCTCACTCCTTCTCGATGCAGATCTTTTCCTGCCATGATGAGAGCTGTGTTGTCGTGCTGTGAGAGGCCGATTCCGCGAGTGTAACGCCTTTAACCCGAGCAATTAGTTAGGGGATTCGATCCTATTTAATGTGAATCTCCTAGGGATCCTATGTTGCGTTGTCCCCTTATTGGGAAAGCGAAGGGTTGCTTCGGGCGGTGGGCTCATGACCTCGCGGCTGCTTTCACTTGAAGAGTTGCATCAACTCGTGTGCTAGCATTCATCTTTCTAAATCCCCCCTATAGGGCTCAAAGGGATTTCTACTCTTCATTCCACCTTCTCCGGCTAGTGTCTTGATCGTCTTCAGTCCTCTCTGGCGTGCTTCTGCCCTATTCGTCCTTAATCACCTTTGAGTCTTTCTTTTATTCCTTCCATTCCTTCTATTGCTCTCCCTCATATTTTGGCCTTTCCTTGCCATGTCTCCTTTGTTTTCCCTCCGGAGTCAGGTGAGGTTCGAAAGTGCGGCCTCGTCCTCTAGGAGTGAGCGGAATGTGGGGGGGGGGTGGTCCCCCTCTAGGTCCTCATCCTATTTAGATGAGAAGGCCTCCAATGCTTTAGAGGCAATGCTTTGAGAGCATGATATGGACTCGGTCATAACTGAGTCCTTTTTACCAATGATTAAGTCACTATATCATATTTCCCTCAAGTATGACCTGCACATCCCAGAAGTCAGTCAGTAGTTTTTTGATCCATTTAAATCAAGTAGCTCATCTAAATAAAATTCTGGTAGTCAGAGAGTTCCTCGATGTATTTCTAGATGACTTGCTTGGATTACCTCCAAATAGAGAGAGTGAATTTGCTATTGATTTGGTTCTTGGAATAATACCAATATCCAAGCCTCCGTATAGAATGACACCACTCGAGCTAGAAGAATTGAAGAAGCAGCTACAAGAACTATTAGATAAAGGTTTTGTTTGACTTAACGTTTCACCATGGGGTGCTCTAGTACTGGTAGTTAAGAAGAAGGATGGAACATAGAGGTTTTGTATTGTTTATAGATAGTTGAACCAGGTGACGATAAAAAATAAGTATCCTCTACCCAGAATTGATGATTTGTTTGATCAATTGCAGGATGCACAAGTATTCTCCAAGATTGATTTGAGGTCAGATTATTATAAATTGAATATCAAGAAAGAAGATATCCCTAAAATAGCTTTCAGAACTCGGTATAGTCACTATGAATTCGTAGTAATGCCTTTTGGTTTAACTAATGTCCCTGCAGCTTTCAAGGAATTAATGAATAAGATATTTCATCCACTCTTGAATAATTGTGTTATCATATCATTAATGATATATTGGTGTATTCAAGGAATAATCTGGAGCATGAGGAGCACTTGAGAAATGTATTGTCCAAAGTAAGAGAAAAGAATTTATATGCAAAGTTGCTTTCTTAGGCCATGTGATTTCAAGCAAGGGCATCTCTGTTGATCCAAAGAAAGTTGAAGCAGTAGTTAAATGTGAAGTACCAACAAATGTAATAGAAGTTAGAAGTTTATTGGGTATGACATGTTATAATAGGAGATTTGTGAAGGGGTTTTCTCGAATTGCTAACCCCCTCACCAAGCTAACTCAAAAGAATGTGAGACTTGAATACGACGATGAATGCTAACAAAGTTTTCAGGAGTTAAAAAGAAGATTGACTAGTGCTCATATTCTCAAAATTTCCAGTGGTAACGAAGGATTTGTGGTTTACACCAATGCTTCAAGGAAGGGCCTTGGATGTGTTCTGATGCAAGAAAGGAAAGTAATTGCTTATGCTTCTAGACAACTGAAAAGTTATGAACTAAATTATCCAACCCATGATTTGGAGTAAGCAGTAATTATTTTTGCATTGAAGATTTGGAGACATTATTTATATAGGCGGACATTTGAAATATTTACTGATCATAAGAGTTTAAAGTATATATTTACTCAAAAGGAGTTATATATGAGGCAATGAAGATGGATGAAACTTTTAAAGGATTATGATTGTATAATTCGATATCATCTGGGTAAAGCCAATGTTGTAGCCGATGCACTTAGTAGAAAATATGCAAACTTTATGGCTAGTTTGGTTATGAAGCAATGAGGATTATTGGTAGAAAATGGTGAGTGAATGTTATCAGGAATGAGCAAGTCTCAATGATATTAATGGCCTCTATCCAGGTTCAATCTGATCTTATTCAACAAATTAAAGAAGGACAGCTACGAGATCCACGTTTAATCTACTTGAGGAAAGAAGTATATAAGGGACCAAAGCCAGGTTTTTATATTTCAGAGGATGGCCTATTGAAAATGAGAAATAGGGTATGTGTCCCAGATGACCCAAATATCAAGGATCAAATCCTAAAGGAAGGTTATAACTCTAAATTCACCTTACATCCGGGTAGCACAAAAATGTATAAAGATCTTAAAAGTCATTACTGGTGGGAAGGCATGAAAAAGGAGATTGCAATATATGTTTCAAAGTATTTAACTTGTTAGCAAATCAAAATTGAATACCAAAGACCTAGAGGGTTGTTACAACCTTTAGATATTCCTGAATGGAAATGAGAAAATATCACCATGGATTTTGTTTCAGGTCTACCCAGAACCTCCAGAAAGTATAATGCTATATGGGTGATTATTGATAGGTTAACCAAATCAATATATTTCCTACTGATCGATATGACATATTCTATGGATAGGCTTGTTGAATTATATATTGGTAAAATAGTAAGACTTCATGGTATTCCAAAGGAGATCATCTCTGATAGAGACGCCAGATTTCTTTCTAGATTATGGAGAAGATTATAGAAATCTATGTGCACTAAAGTCAAGTTTAGCACTGCTTATCACCCTCAAACCGATGGTCAATCAGAAAGAACTATTTAAACACTTGAGTATTTGCTTAGAGCATATATCGTGGATTAGAAATGTGAGTGGTATAAAGATATCTCTCTTATTGAGTTCACCTATAATAATAGTTACCAATCTAATATTCAGATGGCTCTTATGAAGCTTTGTATGGGTAGAAGTGCAGAACACCTATTTGTTAGGAGGAAGTTGGCGATAAAAAATTGTTAGCATCTGATAAAGTGCAGGAGACTACCGAAAAGATTTAAATTATAAGAGAAAGACTAAATACTGCTCAGGGTAATCAAAAGAGCTATGTTGATAATAGAAGACGAGAAATTGAGTTTCAAGTAAGGGATTTTGTATTCTTGAAGGTCTCTCATTCCAAGGGCGTGATAAGATTTAGGAAGAAAGGAAAGCTAAGCCCTAGATTTATTGGACCATTTGAGGTCCTTGAGAGAATTGGTTCTGTCGCTTACAGGATTGTCTTGCCACCATCCTTAGGTCGTATCCATGATATATTTTATATTTTGATGCCCGGAAAGTATATTCACGACCCTTCTCATATATTTTAAGTATGAGCCGATTGTAATCGATGATTACGTATCTTATTTGGAAGAACCTATACAAATTATTGATAAGAAAGAGAAAATCCTAATAAATCAGGTCATTTCTCTAATTAAAGTGATATGGAGGCATCATTCTATGGATGAAACAACTTGGGAGTTAGAGGAAGAAATGAAGAAAATCCATCCTCATCTTTTCGTCGATGGAGGTATGATAAATTTAGAGGACTAAAATTTTATTTTAAGGGGGGAGGGGGAGAGTGTAATATCCCTCATTTCTGAAATATTTGTAATGATATATTTTAAATTATTTATGAGGACCTAATTATATATTTAAGGATTTTTTAATAATTCTTTTAATTAAATAATTTTATATTAAAAGTTTATTGCTAGGGACTTAAATGTAAATCTTAAAAATATGAAATGAATTATGGAAGATTCATATTAAGTTAAAGAAAAAGGGAAGGACATGTGTCACTACCTAATTTAAAGTGGTGCCACTTATGCATATGCATAGGTGACACAGAAGCACCTTACATGCATGCTTACCACATAACAACCTATATGTTAGCTAAAATAATTAGGGATTTGGTTGCAATATAAACTTGAGAAGAAGAAGAAGAAGAAGAAGAGGAAGAAGAAGAGAAAGAAAACGAGAAGAACAGATTTGGGGGTTTTGAGATTTTGATCAAATCCAAATATTTGGGATCAAAATATTCGAAGGTAAGTATTCTGTCTTCCTTCTACTGAAATTTATCCTTGTTCATACTTTAATTATGAGGAAAATTTGGAACAAATCCGAAATCTATTTTGCTTGGTTGCTAAAGTGTGAATCTGTAATATTTTAGAGACTATGACCTATCTACCTTGTCCAAGTTGTAACTTTTAGTACGAACCTTGGTTTCAGACAAACCTATTTCCTTCAAAAATGATTCATAGATCTTTTTTTTGAAATCAAGTTTGAAGAATTTGGAGTTCATTTGCTAGCCCAATACTTCTAATGAGCATATGTAATATGTAAAACAGAATCTATAGCTTATGACCTTTCATCACTGGATTATTTATATCTCCTTATTGGAGTCTCTGATTCATGTAAACCATAATTAATTAGAAAATAGGCTCATAGATCTTTCATTTGATACTAGGATTAAAAGATTTAGAGTCCAAATGACTGCTGAAATTTTTATTTTGTTAGACCTTATACATTTTGTAAAATAGGGATCATAATTCCTGACCTGGCTGCCAAATCATCTATAATCTTTTGTAGATACTTCTAATTTATATGAAAGTTATTTCATTTGAAACTAGATTGATTTAGCTTTCTAATAATATTTTTTTTGAGTAATTTGGAGTATGTTTGATCATCTAAATAACTTTACAATTTGTCTTCTGAATTCTGCAAAAATTGGGAATCATATTAATTCTACTTATACTTCTTCATCCATTTCAAAATTAAAATATCTGATGCTCTTGTCTTTGATTTCTTTACATATCTGAATATGTTATGTATTAATTAATGTTACATTATATTATTTTGTTTAGGCATATGCATGATTTATTGTTCCGCATGTGCTCCCGATATATGCCAAATTCGTTGCTCATGTCCTTTTGTACTCTCGTGTTTGTGGGATAATATAAACTTTTGTCAGAAATGGTAAAGGGAGTTATGCATAGAGCCCGCGATGCTCTGTCAGCCCCCTATGAATTCACTCAGATGTGGGTGGATGGAGCTCCCAAACGTCGGAGACTTATGTATGGTGGTCATTAAGTCATGGAGGAACCGCGTTATGTTTGTGATCCCACTCCACCCTCTATATTTGCTTGATATGTTATCCAAAGTATTGCTTATGTGTTTTCTATTATGCTTTGCATCTAACTTTAAATGTGACATACGAGCTTAAGTTTGTATTTATTCTCTTGACATGTTCAGAAATATTTTATGTATTACCGATATGCTCCTAAAACTTCATATGACATTGATACATACCAAAATACTTCTGATTGCCATATGTGCTCCAATTACCTTTCCCAAATTGTTACGGATTTAAGTATGCTTCGAACGAGATGAACCTTGTGGTTTTGAATCTAATTTGATGCTATATATGAAAATATTTGTATTCCTTGCCATGCATTCTGATATCAGGTTCAATTTGTAAGCACCTTTCCTTACCTTGATGGGCTTCATAGCTCACTTTGTTGCTATTTAATCTTCTTCAAGTTAGCTTGGCATTTATTGAAATACTTGATATGGGCCTAAAGCAGTGGAAAGCAAGTCTTGGGCTAAATCTTTATTAGATAATATGTTATCATTGTATGTGTATACCTTGTGTCTAATGTAAAGTTATAGATATATTTTGAAGTGAGGTAACTATGTAATAGTTTTAAAAGTACCCTCTTCTTTGAGATCTCGAAAATTAAACTTTTTGTATAATATATAAAGTGGTGGTATATGGTTGTTTCCAAAGTCATATAGATTTTATCGTATTGGTGGACTTTATGAATGTGAATTATATTTAGTTACATCGGTTTTGGATCGATTTTATGATTTATTAGGAGAATGTGAAGAGTAATTATAACATGCACAGGTTTTTATGAAAGTGATTGAATGGCTCCGCATGTTTTTCTTGGTATCCTCAAATATTAGTTTAGATCCTAGATTGATTTGTGATAAATTATAATAATATTAATTTATGAAAGGTTCACGCCTCTCGAATATGGGGGCGTGACATTTGGTCAACATTCCATGAAGGTAAGGTTTGCAAGTTACATATGACTCATACTCAAATTGATATAAGTATTCATCTTTTAGCAACTTTTGAATCATTCCCTTATGAATATGACCTAGCCTATAATGCCACAGGTATGCATTGTTCACTTCATCTCATTTCCTCTTAGACATACTTACATTCATGATGTGTGGAGCAATGTCTAGAATATAAGGCCATTATGCAACGTTCCCCTAGTGATGATCTCATCATCCAAAATTAATAAACAACTATTATTCTTAAAATTTAATTTGTATCCACTGACTATCATACATGAAATGGAAATAATATTTTCGATAATAGAAGGAATGTAATAACATATATCTAATGCAATAGTAGATCCACCAAGCAGATGTAGGGTGACCTCGCCTATGGTGCTCCATTGCCCATCTTGAGGTCCATTTCGTCTCTTGTCACTCTCCTAGGATTTGCTAGAACCTACAACAAATTACAAATATGATAAGTACTCACGGTATCTAATACTCATATGTTAATATAAAAATCCAATGAATAGAGACTAATCATGAATGTACTTGAAGCTTCTCTAAGTTTTTGTTTCATATTCTCTACAAGGTACTCTTTGCAGTTCATCTTTCAATGCCCATCTTTGCTGTAGTGGAAGCACTGGCCTTCATCCTTTCCTAGGTATTTCTTAACAACCTTTGCCTTACCCGGTTTGCCCTTGTCCTTCTTAAGGAACTTACAACTTTTCTTTTCATTTTAATCTCACCAATATAGAGAATTGATTTTTCTTTCTTGATAGTGCTCTTTGCCTCCCTCAACATATTAAGGAGATCATAGAGAGTCACCTTAATTTTCTTTATATTAAAATTTATAATGAATTAAGAAAAAGAATCTGATAGGGACTGAAGTATAAAATCAACTCACAAGTTATTCTCTAGGACAATTCATAGACTTTTGAGTTTCCAAATCCACTCAATCATCCTCAGGACATAGTTCTAAATCGATGTCCACTCTGCAATCCTAGCACGGAAGAGACTCTTGGATATCTCATATTTCTGAATTTTTTCCTATTCCTCAAACAGTTGGCAAAGATGAAGAATGATAGAATTAGCATCCATGCTCTCATGTTGCCTCTATAACTCAAGAGTCATAGAGGCTCACATATAACACTTAGCTAGAGCGAAATCATCTATATATTTCATGTAGCACACGATCTCATCCTCACTTGCCTCTTCCTCTTGCGTGGGCAAAATTGTATTAAGGATATATGCGATTTTCTCTGTCGTGAGAATAATTCTTAAGTTGCGGAGCTAATCCGTATAGTTTGAACTAGTGAGGCGGTTGCCATCAAGTATGCCACACATGGAGTTTGCAAGCAACATGTTTCTGATAAACAAAATGTAGCATAAATGAATAGCATGCATATTTTATAGAAAAGTAAATAATTAAGATATGAACTTCTGTCTTAATCTACTTTCACTATTTTCTGGTGAGTCACGCAACACCCTCGTTACATGAAACAAAAGTCTCCGACATACTTCTAGTGGGGATCAGAATCCAATCGACGTCTTAGTGTAACCTCGAGGGACTCGATTAATCATACTAAGCCCAAAAAGGTAGGCAACTCTTGCCGATCACAACTCCTTATGATTCCCATCCTATTCGACCTCTGAATCATCATGACCTCGAGAGACTCAACTAACCATGATGTTTAGTTAAGTCATCACCATCATTACTAGATGAATATTATTTGATGATATGCCCTCGAGGGACTCGACTAACTGGATACCATGTCCTTAGGTCTCCAGTGACATCCCTATATCATAGACAAGATCTTGAACATGAAACTATGTGAGGCTTGAGTGATAAGACTCCAGTAAGGTTGAGTCCTAATCACCCTAGAAGTGATCAATAAGAACCCTGTGAGATTGTAATAAAACCCCACCTAGTCACTTCTATCCTATAAAGAAATGTGGCTAGGGTTTATTTTGGGGCCTTAGGGCTTCCAAGCCACCATCCTCTTATTGGGCTGGTCAGCTAGGGTTTCTAATAGAGGGGCATGGCCAGCCACTTAGGCGCTGCCCCCTTTATTTATGCATGGTAGCTATAGGAGGGGCAAAAGGGGGAATTCATTTAGGAAGCACCCCCCTAGAGCTAGGGTTTGGAGCCCTATATAAGCATATAGCCTCCACCTCTTTTAATCAAGCAAGATCAATCTACAATTCAGCCATATGACCGATTATTAGGAGGGAGGAACCCCTATAGCGTTCTAAGGGTTGATCTCCCTCAAAGATCAAAATTTATAGACCTCTATCTGGGGTTCTATTATCTGGTATTAGAGCTGCGTTCCTGCTACCCTGTAGCCATCTCAGCCACCTCCACCTTCCCAAGTAATTTCCATAATTGTTTTTTGACGCCGCCTCCACCGTCGCCCACCAAGTCGCAGATCCATCAATCTGCTGTATCCTCTGCGTCAACATTTAGAAATATGGTATATTTTTATCACCCACTCCTCTTTAATACTGCAAGATCCTTTACCTTACACAATGAATAATTTTTTCAAATTTTATCCGCTGCAAATTTCGTTCGTCGCAAACGTTATTGTTGTTACGAAGGTGAAACGCTGTAGAAATTTTCAGCCGCCTATTTGCCTCTTGAAACCAGTTTATTGCTACCCCTTTTTGGTCAAAATTTTTATACAATTTCATAGATAATCTTAGCTTTCATCTAAGATTGATCTCTGAAAAAAATTCTTTCTGAAACCGGAATTATAGTGTTGCAATTCTTCATCACGCAGTGCTGGAATTTTATGATGAAGAATCTGCCTTCCGCCTGTTGGCCTCTTGAAACTGAACTTTTGTTCATCCTTTTTGGCCAAAACTTTCATACAATTTCATAGATCATCTTAGCTTTCATCTAAGATTGATCTATGGGAAAAATTCTTTCTAAAACTAGAATTATAGTGCTGCAATCCTTCGTCGCGCAATGCTAGAATTTTACAACGAAGAAACTACCTTCCGCCTTTTTCCCTATTTTTCTACCATTACTCTATTGAAAGTTTATCAAACTTTTTGCTGATATCAACCACATCTGAACCGAGGATTTGTACATATTTTTCTTGAGTTTTTCTCTAGAATTTACATCGAGAAGTCATCGTTTCTCTGACATAAATTTTGTTTGGCAGAACTACACATACGCAGCAATATTTCGTTGAAACTTTATCAGATTTCGCTGCTGCCATCTTTTCCAGATTTGAAACCCTCCTTATCATCTTCAATCTCTACTATCATCCCCCCAAAAAAACTCTAATAAACTAATTCCAAATAGCCACCCAAATCAGCCCTAAACCGCAACCAACCTTCCTTATCGATCCACCTACCCTTTCATCCAACCTTCCTTACCGATCCATATACCTTTTCAACCAACCTTTCTCACCGATCCGCCAACCTTTCCAGCCACCCTTGCTCTGAAACCTCTCATCCCAATCAGCCCCAAAACCCTACAAAAATAGCAGACCAAATCGCATCTAAATCAGCAACCAAATAAGCCTAAAACCGTAGCCTTCTACAACCATCACTTATTCACAGCATACCCCAACCGATCTCTATCAAACCTTTGTTGCCATCTAATCCAGATCCAAAACCCTTTTCCTAACCTTCATCCACTATGTTTATAACCCTAAAAACTCTACCAAATCGTAGCCCTAAACTGCACCCAAAATAGCCACAAAACAAGCCCCAAAAAAATCATAGACTTCCACCTTCGGTCCACCCACCTTTCAGCCACCCAATTTCCCTTATCCCTTCACTGCCAATAGTAACCTTTCGCTGCCATCCTCCTTGATCATAGCTAGTAGTGATCCTTGTAGCAAAAAGCTACTAGCAGCGATCTTTCGCTGTAATCTGTTTACATCGCAGCCTGCAATAATCGTTCGCTGCTAACTATCTTGATCGCTGCCAGCAACAAATTGAACACAACAGTAGTGGTCTCTCACTCCATACCACTGCTGCCCTCCTCTGCAACAGCCGTGTACATTGCTACCCTATCTTCCTCCTATTGCAGCCACACCCTTGCTGCAACCAACACCACTTGCAGCCACGAAGTCATAGCGCAGCCGCAGCCGACATTGTTGCTGCCCCCTTCTTCCTCCATCATCATTGCTGCCTTCCAACTCAGATCTCTTAGCTGTTATCTTCTGATAGATATCAGCAACCTAAAAAATCATAGCCTCGACGGTAATGCAACATCGACATTGCAGCATCACCGTAGACACGCAGCCGACGTTGCTACTACCATCTTCTTCCTCCACCATCGCTGCTACCCTTGGCTACCATCCTCCACTTGTAGACTTTACCCCCGCAGTCCTGACATTGCTGCCATTCGTTGCCTTCAACCTGAAAATTGTAGCTTCACTCTTCAGTCGATTTACTTGATAGGTTGGAGATCCTTACGTCATGACATCAGTAGACTTATTCGAAGCCAAATTGGAGGCTTTCGAGATGCATATGGATGCTAAATTATGTACTCTCTTTGAGGAGTTTAGATTGGGATGATCCTCGAGCCTAAGAAGATCGCAACATGGAGCAAACTCAGATTGCAAAAAGGATCCACCACATAAGAAGCAAAGATAAGACATGATAACCCTACACCTTGATGACATCGATCTCCTTTGCACTACTTCAAGAAGGGCACCTCAATCAAGATGCTCAGAGCATGAGAGCCACATCCCAATCAATGGCATACAAACCTCCAGCATCAATCAGTTATGAGAATATTGATGAACAACTAGCGAAGATCTATCAAACCTCCACCATCCAAGAGTACCAGATCAGGTTTGAAAGGTTAACTAATCAAACTCGTGATTGGTCTGAAAAATGGATATTGAGGACTTTCATTGAGGGCTTGAAGTATGAGATTCAAGAAGTTAAAGCGCAATAGACGGACACACTTAAGGCAACCATCTCCTTCACACGACTACATGAAGATGGGATGAACCAAGATGCTCAAAGGACCAAAGCCACCGCATGACCAGCAGCACAGAGACTCTCCACCCCATCTACCACCAGCTGGTCACCTCAACCAAAAAAGTTAACAAGAGAAGAGCTTCGTGACAGATCGGCAAAGGGCCTATGTTGGCATTGTAATAAACTGTGGAGCTAAGACCACCAACAAGAGAGACATCTATTGATTGAGCCCACTGAAGAACCCAAACTCAAAGATAAGGCTTTCGAGTTTAAGGAGAAGGATATGAAGGAAAAATCACAATCAGCTGCCTGCGCCTTTCATACTTCACCACAGATAATGGACGTTGATGGCTTCATCAAGCATCAGCCCGTCACCATCCTCGTCGACACTAGGAGCTCCAACGACCCTATGAATGGCAAAAGAAAACATGTGACCTTATGTGGGAAAGGAGAGAATGAAGAAAAGATGATCTCGACACAGCGCTTGGAGAAGCTTGCTGAAATCTCAAGCACCTCCGCTGAACCAAGTCGACTCCTTCCTACCATACAGCATGACCCTCGTATGCTGGTCTTATAAGAGGAACCACCAGCACATATTCGGCCATATTGCTATCTACATCTTCAGAGGACCGAAGCTAAAAGGATCATCCAAAAGACGCGGGAGACACAAATCATTCAACCATGATCTTCCCTTGCAATGACACTTTATCTCTAAAAGCTTTTTGCCTCTTTATCTGTAGGGATGAGCTCTTCCTGAAGTGTCACATTCAGCTAAACCAGCTATAGTTTCTATTGCAGTGCTCCCACATCTCGGGCTTCTTCCACGACTTCACCAGGGAGCGAACCATGATGCTAGATGTCTTCCTTAATGATGATCGCCAATCCACAACCCACGATTGCAAGAAGGAACAAGAGAAAGACATCCACACGACCCCCATAGCCATGATACCATCTACATCGATGCTAGCATTACCCAAACGTGGCAATGTGTTCATAATTGGAGCAGACATATCAGGAGTTGAGATTAACACCATCCTCATGCAAGATGGTCAATAGCATGAAGAAGTGAAAATGGGCCCTGAAAAATCACCGCTCCTGGCCACCTCAGACTCAGATCAAGCTAACACCACTGAAAATTTCATCATAGGGCAGCCCTCATTCCAAAAGAAGACATTACTACTATTACAGAGCAACCACATGACAGCCCATGCAAGGAAGAAACTCCTCCCTAACAAATGTCGGAGCAGAAGAAAGTTTCCTAAGAAAGATCAAATTCTCCTTTATCTCCAGCTCTACCAGCACAAAATCCAAGCCTCAAGAAAGTGGTCTCCCTATTTCTTTGGGCCTTGTAAAATTGAGGATCACATTGGGGCTCTAACCTGGAGATCAGATCCGTGCACCATATCAAGATTACAATTGATCCTCCGGGTATCCCACCTCAAATGAAAATTTAAAGAAGACAACTCAGCCCAAATCCTTCTAACTGACACCCACACTAACAAGGAGGCCAAAGTTTAATTGATGATAGCATGAGAATCATATAAGGAGCTGAAGACCTGGTTCCCTGAGTTCATGGAACCTCAGCCTTGAGGACAAGGCTGATTTAAAAAGGGCGGGCTTGATAGGACTCCAGTAGGGTTGAGTCATAATCACCTTAGAAGTGATCAATAAGAACCCTGTGAAATTATAATAAAACTCCACCTAGTTACTTCTATCCTATAAAGAAGTGCGGCTAGGGTTTATTTTGGGGCCTTAGGGCTTTCTAGCCACCATCCCTTTACTAGGCTGGTCGGCTAAGGTTTCTAGCAGAGGGGCATGGCTTGTGCAGCTACTTAGGCAGCCCCCTTTATTTATGCATGGTAGCTATATGAGGGACAAAAGGGAGAATTCACTTAGGAAGCACCCCTAAGGCTAGGGTTTAGAGCCTTATATAAGCATATAGCCTCCACCTCTTTTAATCAAGCAAGATCAATCTACAATTCAATCATATGGCTGACTACTAGGAGGGAGGAACCCCTATAGCGTTCTAAGGGTTGATCCCCCTCAAAGATCAAAATCTATAGAGCTCCATCTGGGGTTCTATCATCGAGGGACTCGATCAACTCAACTTACGTCAGGACTCGTTTCTCCCTATAACGATGGAAGGCCACATGAATCAATCTAATTGCCTCACGCTTACTGACTTAATATTATCGTAGGAGGGGATTTTGATTTGGTCTCCTAATATGTTGTGTCACATATATACTTATTTAATAGAAATCTACATCGCGTGCATATATATATATATATATATATATATATATATATATAGGTGTATAAGCAATCACATATCACATATGCATAATCATACTGGATAATCATGAACCATCTAATGTGATCAGATTCGAGCTAGTGGTCCCAATCACTTATAATAGGATCTATGTATGTATCGGCGCATCGGTTCCACTAGCACCTTGACATATCTCCATGCATCACGATCATCATCTTGGCATTGTAGATTCCGCTAGCACCTCCATGCTCCTAACACGTCTCTTCGTGTAATTACAAAATAATCATAAACATACAGAACTGCCAATAAACAATAAAAATATAGGCTCGTAGGCCCTAATAATAATAATCACACATACACACATCACATGGTCCATGATCATCCATCTATATTATACATCATATGTACCTATCATCATGTATGACTACTAGATAAATAATAATTAATTAAACTATTTAATTAATTATAATATCAAAATTTTTGTGATACACTACCATAGGGTGCCCCACATGGTAAGAAAGAGACTCCTATGCGGTTAGGACACCTAAACCGCTAGGGGTACCCCTGTGGCTAGGAGTCCCTAGCCATAGGGCAGCCTTGGGCTGCTAGGAAACCCTAGCCCCCAAGTTGTTCCTTGCAGCTTGCAACCTTGTTGGGAAACCACGAGAGCATTATATACGCAGTGGAAAAATAAAACAAATATGGGTTTTCATGTTTATCACGTTGCCATGCAACGATTGTCGCGTGAAAAATTACAAAACCTAAAAACTGCGACTAACATGGAAGACTCATGGCCAACTTGGTGTTGGGCCTAAAGGGTCACACACATATTGTGGATGTTTCAACGAGTAGAGAATTAGATATGTGTTATCCAATTAGCCCCTAATCTCATTGGATGAGACCCAACATTAATGGATCAATGCATGATGCCTAATGAGAGACTAATTGAGATTATTGGATATAGATCCAATAATCCTAGGAGTGAGGGTAATTGGATGGAGATATAGTACCCACTAAGGAAGAATTCACTAGGATTTCTAGTAGTTCTCTATAAATAGGAGGCAAGGGCAGCACATTAGTGATAGACTATACCTTTGACCAGCCCCTCCTATTCTCCTCCCTCTCTTATCTTCTGTGCAAGAGTTGCTAGCTTTTGGGCTACGATTGGAAGGAGCATCGCTGCAATGATCCATCTTGTAGATACCGCTAGAGAGGAGGAAGTTTGACCTTCTTTATCCTCTTCATCTGGATTTGGATTTTTAGGGATATATGATCTCCCTAGGTAATCAATCTCTCACGTATTATAGTTTTTATTTTTGCTGGTTTTTCAAACACCAATCTTTGCATGACTATTTAATATACGTGGAAAACCTGTTTTATTTTCTTTCATCCGCTGCGTATGTGATGCTCCTACTATGTTTCCCAACAACTTATGATCAAAATTATTTGTGGTATATTTAGAGGTGAATCAGTCTCATTATCGTGATCTCATCACGATCCGATTCTGATTGCATAGATCCAATGACATCATAATATATATACAACAAATAATATATATATAATGTGAGAAAATATCGATAATAATTATAATATAAAAAAGACTGTGCTGCATGTCACACGTGTCATCACTCACGTGATTGGCTTGCAAGGCACCTATAACTAGCAGAGCTAACAAAAATGAGTATAATCAATTTTCTTATTATTGCAATAGACGAGTGATTATCGATAAGTCAATTAATGCTTTCGACAAAATTCAAGATATAAACTATATTGGAAACCTAATAGACATTGTAGTAGAGGAGATAAGACCACTATATAATGTCCAAATAGTCACCGATAGTGGAGCCAAATTCAAGAAGGCAGGTTTATAATTGATAAAAAGAAAATATTATTTTAGACTTTATGTGCAACTCATTGCCTAGATCTAATGTTGAAGGATATTGACAAGCTACCATCAGTCAACAAATGTACACTCGAGCATTATCAATCATAAAGTTTATATATAATCATCGTTGGATCCACTCTTTGATGCAAAAGTATATAAATGATAAAATACTTAAACCTAGAGTCACTTAGTTTGCTATAAATGTAATTGTCTTAAAATCAACATAACAAAAAAGGCAAAGACTCAAGGCAATGATCACCTCCAATGAATGGTCTGATTCTAGGCATTTAAAATCGAATGACAGAAAAATCATAGAAAAGACTATTTTTTCTTCTAAATTTTGTGATACCATAAATAAAATTATATAGGAGTAGAACCATATTACATTGTCCTCTGTAAAGTCGATATGGATAAGTATCCATAAATGCCTTATCTTAAACATAAGTTGCTTATAGCAAGAAAGAATTCTCTGATGCTTTTAAGACCAATCAATATTTATATATAATCGATTGTAGTATCGAAGTTCATATAAACCAAGATATTCATAATGCATATAAATTTATATTAGGAGTAATTTATAATATCAATATTTAATATTAAAAAATTCTTATTAATAATAATATATCTTGTAACATATTATCTAAATCTAATCATTTAATTTTGATATAGTCTTGGAATCTAATCAAATTTATTATCTTATATACTGACTCTTAGTGTTGATGCAGTGGATGTTATTATCGAGAGCCGACTATTCTGAAAAATTATCTATTTATTCTTCGATGTTATAGTTATATCGTGTTATTACAATATTGATCATTGTAAAGATAACTTCAAATTAATAGTAATGATTTACTATGCTAATAAAGTTATTTATATCTTTTTGTAGTTGAGTGGTAACTGCAATTTTGGGAGTCCAAACAAAAATTAAGAAAGGTTGGTTTGTATATTTTTGAGTATAACGACTTCAAGTGGTTATAAACGTAAGTGGTCAACGTTTGTATTGATTCACAAAAAGATCCACAATAGACTATCACATAGACAGTTGAAGAAACTAATATATATCTACTACAACATGTAGCTAAGGTTGTAGTCTACCTAGTTAGACAAGGAGCTAGAGATCCAATCGACCTTGAATACTACAACAAAGATTCATAATTGATGTTGAAATGAGTTGAAGCAATAGAGAACCAAGAGGAACATTTACTTAATGAGGCAAACAATCCTCCACGATGTTCGTGTTTTATCACTAAGGCAATAGAAGAAGAGGAACAACATCCTAGTAGGAGGAAGATCCCGCTTGATCATAACGCGACAAGAGCTAGGCAACCTCGAATCAGACTACTCGAAGTCATGACACCTGACTGTCACAGTTATTCACCCACATGCAAAGCCAAAGGGAAAGGCTATAGCATCACAATGGTGAATCAATGAAGAGATAGTGTCACAGCGACGAAATGAAGAAGAGACAGTGTCGTTGCAACATTAGAGTGGTGAAGAGTCAGTGCCACGACTTTGTACACAAGAAGAGCCATAATATATTTTTTAATGCTAAAATAAATTGAGGACCATCACTTTTTGATTTTTTATTATTTTAATACAGACTGCTCTAGTAAAAGCATCGATCTTCAGTCGGCCCTTTACAACAGCGAAGATGCTTAGACGATAAAAATCTTCAAAAGAATATCCATTAAAGAATTCATCAGTCATATTAGCATTAGGAAACCATCCTGTTTGAAGTGATGAGCAATTCCTAAGTTTGGGCACACCAATCATATTAAACTACGCTTGAAAAGACAGAAGATATAAGTTGGATGCCTCATAACTGATTAAAGCATATTACTGAGTATGAGAAAGGAGAAAAGATTTTGAAACCTATACACAACATTAAAAAAAAAACTTATAGACCCTCAAAACAGCAATTGTCATTAATCAATGAATCTATATTGCTTCTGCAAATCAATGTTGATGGCAATCAGGATTCAGTACCACATGCAACTGATATAAGAAGGTATATGTTATGATTAAAAGAAAAAGTTGTAACTCAAGTTGACAATATAAACTGAAAGCAACGGAAGGCTAACAACTACAACAAGAATAATCAATCAAACATCACCATGTAGCTGAAAGCTAACTTGTCATTCTTAGCTACAAAATGTTACAATAAGCAAAATGCACCAATAAACATATGAAAGATTAAAGAATTTTTCTAAAAAAATATTAGTCACATAACTATCAGTCCAACCTACCATAATGAACTTTGCAACATATGTTTAAAAAAATCTCATAAATCTCATTCATAATTAATCGTGAAGCTTGTCAAAATATGAGAAAGTTGAGGCTCAGAGCCTCATATGCCTTTTCTTTTCCAACATCTTGCTAGAAATGAAATGTCACACCTCTACAACTGTAATCTAAACCCAACTAAGAAAATTATATATATCCTTGACATGATTTTGTTTATGCTAGGGTAAACAAGGATTTGATCACTCAGTACATAAAGTATATAGATGATTCCTCTATGACTCCTAAGCTACAGAGGTAACATGAGAGCATGGATGCCAATTTCATCCTCCTTCGTCTTTGTCAGCTATTTCAGGAACAAGGAAGAACTCAGAGATATGAGATATTCAAGAGTCTCTTCCGAACTAGGATGACAGAAGGGGTATTGGTTCAAAACCATGTCCTGTGGATGATAGAGTGGATAAAAAAAACTCACAGGTCTAGCAATGGTCCTAAATGATAACCTGTGTGTTGATCTTATACTTCAGTCCTTACCAGATTCCTTTTCTCAGTTCATAATAAACTTTATATGAATAAGTTTGAGGTGACTCTCCCTAAGCTCCTTAATATGTTGAAGGAAGCTGAGTGCACCATAAAAAAGAGAAGCTAGTTTTCTCTATATTAGTGAGACCAAGAAATAAAGGAAGATTGATAAGCCCCTTAAGAAGGGCAAGGGTAAGGGCAAATCGGGTAAGGCACAAGTTGCCAAGAAAGACCTAGCAAATGACAAAGGCCAATGCTTTCGCTATGATAAACACGGGTACTGGAAGAGGAACTGCAAAGAGTACCTTGCAGTAAAGGTGAAACAGAAGCTTGGAGAAGCTTCAGGTACATTCATGATCAGTCTCTATATGTTAGATTTTTATGATAACACATGGGTATTGGATACTGGGAGTGCTTATCATATTTACAATTCGTTGTAGGTTCTGGCAAGGGTTAGGAGACTAACGAAAGGCGAAATTGACCTCAAGATGGGTAATGGAACAAGAGTTGCAACAACAACGAATTGCTACAGTTGCTATTGGTGAGGTCAACATCTACCTGGTGGAGCTACTATTACAGTAGATGCATGTTATTACATTCCTATTATCATCAAAAATATTATCTACATTTCATGTTTGATAGTTATTAGATATAAATTAGTTTTTGAGAACAATAGTTGTTCATTGATTTTATATAATAAAATCATCACTAGAGGAATATTGCATAATGGTTTCTTTATGCTAGATATAGCTCCACAGATCATGAATGAAAGCTCGTCTAAGAGAAAATGAGATGAAGTGAATAAGGAGGTATTTGAGTACAAAGTTCATATATTTCCTCAGAGGCCATGAGATACTATCCCAATGGACACCTCCTTATACACCTTAGCTCAATGATGCATTAAAAAGTAGAAATCACATGCTGTTAAACATGGTGTAGTCTATGATGAGTTTCACCAACCTACCCGTCTCATTATGGTGATATACTTTAGAGACTGTAGCTTACCTTCTGAACAGAGTTCCATCTAAATCAGTAGTGCCTACACCATATAAGATATGGAAAGGAAATACGTCTAATCTTAAGGTTGTTAAGATTTAGGGCTGCCCTGCCCACGTTAGAAGACACAACCCTGATAACTTGAAATTAAGGACAGAGCGATGAAAGTTCATGAGATACCCCAAGGAAACTTGTGGGTACTATTTCTATCATCCCGAGGACCAAAAGTTCTTTGTTGCCAAGAGAGCTATGTTCCTTGAGAACGAATACATTATTGGTGGAAATAGTGGGAGTGTGATAGAGTTGAGCGATGTTGGAGAACCTATCTCAAGCACCATTCTAAAGATTGAGTCTGTTCAGGTACCTAATACATAAATTCTAACTTTGTGCAGGTCTAGCAGAGTATATCATCCTCGTAAAAGATATGTGAGACATATCATTGGAGAGGATACTCAAGATGTTGATCCTTAGACCTACGAGAAGGCTATGATGAGTATAGACTTCGGAAAATAGTAAGAAGCCATGAATTCTGAGATGAATTCCATGTATTCTGACAAGGTTTGAAACTTTATGGATGTACATAAGGGTATCGTACATATCGGTTACAAGTGATCTTTAAGTAGAAGATCAGACAGAGTGCATGAAAAGTTGGAGACCTATAAGGCAAGGCTGGTGGCCAAAGGGTATCGTCAAAGGTAAGGGGTTGACTATGACGAAACCTTCTCACCCATAGTCATGATGAAATCTATCTGAATTCTTTTGGCTATTACAGCACACTATGACTATGAGATCTGGTAGATGGATGTGAAAACCACATTCCTCAACAACAACCTCGAGAAGGAAGTGTATATCATACCTCGAGAGTCTAGATAAGGTATGTAGGTTGCTCAGGTCCATCTATGGACTGAAGCAAGCTTCCCGAAGTTGGAACATAAGATTTGATGAGACGATCATATCTTATGACTTTGTTAAGAATGAAGATGAGCCTTGTGTATATAAGAAGGTAAGTGGGAGTACTATCACCTTCTTGGTACTATATGTGGATGACATCCTGATCATTGGGAATGATGTAGGAATGCTCTCCACAGTTAAGGCTTGACTATCTAGAAACTTTTCCATGAAGTACTTAGGGGAAGCATCCTACGTTTTGGGGATTCAGATCTCTAGTGATAGATTCAAGAGGATGCTTGACTTGTCTCTATCTAGGTACATAGACTTCGTTGTCAAAATATTTGACATAAAAAATTTCAAGAGATGTCTTATATTGATGAGACATGGAATATCACTTTCTCGGAGTATGTCCTTAAAGACTATTAAGGATGATAGAGTAGATAAAAAACTCAGGTCTATAAATGGTCCTAGAGGATAACTTGTGTGTTGATCTTATACTTCAGTCCTTGCCAGATTCCTTTTCTCAGTTCATAATGAACTTTATATGAATAAGTTTGAGGTGACTCTCCCTAAGCTCCTCAATATATTGAAAGAAGCTGAGTGCACCATAAAAAAAAAGAAGTCAGTTCTCTATATTGGTGAGACTAAGAAGTAAAGAAAGGTTGATAAGTCATTTAAGAAGGGCAAGGGTAAGGGCAAACTGGGTAAGGCAAAGGTTGCCAAGAAAGACCTGGCAAAGGACAAAGGTCGGTGCTTCCGCTATGACAAAGACGGGCACTAGAAGAGGAACTGCAAAGAGTACCTTACAGTAAAGGTCAAACAAAAGCTTAGAAAAGCTTTAGGTACATTCATGATCAGTCTTCATTTGTAAGATTTTTATAGTAACACATGTGTATTGGATATCGGGAGTGCTTATCATATTTACAATTTGTTATAGGTTCTCATAAGGCTTAGGAGACTAGCGAAAAACAAGATAGACCTCATGATAGGCAATGAAGCAAGAGTTACTACCATTGCTATTTGTGAGGTTAATATCTGCCTGGTGGAGCTACTATTGCATTAAATACATGTTATTATAATCTTATTATAATCAAACCATTGTCTCCATTTCATGTTTGATAGTTATAGGATATAAATTAGTTTTTGAGAATAATAATTATTCATTGATTTTATATGATAAGATCGTCACTAGAGGAATATTGCATAATGGTTTGTTTATGCTAGATATAACTCCACAAATCATGAATAAAAGTGCGTCTAAGAAAAATGAGATGAATTGAACAAGGAGGTATTTGAGTATTGAGTTCGCCTCTTTCCTCAGAGACCATGAGATACTATCTCAATAGACACCTCCTTATACACCTTAGCTCAATGATGTATCAAAAAGCAAAAATCACATGTTGTTAGACATGGTATGGTCTATGATGAGTTTCACCGACCTACCCATCTCATTTTGGGATATGCTCTCAAGACCGTAGCTTACCGTATGAACATAGTTTCATTTAGGTCGATAGTGTCTACACCATATAAAATATAGAAAGGAAAGACGCCTGATCTTAAAGTTGTTAAGATTTAGGACTACCCTACCCACGTTAGAAGACACAACCTTGACAAATTGGAATCAAGGACAAAGCGATACAAGTTCGTGGGATACTCCAATGAAACTTATGGGTACTATTTCTATCATCCCGAGGATCAGAAGTTCTTTGTTGCTAAGAGAACTGTGTTCTTTGAGAAGTAATATATTATTGGTGGAAACAGTAGGAGTGTGATAGAGTTGAGCAAGGTTGGATAACTTATCTCAAGCACCATTCCAAAGACTGAGTCTGTACAGGTATCTAACATATAAATTCTAACTTTATTTAGTTCTAGCAGAGTATATCATCCTCCTCAAAGATATATGAGACATATCATTGGAGAGGACACATAGGATGTTGATCCTTAGACCTACGAGGAGGCTATTATGATGTATAGACTTTGGAAAATGGTAAGAAGCCGTGAATTCTGACATGGATTCTATGTACTCTAACAAGGTTTGAAATTTTATGGATGTACTTGATGGTATCATACCCATCGATTGCAAGTGCTCTTCAAGAAGAAGATCAGAATACATAGAAAGGTGGAGACCTATAAGGCAAGGTTGGTGGCCAAAGGGTATCGTCAAAGACAAGGGGTTTACTATGATGAAACCTTCTCACCTATAGTTATGATGAAATCCATCAGAATTCCTTTGGCTTTTACAGCACAATATGACTTTAACATCTTGTAGATGGATGTGAAAATCACATTCCTCAATAACAACCTCGAGAAGGAAATATATATGATACAACCAAAGGTATTCATATATAAGGAGAGTCCATATAAGGTATACAGGTTGGTTAGGTCCATCTATGGATTGAAGCAAGCTTCCTAAAGTTGGAACATATGATTTGATGAGGCGATCAGATCTTATAATTTTGTTAAGAATGAATATGAGTCTTGTGTATATAAGAAGGTAAGTGTGAGTACTATCACCTTGTTGATACTATATGTGGATGACATCCTGATCATTGGGAATGATGTAGGAATGCTCTTCACAGTTAAGGCTTGACTATCTAGAAACTTCTCCACGAAGAACTTAGGGGAAGCATCTTACGTTTTGGAGATTCAGATCTATAGTGATAAATTCAAGAGGATGCTTGGCTTGTCCCGATCTGTGTACATAGACTCCATTGTCAAAAGGTTTGACATGAAAAATTCTAAGAGAGGTCTCATACCGATGGGACATAAAATTCTTAGAGTATATCCCCAAAGACACTTGAGGAAATAGTAGACATAGATAGGATACCCTATGCCTCAGCGATAGGGTCTATCATGTATGCTATGCTATGTGCCAGGCTTGATATAACACATGTTCTAAGTGTCATGAGCAGGATTAGGTAGATCTAAGCTTAGAACACTAGAAGTTAGTAAAGTACATTCTTAAGTACTTAACAAGGACTAAGGACCTTTTTTTGGTATATAAAAGAGGTAGCCTCCAGGTTGAGGGCTACACATACTTGAGTTTCTAGTTCGATATTGATGATAGCAAGTCAAACTCAAGGTATTGTCATCACCATAAATGAAGGAGTAGTAAGCTGAAAGAGTTTCAAGTAAGATACTACTACTGACTTAACCATAGAGGCAGAGTACATTACTGTAGCAAAAGCAGTAAAAAGAGGGAGTATGGATGAAGAAATTTATCGTAGATTTGGGAGTCGTACTAAGCAGCGAGGAGCCGATTCCCATATATAGCGACACCAATAGGATAATAGCTCTAGTAAGGGAACTAAAATATTATCAGAATTATTCTGAGGTTCCAACCGATTAGAGAGATCATAGCCTGTAAAGATATAATAATGTTAAGAGTTCTATCTGAAGATAACATCATAGATCCACTGATGAAGTTGTTGCCTCATATTGTATTTAGGCATCATAGGGGTCTGATAGGGATCAGACATATAAGTGATTGACTTTAGGTCAAGTGGAGATTGCTGGTTACAATTGCCCTGCAAGCCATTCACGTGAGTGATGGCATGTGTGACACATTGTGCGCTCTTTTGCTTATTATTATTATTGATATTTTCTCATATTATATATAATATATATATATATTCTGCTGCATATATATTGTGATGTTCTTAGATCTGTGTAATGAGAATCAGATCATGATGAAATTATGATAATAAGACTGATTCACCTTTAAACATAAATCCTAAATAATCTTGGTCATAGGTTACTTAAGAGAGACATCGAGATAAATGAATAGATCGATATATTATATACATATCCACATAATGGAGGTGACTGGTCTGATAGCCACTCATATAGGGACACTAAGGTTACAATACAGATGCTTATTGGAGAATGAGTTCACTCATTGATCCGCTTAAGGAATGCTAGATGGTTGATGACATTTAACGTAAGATAGCGATTCTGTAGTCCTAGTTGTGTGTCTGGTCCTTAAACTTGAGATACCATAGATGCCTTGATTGAGTACTCATTTCTTTAATGTCGGACTTATAGGTCTGGAAAGTTTGGACCTTACGAAGATAATTGAGTGTCAATAGAGGATCATCCATTATCGATATCACATGAGAAATATCTTATGTTGCTCTCGCTTCGGCAAATCCCTAGTCATGGTCATTTGGATTGAGAGAGGAGTTTTCTAGGAGAATATGATTAGTGCAAGACTAAGATGGATTTTGTATAAAGCCTGAAAATACCATGCCCGATATATGATCTTTAGGATATTAGATAGATATGAGACTATAGATACACGATAACTGAGGATAGACATGTTAATGGATTAGATCTCCTATACTATTTGGGGACTATGGCATAGTGGCCTAGTACAGTCCATAGTCGATGAGTTGAGTGAATTGTTATGCAATAATAATTCACTAAGTCAGAAGGAGTTCTGATAGGTAGAACTCATGGTCAACTCGGTATTAGACCTAGAAGGTCACACATATATGGTAGATGTTTCAACGAGTAGAGAGTTATCCCTGTTCCATTTAGATAAGACCCAACATTGATGGACTCCTTGCATAAGGCCCAATTAGAGGCCAATTGAGATTATTAGATTGAGATCCAATAATCGAAGAAGTAAGGGTAATTAGATAGAGGTCCAATACCCACTAGGCTAGGTTCCATTAGGTTTTGGTGGCTCTCTAGGAGGTAGGGGCAACCAATATAGGTGATAAGCTGCATCTTTGGCCGCCCCCTCCTATTCTCCTCCCTCCTACATCTTCTCAGCCGACTACCCTCTCCATGCTATGAGAGGACAGCAAAGAAGATAATATGTCTTCTTCTATGTCTACTGTAAGAAGGTGCACAAGCATTGTGAGCTTTTGGCTCCAATTAGAGGAGCATTGCTACAACGATCCACTGTGTGGATACCACTAGAGAGGAGGACATCTGACCTCTTTCATCCTCTCTGATTGGATCTGAAAGTTTCAGGGATATATGATCTCCCTAGTTAATCAATCTTACACTAGTTATAGTTTTCAGATTTTTATGGTTTTTCGAGTATCAATCATTGCACGATAACGTGATAAATATGGGAAACCTTTTGTTTTGTTTTTCTACTATGCATGTGATGCTCTCGAGGTTTCCCAACAATGTCACCTTGGACGTGAGTTTCGCCATAACTTCATGTAGATGTTGCATGAAGTCTTTGGTGTCTTCCATCAGTCGGTCGACTAGGGACTCAACCTTGCCAATTCGAGATTTAGTTTCTTCTTGCAAGATCTCTACCCCGAGGAGCCTTCATTGGCCTTGGTAGAGTTCCTCCAAACTCACTTCAAGAACATTAAGGTGGGTTTCCATCATTGTAAACCTCTCTTTTTGGCTTCTTTTCCCAATTGGCGCTCCAGATTGTGCCTCCTCCATTCACAGATAATACCTAATTTCTCGCTCATCTTGTTCGTTGTCGTGCTCTTTATGCGTAGCTCCAATAGCTTGAGAGTGAGTTTGCACTTGCAGCCCACCGACGACTGCTTGGGACAAAGGTCCAGCATGCCCCATCTTGCTCGATTTGCCACGATGTTTCACCATGGCAAGATTGTGAAATTTCTTTGCTATTTGTTTGAATTGCTTGCCCGCTTGATACCACAATGTCATGGACTTAAGCTGAATTTGCTTAAGTCATGCGACACCCTTGCGGTAAAGTTATGGACTTAGCTAGAAATGCCTAAGTTATGAAGCACTCTTGTGCAAATGTCTCGGACTTAGCTGAGATTGCCTAAGTCATGAAATACCCATAAGTTATTTATCCATAATGGGTCAGGCTAGATGCAGTCTCGTGCAGGTCCCAAGAGCCTGTAAAAGAGAAGGTTGATTAGTTTAAAAGCGAGCGACGAACAGGTCCCAACGTCTCACGAAGAGGGAAGCTTTATAAGTAATTGAACAAACACCTTGAATGCAAGAGAGAAAAGAGAGAAAGAAGAGAAAAAGGACTTTATAAGATTGAATAATTGGTCGCATGTCCACAAACGACGGTGTATTGGGTGTCGGGTTGAAGACAAGCTCAACTTATGAAGAATGTTCAACGCCCGATAATATACTGAATTCCCATCTAGTGTTGTGCCACCTAGGGGGCTCCAAGGGTCTATGATGGTTGATGTTTGGTGCTGCATCGTGATCTGCAAAAATCAAGCCGCACCACGTGAAAATGAAGCTGTTTTGGGCAGTTTTGGCCTAGTGCAAGTCACATTGCAGTATTATAAACTATTTTCGCTTACATTTCTCTAGCAACACCATATAAAAATAAGGCAAAATAAGCTATCAAATATTTGTATAAGCATGCAAAAGCGACAAACAGTTCATTGAGCAAAGATGTTGCGGGTGCACGACGACTGTTCATGATAGTACGTTAGGATGAACTTTGTGTCATGAGTTCAGGCATTATGTCAGAAGATGCACCAGAGGTTCAGACGAAGTGCTAGATGGTCAGATGACATACCAGAATGCTAAACAACGTGCTAAAAGCTTTGCTATTTTAATCAGAGTAGGCAAGTCGTGATCATAGTCGTGTATAGTCAAACTAAGCTGGTATTGGGCCGAAAGCATACCAACTTAATTTGGAGCTTATTGGGCCTGAACTAGAGCTAAATTGGGCCTAATGGAAGGTCAATTCAGTGACCTAGAATCAGCCTGGGCTGTGGTACCGCCAAGCCTAAGCAATGGTACAACTTAGATAGTCGAAAAGCACTGTTTATGCTTTTTCGGGAATTCTGGCGATGGTACTACACAATGACGGTGGAACTGCCTAGACTGCTAGTAGTACCACTAGAGCCTAGATTCCCGGGCTCTATTAATGGTAGTACTGCCCGACGCTGACAGTGGTACCGCTAGTACCCTGAAAACTTGAGGATTTATAATTTTGGCTCCAATTCTAAAGCCTTTGGGGGATTATAAATACCTAACTTATTTTTGCTTGATGGAAGAATGAATGTGTGAAAAAAGGGTGAAAAGAGAGAATTCTTGAGGCTAAAGTATTGTAAACTCTTAAAAGTATTTGAGTCTCTTCCTTTTTAAGTCTAGCAGTTATTCTAAGGAGGTATAAGTTGAGTTTGTGTAAAGGTTCTCTCCTGAGCTTGGTAAAAGGAGAAGGGCTCTAACAAGGGTAGTTGATCTTCGTCCATTAGAAAGAAGATCTGTAGTGAAAGCCAGTAGCCTCGAGAGACGAGTTATCGGGAGTGGATGTAGGTCGGGACTATACTATAAATCGGTTTGCATTTCCTTTCTTGCTTTACCTTGTTATTACTTACTGATTTACTTTACTCTATACTTCTACTCACACTTTCAAGTTAAACCCATTTTTGATTCATATTCTCATTTAAACTTTTTTAAATCGGATCTTTGTGCGATAGCACTAATTCACACCCCCTCTTAGTGCTATTACGATCTTAACAGTTGGTATTAAAGTCAAGTTCTCTCAATTGGATTAACACCCAAGTGAGTTCTAATGAATTTTTTTAGCAATCATGAGGGTCACTCTATCACTCGTCCTCCTATGTTCAATGGGATGGACTACACTTATTGGAAAACACGAATGAGAATATTCTTGATTTATATGGATTTTGATTTATGGAACGTTGTTAAATATGATTTTTAAAAATCTTCTAATCCAATGAATGAATGAAATGATTTTGAAAAGAAAATATTTTTCTTAAACGTCAAAGCTATGAACGCTTTATTTTGTGCTTTAAATAAAAATAAGTTTAATCATGTTTCTACTTATGATACTGCACTTGACATTTGACACACACTTGAAGTTACTCATGAAGGCACAAGTAAAGTAAAAGAATCAAAAATTAATCTTTTGGTACATAGTTATAAACTATTTAAAATAAAGCCAAGCGATACCATTCGTGACATGTATACCTATTTTACAGATATTATCAATGGTTTAAAAGCTCTTTGTAAATGCTATACTGATCTTTAATTAGTAAATAAAATTTTAAGATCTCTTCCATAATGTTGGGATCCAAAAGTAATGGCTATCCAAGAAGCAAAGGACTTGAACGATTTTGCTCTTGAAGAACTCATAGGATCTTTGATGACTTGTAAATCACATGACGAACAAGAGAAAAATCTTTCAAATAATAGGAAGTATATTGTATTGAGAACCAAACAAGATTCCTCAATCAAAAGCTCAAGTGATGATAATGATGACATTGCACTTCTTATAAGAAGACTTCAAAATTTCATAAAAATGAATAAAATTCATAAGAATAAAAGTGAACCTAAAAAGGATACTATAATATATTATAAATGCAAGAAACCAGGACACTTAAGAAATGAGTATCCATAACTGAATAAGAAGTTATCGACATAAAAGAAAAAGAAAGCATTCAAGGCAACTTGGGATGAATCAAATGTATAAGAGGACGAAGAGCAAATCAACAAAGACGAAGTGGCAAACTACGCATTGATGGCCTTTAACGATGAGTTATGTGACTCTTCTGAAACATCCATATCTTATAATAAATTATATGATGCATTTCATGATTTATATGATAAACTCAAAAACATTGGTAAGATATATAAGTCATTAAAAGGGATCATGCTATGCTTACTAGTAAATTCAAAATCTTGTACTCTTACTCTAAATGTAAGGAGTTAGATTCAGTTAAAAAAAAGAAAATATGTTATTATAACAAACTTTAGAAAAGTTTAAAATTGAAAACAAATTATTAAACATGATTCTTGCTAACTAAGGTTGTGTCCATACAAAGAAAGGAATCAACATCGTAAGTAGTAATACTCAACAAAAGTCAATAAAATTTATAAAATAATCAACACCACATATTCCCCCTAAAGATAAATGTACTTTTTATGAAAGATTTGGTCATTATGCTTATATATGTTCTTTCAAAAAATATAGCACCTATAAATTAGTTTGGGTTCATAAAGAAACAATCAATGATTTGATGCCAAAAGTCAAGAGTAGTAGATCCAACCATGAATGACCCAAAGTTAAATGGGTACATAACGTAAACCTTATTTCTTATAAATATGTCTCCAAACAAGAGCTAGGAGCAAAAGATGATATCTTGATAGTGGATGTTCAAGGCACAAGACTGAAGATCCAACACAATTCTTAAAGTTTACTAGCCAAGATGGAAGATGTGTCACCTTTGGAGACAATAACAAAGGAAAGTTAATCGGCATTGAAAATATTGATAATAAATCAAATCTGTTGATTGAAGATGTTTTGTTAGTAGATGGTTTAAATTATAACTTTCTAAGCTTTAATCAATTATGTGATAAGGGATATAATACAAAATTTGAATCTAATGCTTGCATTATAGACATACTACATAAGAATAAATCTATGATTGCTTTAAGGAACAATAACGTTTATACTATTGATCTTGATGATTTTCATAACGAAACATGTTTTTCGATTTTAAATGATGATGCATGACTTTGGCATCAGAGATTAGGTTATGCAAGTATGAAATTGATCTCGCCAATTAGGAGTAAAGAACTTGTAAGAGGAATGCCTAGAATTAAATTTGTCAAAGATAATATTTGTAATGCATGTCAATTAGGAAAACAAATAAATGGTAGCTTTAAACTCAAAAATCAAGTGAGTACCTCTAGACCATTATAATTAATTCATATGGATTTATTTGGATCAATTTGTATCACAAGTCTAGGAGGTAGTAAATATGATATTGTGATTGTTAAAGATTATAGTAAATATACTTGGACATACTTCTTAGCACATAAAAGTGATTGTTTTAAATATTTTATAAAGTTTTACAAACAAGTTCAAAATAATTTTTTTTTATGATTTCTTCTATTCGTAGTGATTATGGCGGTGAATTTAAAAATCATAATTTTCATTAATTTTATGATTTCAATGGTTATGACCATAATTTCTCAACTCCAAGAAATCCATAATAAAATAGAGTTATTGATATAAAGAATATAAATTTATAAGAGATGACAATAACCATGTTTAATGAACATAGCCTACCTAACTATTTTTGGGTTGAAGATGTTAATATGACATACTATGTCATGAATAGAGTTCTCAAAAGACCTCTATATCTAATACTTCTTATGAATTATGGAACAATAAAAGACCCAACATTTCGTATTTTTAAAGTTTTTGGTTGTAAATATTTTATTTTAAATGATAAGGGTGCCTTAGAAAATTTTGATGTAAAATCCGATGAAGGTATTTTTTTTAGATATTCTTCTATTTATAAAGTTTTTTGAGTTTTTAATAAAAGAACTTTAGTTACTGAGGAATTTATCTATGTTGCTTTTAATGAGTTTCCTAAAGTTATGAAAAATAATTTTGATAATAATTTTGAGTTTGATACTTTGAATTTGAATAAGAATTCTCTGCTCCAAAGCAACTTGGATACATCTACTTTTAAAGATACCTTACCCGAGGAATGAACATATGTAGATGCTCATCCTAAGGAGCTAATAATTAGAGATATATCAAAAAATATTCAAACTCATTCTTCACTTAAAAATATTTGTGCAAATGCTACCTTTTTATCTCAAATTGAATCAAAATGCATTGATGATGCTTTTAAAGATAACTCATGGGTTTTGGCCATGCATGAAGAATTAAATTAATTTAAAAGAAATAAGATTTGGATGCTTGTTCGTAAACCTAGTGATCATATGATGATTGAAACTAAATGGGTCTTTAGGATAAAGTAAGATGAATAATGTATCGTGGTTCGAAACAATGATAGATTAGTGGTCAAAGATTTTAACTAAGAAGAAGGTATAGACTACGAATAAACCTTCTCTCCTGTAATAAGACTTGAAGCCATAAGGATACTCCTTGACTATGCTTATTTTAAAAAATTTAAATTATTTCAAATAGTCAAAAGTGTCTTTCTTAATAGTTTTATTTTCAAAGAAGTTTATATTGAACAACCACTCAGATTTAAAAATATTTTTTTCTAAACCATATTACAAATTATCTAAGACTCTCTATGGGTTGAAACAAGCTCTTAGGGTTTGGTATGAGAGGCTTAGCTCTTTTCTTATTCAAAATAATTTTTTGAAAGACAAGGTCCATACCACATTATTTATTAAATATTTTAAAAATATTTTTCTTATTATTGAAATTACATTGATGATATTATTTTCGGTTCTACTAATGGATCTTTATGTGAATCATTTGTCAAGAGTATGAGCCAAAAGTTCGAAATGAGTTTGATGGGTGAATTTATATTTTTCTTAGGTTTGCAAATTAAGCAACTAAATGATGAAATTTTTATTAGTCAAACTAATTATGTTTTAGATCTGTTAAAATGATTTTACATTAATAGTGCTAAGGCCATTAATACACTAATGAGCATGTCTATAAAATTAGATTTGGACAATAAAGGAGAATGCTTTAATCAAAAGACATAGAGGTATGATAGGGAGCTTATTATATCTTATTGCAACTATACTTGATATAATCTTTAGTGTTAGACTTTATGTAAGATTTCAATCAAATCTCAAACAATCTCATTATAAAGTATTTAAAAGAATTTTTAGATACTTAAAAGTAACTCTAAATTTAGGATTATGATATCCAAAATCTAAAATTTTTAATTTGATTGTGTATGCTGATGCGGACTTTGTAAGATGCAGAATAGAGAAAAAAAGTACCTTTGGAAACATGTCAATTCCTAGGTCATGTACTTGTTTCTTGGTCTTCCAAGAAGCAAAACTTTATTGCATTATCCACAGTCGAGGCTAAGTATATAGCGGCAGGTGCATGTTGTGCACAAGTAATCTGGATGAAGAGTACTTTAGAAGATTATGAATTTTAACGGTAATTTGTTTAACAAAAAACCCTATTCAACACTCTAAGACTAAACACATTGATAATATATATTATTTTATTAGGGATCATGTTAGTAGTTATGATATATCTTTAGATTTCATTGACACAAAACATCAATTAGCAGATATTTTTTACTAAATCATTGAATGAGAAAAAAATTGATTTTATTATAAGAGAATTAGACATGTTGAATCTTTCAAATACATGAATTATGATTCTTCTCATTTTTTTCCTTGTTGGATCATTATCTTGATTTTAAATATATGAATGATGTGAGACTTATGTCATGTGACTATTTTGTATTAATATCCTTTATTAGCACATTGATATAAATAAAGAGAAGTAGCACAATGATAAAATGATATCCTTATCTTCTCTTTGATAATGACAAAAGAGGAAAGAAAAGTAGTGGCTTACTCATTTCTTTTCCCTCTTTTTGTTAACGACAAAGGAGGAGAAGTAATGGTAATTTTTTTTGATGACGTAGCACTCATATACATGTTGTATTTAATGATATTAACTTATGATATTTGTTTGAGATATGTAACTATTTCAAACAATAGATATGATGTGAAATTATGCATATGATTCTTACAATAATCACTATTGAAAGTTGCTATGATTTATGATTAAAATTATTTTGATTTGAATTCAAAGAGTTGAAAGGTTATCATTTTTCTTTAAAAATTTAAATTCATTATGACATTTAGATAGGGGTAGTTTAGTTAAAACTCCATCATCAATTGGTTGTTATCATAAAAAAGGGAGAAATTATTGAATCCTAGATTTTGATAATGAAATCAATTAATAAATTTATAAACTAATATGCTTTTAAGATAAGTAAAGTAGGAAAAACTTCGATCATGAACTTGAATCATCAAGGGCAACTTATCGAAGCTGACGTTGGGCTAAAAAACGTCATGTCAAAGATTGGACAACGAACCGGAGGATTGGTCGACGTACGGTAGGATGAACTTCGTGCCATGAGTTTGGGCATTGGGTTGTAAAATACGTCGGAGGTTCGGACGAAGTGTTAGATGATCAGATGACATACTGTAATATTGGACAACATGATGAGAGCTTCATGATTACAATTAAAGTAGTTAAGTCATGATCGTGATAATTTAGAGTTAAATTAGGCTGGTATTGGGTCAAACAAAAATGCTAACTTAATTTGGAGCTCATTGGACATTAATAGAGCTGAATTGGGCCTGATGGAACGTCAATTTAGTGACCTGGAATTGGCCTAGGTGGTGGTACCGTCTAGACAATCGAAAAGCATTGTTTATGCTTTTCTGGGTATTCTGACACTAATAGTAATACCGCCCGGTACCGATGGTGGTACCGCTAGTATCCCAAAAACTCAAGGATTTAAAATTTTGGCTCCAATCCTAAAGCCTTTGGAGGTCTATAAATACCCCACTCATTCCTGCTTGATGGAAGAATGAATAAGTGCGAAAAAAGGGTGAAAGGTGAAAGAATACTTGAGGTTAAAGTGTTATAAACTCTTGAAAGTGTTTGAGTTTCTTTCTCTTTAGGTTTAGCAGTTATTCTAAGGAGGTGTAAGGTGAGTTTGTGTAAATGTTCTCTCCTGAGCCTAGTAAAAAGTGAATAGTTATAATAAGGGTAGTTGATCTTCATCTATTGGAAAGAAAATCAGTATTGAAAGTTGGTGGCCTCAAGAGAAGAGAAATTGGGAGAGGACGTAGGTCGGGATGACCAAACTACTGTAAATCGATTTATATTTTCTTTCTTGTTTTACCTTATTATTACTTATTGATTTACTTTACTCACACTTTCAGGTTAAATATATTTCTGATTCATATTCTCATTCAAATATTTTTAAATTAGATCTTTTTGCGATAGCACGAATTCACCCACCCCCCCCACATCTTAATGTGTGTGTTTGTATGACCTAATCAACAATAATATTTAATATAATACATCTAGAATACAAAATATAGTATGAAAGTAAAATGGTCCATGTTAACAGACATTAATAGTAATGGAATTGTCTTAAACAATGGATATCTCTTGAAATTAAACGTGACCAATAAAAAAAAGTAATCAGGTCTGGTTGAAATAAAGGATGATACAAATTGTCCATGTGGACTTATTGATATTCTTAACTAAATTCAACATAGTATAGAATATATGCTTATACTGCAAATTTATCATTGTCTTTTGTACCTTCATTGATGGTTAGGAGGAAAGCAATCCATCCTAATACAGAAATATAATCAAGCATCAAGAAATAAAAGCAAGAAAAATAAAATTAAATGAATTGGAGAACACGATTCAATATCCTTGTGTATATTCTCCACTTTCATGCAAGGTTCAATCAAGAACATCGTCCTAAGATGCAATCGGGTATAGATCCTTATATGAGCATGATCCTAAAAATCCTTAAACACATTCTACTATCAATATATAATATAAAATTGAATATATAAAATGAAGAAGATGAAATAGAATTAGGGTTTTCTTGTTCATGTTCGTTAAGAAAAAAAAGAGATTTTTATAGCCTCTTCAATCTTGATGTCACATTATAGGCTGATTTCAATTAATTAAATTCTTCTCTTGCTATACTTAGGTTTTCAATTTTATAGATTATAGACTAATTTTTGCAGTTGCTTTCGAGTTACTTATACTTTAAATTAATGTTTGATTTTTGGATATATTTTCTGTGATTCTTTTATAGATCTAAAGTCTCTAATATAAATTTAATATGAGATAGGTGCATAGTATTATAATTGTCCTAATACAAGATATGATTAGGCTCCATCCTTTTAATATATTTTAAAATATTCTCTTAGGATTTTATAAGATTTAGAATGGAGAGAATTGTCAACCAAGAAATAAGGTATATAATTTGAAACAATCCTAACCCAGTTTTAGCATAATAAAATAGGTATTGGTAGTTAAATTAAGAGGATTGTTTAGCCTTCAAATAATTTTGTTTTAAGCTAAAAGTTGGTATGTATTTAGTTTTATATGTTCTTAATTTTTTATAAAATTTCATGATAATTCAAGATCGTTTGGTCATTTAAATAGTAAAGTAAATTTTTTTCATAGAATTATATGATGGTTTAATTGATACTAACTAGTTCACGTGTTTATAAAGTGACTTGTTGAATCTAGATAAAGTTTTATGTTAAGTATAGTTTATTTTATAAGAGATTATATCAAACTTTTTCTATGAATTATTTTAATGAACTATTATAAATCAATAATTTAAGAGGTAAGGTTGTTAATTAAGGCATCTCATGACCCTATATTCCCAATTGATAGGTATATAGTTTTCTAGCATACTCGATCATTAAGGAATATGGTCTTTTATTGACATCTTCATTTTTTAATTCAATAAGTTAAGTATAATTTTAATTTGCTATAAGATAGTGGTCGTATATAAATTATCATATGCACAATGTATTTTGGAATGCATGTTTTAACTAATATGATCATTATGAGCTAGTCATGAGCTAAATGTGAATGTATATATTTTACTAGCATAAAAAATTATGAATTACGATAGAATTATCTTGTATGCATGCATATATGATGATGTGCGGCATGGAAGTGTGCGAATCCTAGATTTAGTGATAAAATCTACTTAACACGGGAGTGTCTAATTTGTTATAATCAGTTCGTGTGGATCTTGTGTTGAATCCTAGATTTTGGACCGCAGACACGAACCATTATAAGGTAAATTATCGAGATAGGAGAATCAGATGTTGGACCGGAGAAGCATAATATTAGAGATTGGACGTCGAGCTAGAAGATTGGTCGATGTGTCGAAGGATAGACTTCATGCCATGAGTTCGGGCATTGGGTCAGATGGATCGGGTATTGCACCAAAAGATCGGATGTTGTGAGAAGTTAGTAGGTCGATAGATCAGGCAATACGCCAAAGGAAAGGATGATGTGTCAGAGGTTTTGATGAAGTATCAGATATTCATATTACATGATGGAATTCTGGACAATGTGCTGAAAGCTTCATGATTATACTAGATATATGATTGAATGGTTAGTCTTGATCGATATTGTTTGAGGTCAAATTGAGTTGGTATTGGATCAAAAAAAATACCAATTTAATTAGGAGCACATTAGGCCTGAAATAGGGCCGAATTGGACCCATTAGAAGGTTAATTCAATGACCTGAAGTAGGATTGGGCGGTGGTATCGCCAGGCCCAAGCGATGGTTCCGCGGAGAGAACTGAGAAGCATTATTTTGTGCTTTTCTAGGACTTTTGATAGTAGTACTACCCGTGGCCGATAGTGATACAACCCATGTAGCGATGGTACCACCTAGGCCCATGGTGGTACTGTCAGAGCCCAGATTCTCGGGCTTTATTTGAAGATAGTACCGCCTGGCACTGATGGTGGTACCGCCAATACCTCGAAAACTCGGGGATTTAAATTTTTGGCTTCATTTTTGAAGCCTTTGGAAGTCTATCAATACCCCACTCATGCTTGCTCGATGCAAGGGTGGACAAGCAAGAATTCTTAAGCTTAGAAGTGTTGTAAACTCTCTTTGAGCATTGGTTGAGTCTCTTCCTCCTTCTTGAGTTTAGAAGTATTTCTAAGTTATAGGAGAGTTGAGGTCTCTTGTAAAAAGGAGGTGTAAAGGTTCTCTCTTGAGCCTATTAAAAGGAGAAGGGTTGTAACAAGGGTAGTTGATCTTCTCATATTGAAAAGAAGATCGGTTGTGAAAGTCGATGGCCTCGATGGACGAGGAATTGAGAGTGGACAAAGATCGGGAAGACCGAACCACTATAAATCAGTTTGATTTCTTTTGTCTTTGCTTTGTCATTAAATATTATTACCCTTCCTTACACTTTTAGTTAAACATACTTTTGGTACATATTTTATCGATAGAACTTTGTAAAATCAAATTTTTTTTGCCATATCACTAATTCACCCCCCCTTAGTACCATTATGATCCTAACAATTGTTATTAGAGTCTGGTTCTCTCAGTTGGATTAACACCTAAGAGAGATTTAATGGTTTCTTTTTAATCAAGATGGCCATTCTATCACTCGCCCTTCTATGTTCAATGGGATAGACTACACTTGCTGGTAAACACAAATGAGGATTTTCTTGATTTCTATGAATTTTGATTTGTAGAATGTCATTGAATGTAATTTTTTAAAATCTTCTAAACCAATAAATGAATGTAATGATTTTGAAAAAAATATTTTTCTTAAATACTAAAGCTATGAACTTTAGACAAAAATTTGGCACACACTTGAAATTACTCATAAAGGTACAAATAGAGTAAAAGAATCTAAAATCAATTATTTAAAATGAAGCCAAGTGAAACCATTGGTGACATGTGTTGAATTTTAGATTTTGATGATGAAATCAATTGATGAAGATTTATAATCTAATCAACATTTGAGTGACACTAGAAAAAATTAATTTCAATCATGGACAGGCAAATTGATTAAAGCAGGAAGAATCAGACGTTAGGCTGAAACGAAACATGTCAGAATATTGGACGTCGGGGTAGAGGACTCGTCAACATGCCGGACGGACTTCGTACCATGGTTTCGATCATCGGACCAGATGGTTCAGGCATTGCACCAAGAAGATAGGATGTTGTGGAGGTCAACATGCCGATGGATCGGGCAATACATCGAAGGAGAGGACGATGGGACGAAGGGTCGGTCGAAACACCAGATGAATCAATGGCATCCCGGACAACATAGGATCACACTTTGTAATTGATTGTGTCTTGATCAAACTAGTTTATGTTGTAATTGAGTTGGTTTTAAGTGAAACATTGCTAACTCAATTAGGGGTCTATTGGGCCTGATCTAGGGCTAATTTGTTAGGATCAATTGACACTAAGAGGGGAGGCGGGGGTGAATTAGTGCAAGCTAAAATTTTTCTTTCTAAAGCAAAAGCTTTTCGAATAAGATAAAATAGGAAATATGAAGCTTTTCATTTTTAATAAAATAAGTGAGTGATCAAAAGTAAGTTGTTAAGGAAGCCGGAAAGATAATCACGTTTGAGAAAAAGAACTTATCGTCTTGCTTTCAAGGAGTTTAGTTAAGTTAGAAGCATCAATTTGTACATTCAAGCAATACAAGTGTGAAACACTTACAATTTTATAGTGGTTCGGCACCAGCGGCCTACGTCCACTTCCGAGTCCTCCTTCTTGAGACACACTGGTATCCACTACCAATCTTCTTTGGGTGAAGATTAAACCCTTACACTTGAGCTTACAAGGGAGACTAGATTTACAACTCTAAGCTCTCTCCCTTACCCCTTTTCTTACAATTCTCACACAATATTTTCTCAGAATATAATCCCCCAAAAGTGTTGTTCTAAAAGTAAGAAAACTTGGGGTATTTATAGGCCCCAAATTGGCTTCAAAATCGGAGCCAAAATCCAACCGTCTCTGAAAAATCCAGGTACGGGTGATTTACCCGCAGACTTGGGCGGTTTACGGTTTACCAGCCGTTAGCAGCTGGCCACCGCCTAGATTCTATGGTATGGGCGGTTCACCCGCCACCTGGGTGGTTTACCCGTCGAAAGCTGTTGCCCGCCACCCCGAATTCTATGGTACGGGCAATCCAACTGTCGCTCACCAACGATTTACCCATCAAAATTTCCGCAAAAGTGGTTCCCTCCATTTTTCAAATTCCGGCTTGACTTTTACGTTGACCAGGTCTTTAGTCAACTGATTGAGCTCAACTTGAGCTCAACCAAACCCAATAGTGGATCTGGTTGCCTCATTAAGTTGATTTGGATTTCTTCCAAATCTAACTCAATTAGGACTGTAACACTAACTATGACTCAATGATTACAATACTTAATGACCAATTAAGCCTAATTAAGACCTAACTCATGCTTACTCCGGCAACCTCTGTCAATCTTGCAGTAAGTCCTCTAGTTTCTTCCCGACAATCTCCTTCCCAGCGAGCTTCCCGATTCCTTCGGCGAATCTCCTAGCAAACTTTTGACGAGACCCTATCGCATCATCCGAACTCGGCCCGATACCTAGGCTGTATCTTGGCCCATCATCTGGTTGTAGCTTCATCGATCATGCTATAGTTAGACCTGCATAATGCTAATTATGACTTAATTAAATACAATCATAATTGCCAAAATATCTATTACAAGACCATCCCGACTCTCGAGAAGCTTTTCGGCTACCCCCGACACTCTTCTGACGAGTCTCGATCTTCTTTTGGCGAACTCCCTTGCGTCATCCTGGCAAACTCCCGATACCCTCGACGAGCTTCCGACACACTCTTGGCGAGTTCCCAAACGCATCGACTCGATGTATGGACTTAACATTAGCTAACCCTGATTGTAATAATCCTTCTATCATAATTAATCCTACATCAATCAACTCTAACAATCCTATTAGATCAATAATCCATCAATTAATTTCATCATCAAAATCCAAGATTGAACAATCTCTTTCTTTTTTATGATGACAATCAATTGATGACAAGAGTTAATCCTAACTCCCCCTAAGACCATACCACTTAAATTTAAGAGATACACTCACTCTTAAATTCAAGTAATCAATCATTCAATGTAAATTTCAACACAGATTTGCATCAAGTCATTAAATCATGAATTGTAAAATATCTAAGTTATATCATCAAGTGTTATCAATGAATATTTTTCAATGTCATGTGTCATCAATATATATTTCTCCCCCTTTGTCATCAACAAAAAGATGAAATATAGAGCTAATAATTTCAAAAACACATGATGACATTACTCCCCCTTAGTATATGCATTAATATAGAAGACTTAAATTCAAGAGAGTCACATCCTCTTGAATTCAAGTAAATCAAAGCAATAAGCATTTCAAGTATATAATGTTTCAAGTATAACAAAGATTTATCTTTTAAACTTTTCAACTTATCAAGAATTTTCAAGGATTGTCATGAAGTTGAAAATATTTTTGATTGTTCACCCTTGCATCAAGCAAGCATGAGTCGGGTATTTATAGACCCCCAAAGACTTAAAAAATGGAGCCAAAAATTTAATCACTAAATTTCTGGGGTACTGTCGGTACCACCATTGGCACTGGGTGATACTACTACCAAACAGAGCTTGGGAATCTGGGCTCTAGTGGTACCACCTATTGAATCTTAGATTTTGATGATGAAATCAATTGGCAAAATTATGATCTAACCCTTATGTTAAAGAAAGTGATGTAATACTAACTACGATTGTGAAAAGGCAAAAGTAATTAAAGAAGAATCAAACATTGGGCTAGAGTCAAAGTTCGGGCATTGGGCAGAAAAGATCGGGGGTACGCTGAAACTTTAGATGATGCAGTGAGAGCTCGTCGAAAGTTGGTCAGAAGTTTGTTGGGAGTTCGCTAGAAGTTTGCTATGAGTTCACAGAGAGTTCGTCGGAAGGTTGTCGAGAGCTCGCTAAGAGTTCGCCGGAAGGTTGCCAAGAATTCGCCAAAGCCGAAAGCTCAATTGACATACCAGACAATGAAGATTGCTTCCTTGTAATTGTTTTTTATCATTGTTAGGGTTTAAGGGCTGATTTGAGCTTATTATAGAGCTCATAATGTTGACCTGAAAGGAAGTACAACTAGGTCAAAATAAGATATAGCTCAGGTATGAAAAGTACTAAACGTACTACCTAGGCAACAATACCGTCGACTGTTTATGATAGTATCACCCAGGAAATAGTAGTATCGCTATTCCCTATGGTAGTACCGCTAGAGCCCATATTCCCAGGCTCTGTTCCATGGTAGTACTACCTGTGCCGGTGGTGGTACCGCTCATACCCCAAAATTTCGGTGTGTTTGAATTATTGGCTCAAATTTTTGAAGCCAATTGAGGACTATAAATATCCTAGGTATTCTTGCTTGGGTGAGCAAGAAAGTGAAGGAAAAACTTGGAAAAATACTATTAAAATTGTGTGAGAGTTCCTCCCTCTTCTCCGAGTGAGATTTGTGTTTAAAGGAAGGCTAAAAAATTGTAAGGGTTGTCTCCTAAGCTTGAGAAAAGGATAAAAGAGTTATAAGGGTTATCTTCTAAGCCTAAGAAAAGGAGAAAAGAGTTCTAAGAGGTTTTTGATCTTTGCTCATTGAAAAAGATCAGGAGTGGAAGCCAGTGGCATCGAGTTAAGAGAGATCGGGAGTGGACGTAGATCAGGTGGACAGAACCACTATAAAATCTTGTGTGCATCACTTACATATGACTTTTCTTTACTATTGCTCTTGGATTTAATTGTTTTTAACTAGTTCTAATTCAAAGCACTTTCAGTATCGATTTTCTTTGAACGAAAAGGTTTTCAAACTGAGATTTTTCACTCAGCACTAATTCACCCCATCCCGCCTAACCCCACACCGCGCCCAACCACACCCACCCCCCCCCCCCCCCCCCCCCCCCCCCCCCCCCCCCCCTTCCCTCCCTCACTTTTTTTTAAAGTCAAAACCATGCATCATGTTTAAAGTCAAAAAATAAGATTTATCAAAAAATTTATCAAGATTAATAACCATTAACTAGTAAGACATCTTTAATCAAAAGATTTGTTGCTAATAATTTTAATTTCAATAAAAAAAATTAAAAAATTTCTTACTAGCTAATTTAAAATTATCAAGCAACTCATGAAATGTATCAAGTAATTTTATTGTAACGTAAAGATATTTCGGGTGATTCACATACCTCTTTGTCGAAAGCCAAAAAAGTGTAGTTCGCCAAAAAAGTGCACTAAAAAGAGGAAAGTATTTTTTTCTTGAAAATTTTTCAATCTCTATTTCATTTTTTTAACTTATATAATTTTTTATTTTTAACGTTTTCTAAAGAGGAGAATTATGATCTTAATAATTATAACTTGAGATTTTTTATATAAATCAAGATCATTCACTATGATTTTTTATTTCATTAAAGAGAATTATCCAAATGAATCATGATTTAGCTTTTGATCTTTCCGAGTTATAACTTGAGATTTTTTTATGAACTATGATCTTGATGACTTAAAATTTCTTATACATGAATTGGGATCTTTTATTTGTTCTCCTATGTCTCTTTTTGCTATTTACTATAGAGAAGTTTTTATCCTAATCATGATTTGACTTTTCGATATTTATCACTTAATAATTTTTTTTATGAATCAAGATTTTGCTTACTATTTGACCTCCTAAGATTTGTTTTCATCATTCCCTCAAAAAGAAAAGGAGGGGGGGTGGAGATTTGTTAAAATAAATCATGTCTATCGGTACTTACCACTTCATCTTTCATGTTATATCCGACATAATTTTCATTATATAATTTATTTGTATTTATGATTGTCATTAGAACATTGATGTAAAAAGAAATTGTACCATCATATTCTTTTTGACAATGACAAAAGGAGAGATAAAATTGCTATCTTGTAACAAAACCATTGAATGATGAATAATTTGTTTAGTAGAGATTTTAATATGATAAATCTTTAGAATGCATGAGTTCCTCTTTCAAATTTCTCAGTTTTTGCAAATTCAGTTATCTTTCGATAATCATTTCCTATGAACCTTTCCTCCTACTTACAAAAGAAGAAATTTGATTATTGAACTCTTTGGTATACTTGATCTTTGTTTTGATGCTTTCAAATAAATCCTCCCTCTTGCTATTTACAAAAGAAGAAATTTGATTCTTGGACTCTTGAGGATACTTTTTTTATGTGATAAATGAATTTCTCCCTTCTTTTTCTTCTTCTTTTTTATAAAGAGGAGAAAGAAACTTGTTAGCTTATATGGTTCAAATATGTATTGAACATTTCTCCTTTTTTTTGATAACAAAAGGGGAGAAATGGTATGTTTAGTTTAAAATTAATCTTGGTATCATGGTAAAATTTTTATCATGTATGCTATGCCTACCAAAATGATTGAAAATTCTAATGCTTTAGTATGCCCAAAATAATATTAATCTTGGTATCATGGTAATGAATAGTTAAAAAAATTTAAAATAATGTTAATCTTGGTATCATGGTGATGAATGGTTAAAAATTTTAATGTTTTAGTATCATATATGCTATGCCCAAAGTGATGTTGATTTGTTGTTGGAATCATGCATGAAGTGATGTTGAGTTAAAATATTTTAAAGATGTGCATGTTATACTTTGATAAATTGAAACTATGATAATGCACAATGTATGAAATTATGATTATATATGATGCATATGGTAAAAATTTGCTAGTTGCACTTTTCTCCTTTTTGCTGATGACAAAGGGGGAGAAGAGATGAATATATGAAGATTTAAAATTTGAAATTTGAATTATGTATGGAATGATGTAGTTTGAGAAGATATGAAGATTTTAAATTTGAATCATGCATAGAAAGATGTATTTTGAGAAGATATGAAGATTTGAAATTTGAATCATACATGAAATGATATATTTTGAAATTATAATTATGCAATGATAATTTTTATCAATATGATATATTGATAGGGGGAGTTAAGGTTAACTCCATCATCAATTGGTTGTTATCATAAAAAAGGGAGAGATTATTGAATCTCAGATTTTGATAATGAAATCAATTAGTGAAATTATGATCTAACCCTTGTGTTAAAAAAAAGACGCAGAATAACTACGATCATATTTGCAAAAGCAATTAAAGAAGAATCGAACGTTGGGCTAGAGTCAAAGTTCGAGCATCGGGCCGAAAGAATCGAGGCTACACCGAAGCTTCGAATGATGTGGGATCTCGCTGGGAGTTCACCGAAAGTTTGCCGAGAGTTCGTCGGGAGTTCACCGACAGATTGTCGGGAGCTCGTCGAGAGTTTGCCGGAAGTTTGTTGGGAGTTCATCGGGAGTTCACCGTAAGATTGTCAGAGCTCACTGAGAGTTTGCTAAAAGGTTGACAGTAGTTCGCCGAAGCCGAAAGTTTCATTGATATGCTGGACAACGAAGATTGCTTACTTGTAATTATTTTAGTCTTAATTATCGTAGTTAGGGTTTAAGGGCTGATTTGAGCTCATTTTGTTGACCTGAAAGGAGGTACAGCCAGGTCAAACTAAGGTATAGCTCAGGTATAAAAGATACTAAAAAGTACTATTTCAGGTAACTTGGGCGGTGGCACCATTGGCTGCTAGTGGTAGTACCACCCAGGCGATGGTAGTACTATTATTCCCGACGATAGTTGCTGGGAAACCTTAGAGGGAGCATCACATGTGCAGCGGAAGATCAAGAGAAAACTGGTTTCCTAAGTAGATTAAAATTGTCACTCCTATTCTCTTCCCTCCCTCTGCGCAAGAGTTACGAGACCTAGGACTACGGTTAGAGGAGTATTGCTATAGCAATCCATTGTATAGATACCGCAAGAGAGGAGGACACTTGACCTCCTTCATCCTCTCCATCTGGATCTGAAAAATAGGGATAACAATCTCCCTAGGTAAATAATATCTCACATGATGCAATTTTTTAGTTTTATAATGTTTCTCGCACCAATCTTTGCACAATGATTTTGATCTACTTGGGAAATCAATTTTGTTTTGATCTTTCATTGTGCATATGATGCTCTTGTGTCCCAGTAGTAGTGTTGCTAGAGCCCAAATTCCCGAGCTCTATTCAGTAATAGTACTGTCGGTGCTGATATTGGTACCACATGTATCCCAAAATTTTGAGATGTTTGAATTTTTGGCTCCAATTTTTGAAGCTAATTGGGGTCTATAAATACCGCAGGTATTCTTGCTTGGGTGAGCAAGAAAGTGAAGGAAAAACTTGGAAAAATATTATTAAAATTGTGTTAAAGTTCCTCGCTCTTCTTCGAGTGAGATTTATGTTTAAGGGAAGGCTGAAAAATTATAAGGGTTGTCCCTAAGCCTTAGAAAAGGAGAAAAGAGTTGTAAGAGTTATCTCATAAGCTTGAGAAAAGGAGAAAGGGTTGTAAGGGGTGTTTGATCTTTGTCCGTGAAAAAAGACTAGGAGTGAAAGTCGATGGCCTTAAGTGAAGAGGGATTGGGAGTGGATGCAGGTCAGGTGGACCAAACCATTATAAAATATAGTATGGATCTCTTATCTGCCTTTTCTTTACTGTTGCTCTTGGATTTAATTGCTTTTAACTAGTTCTAATTCAAAGCACTTTCGATATTGGTTTTCTTCGAACGAAAAGTTTTTCAAATCGAGGTTTTTCACTCAACACTAATTCCAACAACCCCCCTTCTTAGTGCCAACTCGATCCTAACCCCACCGTCGATCACAAGCAGTACTACCTCCAGAAGTCTTGGAAATGCACAAAACATTGCTTTTTAGCTCTCTAGGCGGTTCCACCGCTTGGGCCTAGCGGTACCACCACATAGGCTTACTTTTGATCACCGAATTGGCCTTCAACATACCCAATTTGACCATGATTCAAGTCCAATGGGTTCCTAATTAAGTTAACATGGTTTTGACCCAATACCAACTCAATTTGACTCCAAACAACCTTGATCAAGACTTAACTACGTAATCACAAATCTAACACAATCACGAAGTTTTCAGCACATTGTCCAGCATTCCAGCATGTCATCTGAACATTCGACACTTCATCCGAACTTTGACACATAATCCTTTTCTTTGGTGTATCACCCGATCTATCGTCCTGATGACTTCATATAACATCTGATCTTTTAGCGCAATACCTGATCCTTTCGGCTTGATGCCCGAACTCATGGCATGAATACATCCTTTGACAAGTCGACCAATCTTCCAACCCGACGTCCAATCTCTAACATGATGCTTCTGCAGCCCAATGTTTGATTCTCCTACCTCGATAATTTACCCTATAATGGTTCATATCTATAGTCAAAGTTTTTCTTATATCACTTATCTTAAAAGTATATTAGTCCATGAATTCATCATTGATTTCATCATCAAAATTTGGGATTTAGCAATATTTACCTTTTTGATAATGACAACCAATTGATGATGGCAACCAATTGATGATAGAGTTTTAACGAAACTCCCGCTATCTATATGATATTTTATAATAAACTTGAATTCAAAAAAATGATAACCTTTCAATGCTACTCTTTGAGTTCAAGTCGAAACAATCTTAATTAGAAATCATAGTGATTTTCACTAGTAATCATTGCAAGAATAATATACATAATTTTAATTAAATAATCACATTATATCCATAGTTAGATGTTAAAAGAGTTACACATATCTCAAACAGATATCATAAGTTAATATCACCAAATATAATATGTATAAGAGTATAATATAGTTGCTACGTCATCAAAAGTTACTATTGTGTCTCCCCCTTTGTCATCAACAAAAAAGAAAAATATGCAAGCTACTACTTTTCTCTCCCCCTTTGTCATCATAAAAAAGAAGAGAAGGTTATCATGGTATCATTGTATTACTTCTCTCCCTTTACGTCAAAATCTTAATTGTAAAACTACTTTGAAATCATAACATGAAGGATATTAATATTGAAGATAAGTTCAACTTATAAGAGGTCAATTTATGATGAGGTATTAATCAAACTTCCTATATCTATGTATCATCCAAAAAAATTGATGAACTTGAATTCAAGTTGATATAAATTCGATCATGATATTATCATTGCAAGCCCAAATATTCAATCAGGCTACAAATTTTAAATAATAATAATAATAATAATAACAAATAAAAGTTTTGTATAAGTCACTACTAATAAAAAGCTTTAAAAGTATCACAAGTCTCCTTGTTCAACACAAGCTAGGCATAAATCGTTATTTCTCTTATTTTATCATCAATACAAATACGAGTTACTTTTCATGTTCAAAATAGAATGAATATCATGAATATAAGAGAGTCATAAATCTCAAGTTATAAACATTGAGAAGTTAAGTGAAAGATCATGATTCATTGGATAAATCTCCTCTTTAGTAAATAGCAAAAAGAATTATAGGAGAATAAATAATAAAAGACCTTGATTCATATAAAATAAATCTCAAGTTATAAACATCGAGAAGTCAATATCATGATTCATTTGAATAAATCTCCTTAGTCATTGTGAAAAGAAGAAGCCATAGGAGAATTAATACAAAATAAATCTCAAATTATAAATATCAAGAAGTTAAGTGAAAAAATTTTCTCTTTAGCAAATAGCAAAAAGAATCATAGAAGAATAATTAGTAACAGTTCTTGATTTATATAAAATAAATCTCAAGTCATGAATATCAAGAAGTTAAGTGGAAGATCATAATTCGTGTGAAAAAATATCCTCTTTAATAAATAATCATATGAGAAGAAATAGTAAAAGATGTTGATTCACATATTTGAAAAATATTTTTCAATAAAGGGCAAGTATGAACACCTTTCGGTATATCTCCAATAATTAGCTCCTTAGGATGTGCATCTATATAATTTCATTTCTTTGATAAGATTTCTTTGGAAGTAAATGTATCCAAGTTGCTTTGGATAGGAGAACTCTCATTCAAATAAAATTCAAAAATCATCATCAAGATCATTATTCTTACCTTTGGGAAATTTATTAAAAATAATATGGATAGATTCTTAAAAAGCAACTAAATTCTTTAGTTTTGATTTGTGAGATTAATTTTGTACTTACATGTCCTAATCTTCTATGTTAAAGTTACGTATTATTGTTTAAAACCAAAAGGAAAGTTTCGTTATGAAAATCATTAGGATCAATAATATAAACATTATTACATTTTAATACAATCATAGAATTATTCTTATTTGGTATTTCTATGATGCAAGTACTAGATTGAAATTTAACATTTTATCCCTTTATCACAAAGTTGACTAATGCTTAATAAATTATGTTTCAAACCATCTAATAACTAAACATCTTCAATCAAAAGATTTGATTTGTTACCAATTTTTTAAGGCCAATGAAGTTTCCTTTTATATTGTCTCCGAATGTGACATATCCTCCTCTCGGCTAGTAAGCTTTAAGAAGTGTGTTGAATCTCCGGTCATATGCTTTGAGCATCCATTATTAAGATATCATCTTTTCTCCTAGGTCTTGTTTGGTAAGAAATTGGGGTTTGCTTTAGATACCTATTTAACTTTAGGTCTTTTATTGTTAGATCTTCCCTTATTGACTTTTGACATCAAATCATTTATGGTCCCTTTAGGAACCCAAACTAATTTATAAGAACTATATTTTTTAAGAGAGTATCTATAAGCATAATGACCAAATCTTTTTCAAAAATCATATTTAACTTTAGGGGGAATATGTAATGTGAGTCCTTTTACAAATTTAGTTGGTTTTTATTGAGTGTTACTACTCATGAAGCTAATTCATTCCTTTCTTGAGACACAATCTTGATCAGCAAGAATCATGTTTAATGATTTATTTTTAATTTTAATTTTCTTTAATGTTTGTCGTAGTAATATGTTTTCCTTTTTAAGAGATTTTATTATATTTTTACTATCGGTTGTTTCTTCTAAGCAATGTTCTAGGTTCTCATTCATGACAATTAGGTCTTTTTAAATATTTTCTAAAGCATATGATTTTTTAAATAACTCTTTTTTAAGTTCAATATTAGATGTTTTTAAATCTTCATATTTAGAGTAAGGAGTACAAGAATGTATATTTATCATGCATAATTTTTAATGCATCAAATTCATTAGTAAGTAATGTATAATCTATTTTTAGTGAATTATATTTTTTACTAATCTTTTTGAGTTCATCATATAAATCATGTAAGATAATGATGTTTCGGGTGAGTCACATGCCTCATTGTTGAAGGTCATTCATGCATAGTTTGCCATGTCATCATCATCACTTGAGCTTTTTTTCACATGGTCTTCTTTGGTTCTAAGTGTGATTCTTAGGAAGGTTTTCATCTTTTTCATAATATACTTTATATATCATTTCATAAGTCATTTAAGATCCTATGAGTTCTTCAAGAGGAAAGTTGTTCAAGTCCTTTGCTTCTTGGATAGCGGTTACTTTTGAGTCCCAACATTTTGGAAGAGATCTTAAAATCTTATTCGCCAATTCAAGATTAGTATAGCTTTTGCCAAGAGCTTTTAAATCATTGACAACAACCATAAAACGGGTGAATTAGTGCTTTCGTAAAAACCTTAGAAATTTTTGTTTGACGAAAACCGATATTGAAAGTATGCTTTGACTTAGAAAGTATTATAACCAGTTAAATCAGAAAGCAATAGTAATGAAGAGCATAAAGGGAAATGCACACCGAGTTTATAGTGGTTCGGTCCACGTGACCTACGTCCACTCCCGATTCCTCTTCACTTGAGGCCACTGACTTCTACTATCGATCTTATTTTAATGGGCAAAGATCAACTACCCCCTTTATAACTCTTTATCATTTTTTTAGGCTCAGGAGAGAACCTTCCCTCACACTCTCCCTTAGAACAACCTCTAAGCTTCTGGAGAAGGGAACTCAACTTTTGAATAGGGTTTTCTCAATATAAAACATAACTTTATCTTTTCTTTTCTTGCTTCCTCAAGCAAGAATGAGTGGGGTATTTATAGACCTCAAATGACTTCAAAAGTTAGGGCCAAAATTCAAATTTTTTATTTCTCGGGGTATGGGCGTACCACCGCCTGCAAATATTAATGTTGGCATTACTACCGGTAGCTTGGACGATGCTACTGCTTGACAATGGGAGACTGTGTTTGGGTGGTACCATCGCCTAGTCTGGGTGGTACCACCGCCTGACAGCCTAGAAGGCTGTGCTGCCAGCTCATAGGCAGTTCCACCGCCTGGTTTGGCGGTGCCACCGACAGGTTTGGTAGTGCCATTGACTGACCCATCTTTGGGTCCTTGAATGGGCCTCCCAATGAACCCAAATTATGTTGAATCTTGGATTTTGATAATGAAATCAATTGATGGATTATTGATCTAACAGGATTGTTAGAGTTGATTGATGCAGGATTGATTACGATAGAAGGATTATTACAATCAGGGTTGGCCAATGTTAAGTCCATGCATCGAGTCGATGCATTTGGGAACTCGCCAGGAGTGTGTCGGAAGCTCGCCGAGGGTATCGGGAGTTTGCTAGGATGGCGCAAGGGAGTTCGCCAAAAGAAGATCGAGACTCACCGGAAGATTATCGGTGGTAGCCGAAAAGCTTGCCAGGAGTCGGGATGGTCTTGTAATAGATATTTTGACAATTATGATTATATTTAATTAAGTTATAATTAGCATCGTATAGGTCTAACTATGGCAGGATCAATGAAGCTACAACCAGATGATGGACCAAGATACAGCCTAGGCATCGGGTCGAGTTCGGATGATGTGGTGGGATCTCGCCGGAAGTTCGCTAGGAGATTCGCCGAAGGAATCGGGAAGCTCGCTGAGAACGCGAAGGGAGACCAAAGGACTTGCCGCAAGATTGCTGGAGGTTACCGAAGTATGCGGGAGTTAGGTCTTAATTAGGCTTAATTGGTCATTAATTATTGTAATCATTGAGTCATAGTTAGGGTTAGAGTCCTAATTGAGTTGGATTTGGAAGGAATCCAAATCAACTCAATGAGGCAACCGGATCCACTACTGGGTTTAGTTGAGCTCAGGTTTAGCTCAATCAGTTGACCAAAGAGCTGGTCACCGTAAAAGTCAAGCCCAAATTCAAAAAGTGGAGGGAACCACTTTTATGAAAATTTCGATGGGTAAACCATCGGTGAGCGACAATTGGATTGCCCATACCATAGAATCTGGGCGAGAGACAACAGCTTTCGGTGGGTAAACTGCCCAAGTGGTAGGTGAACCGCCCATACCATAGAATCTGGGCGGCGGCCTGTTACTGATGACGGGTAAACTGCCCAGGTCGGTGGGTAAACCGCCCATACCCGGATTTTTCAAATACGGTTGGATTTTGGCTCCGGTTTCGAAGTCAATTTGGGGCCTATAGATACCCCAAATTTTCTTACATTCAGAACAACACTTTTGGGGGATTATATTCTGAGAAAATATTGTATGAGAATTGTAAGGAAAAAAAATGGGTAAGGGAGAGAGCTTAGAGTTGTAAATCTAGTGTCCCTTATAAGCTCAAGTGTAAGGGTTTGATCTTCACCCAAAGAAGATTGGTAGTGGATGCCTGTGTGCCTCAAGAAGGAGGACTCGGAAGTGGATGTAGGCCGTTGGCGCCGAACCACTATAAAATTGTAAGTGTTTCATATTTGCATTGCTTGAATGTTGTGGAATTGATACTTCTAACTTAACTAAACTCCTTAAAGCAAGACGATAAGTTCTTTTTAAAGAAGTTCATCAAGGATTTGGGAGTAATACCAAGCAGTGTGTAGTTGACTCCCATATATTGTGACAGCGACAAGACAATAACTCTAACAAAGGAACTCAGGTCTCAACAGAATTGTTCTGAGGAGGTTCCATCTGATTAGAGCGATCATGACCCGAAAAGATATAGCAATGGAAAGAGTTCTATCTGAAGATAACATTGTAGATCCACTGATAAAGCACCTATGGACATTACAACTCAGAAAGGTTGCACACAAAGGATAATGGTCCATTACATATCAAAGTCCCCACAAGTGCTTATAAGACACACTCGTATTTACAAGCCAAAATTGGCCACAAAGCAAACCAAACTAGGGCTGCTAAGCCTACTGCAAGCCCGCTTCTTGATGTACAATGTATGTACACAAACCGAAGGGCACGGACAAACATGAGCATTTCATCGAACACCTTGTTTACATTGTTGTCCGTGACATTCTCCCCCACTTATTCCTTCGACGTCCTCGTTGAAGCCACTGTAGACGCTGTATCTCCTCGCATTTTGCTGGATCTTCAATCTTCTGCTTTGGCTGCAATATGCCTCTTTGGCTCCCAGCCGCTCTCCGTCGCTGTTGTTGAGTAGTCGAACTCTGCTCCACTATGCTGCTTAAACTCACCAATGACTAAATCTGGTGTGGGGTTGGCTGAGTTGTGTCGATCCTTGTTGGTTCTTGTGGATCCTTCTGATGAAGGAAAAGACTTACCTTATTATGCGCCAGTATCGCAATATACTCATGTTGCTTGAACTGGATGGATGCTTGTTGGAACTTTGACGAGCATCGCCTCGCAGACATTAAGGTGTTTGAGGTCCTTCCTCCACAATGTTTGCATGATAGGACTCCAGCAGGGTTGAGTCCTAATCATCTGAGTACTAGTCAATAAAAACTCTGTTAGATTGTAATAAAGCCACTCCTATCTTATAAAGGTGTATGGCTAAGGTTTAGGTTAGCCATTAGGGCTTAGTAGCCGCCACACCCCTTACTGGGTTGGTCGGCTAGGGTTTACCCTTGCTTAGGTCGGCTATAGAGCCACTTAGCCGCCTCCTGTTCCTATTAAGGCAGGTTGGTTATAGAAGGGTTAAAGGGATAATTCTACTTAGGCAAGTACTCCCTTAGGCTAAGGTTTTGATCCCTATATAATGATGTCGCTGCCCCCTCTCTTGAATCAAGTAATTATTAATTTTATTTTAGCCTTGTGCCGAATCTAGGAGGGAGGAACCCCTACAGCGTTCCAAGGGTTGATCCCCCTCAAGGATCAAAATCTATAGAGCTCCATCTGGGGTTCTATCATCTGGTATCAGAGCAGCGATCTTGCTGCCTCTGTAGCCATCTCAGTCGTCTCCACCTTCCCAAGCAATTCTCACAATTGCTACGACACGCGCCTCCACCTTCCACCCCAGCAGCAGATCAAATCAGTCTGTCGCTACCCCCTACGTTTGATCTGAAATTCTGGTATATTTTTATCATCCACGCCTCTTCAATATTGCAAGATTCCTTACTTTACACATTGAAGATTTTTCTCAAATTTTATCCGTTGCAAATTTTGTTCGTCGCAAACATTATCATCGTTACAAAGGCAAAACATTGTAAAAATCTTCAGCTGATTGTTGCTTCTTGAAACTAAACTTTTAATCATCTTTTTTGGCTGAAACTTTTATACAATTTCATAGATCGTCTTATCTTTCATCTAAGACTAATCTCGTGAAAAAACTCCTTCTGGATTTGGACCTATAGTACTGCAATTCTTCATTGCATAGTACTGAAATTTTACAATGCAGAATCTGCCTTCCGTCTATTGGCCTCTTGAAACCAAACTTTTGTTCATCCTTTTTGGCTGAATTTTTTACACAATTCTCAAGATCAAGTTGGCTTTCATCTGGATTTGATTTCTCAAAAAAAACTCCTTCTAGAACTGGTTTTTTTGTGCAATCTTTGACCATCACGCAGTTGTAAAATTTTATGATGAAGGAATCTGCCTTTCGTCTTTTGCCCTATTTCCCTACTGTTATGCTGCCAAAATTCCGTCAAACTTTTTACTGGTATTAACAACATCTGAACCAAGGGTTTCTGCATAATTTCCTTGAACTTTCCTATGAAATTTATGTCGACAAGTCATCATTTCTCTGACGTAAAATCGGTTCAGCAGGACAGCACATCGTAGCACTTCTTTTCACCGATTTCGATCAGATTTGAGTGCTATTTTTTGTGGGATTTTGGATTCTCTTTTCCTCATCTCCAAACCCTACCATCCTCACCAAAAACCCTTCCAAAGATCACCTAAACCGAATCTAAACAGCCCCCAAATCAGCCACCCAAAAACCCTTCCTTACCTTTTTAGCCAACTTTCGTTACCGAGACACCTACCTTTGCTGTCATCTATCCCAGATCTAAAATCTATTTTCCTAACTTTCATCTACTATTATCATAGCCCTAAAACCACCCCAATTCACAGCCTAAACACCACAAAACTGCAGCCCCAAATATGCCCTAAATCGCAGCCTACTTCCATCCAAACCGATTCACCTTCCAACCGGCCACCCCCTTCTCCAAAATTCTCATGCCACTAACCCGACAACAGAAAAAAGATCTCAATATTACAGATCTCGAGGCGTATACTATGGCATCAGAGGAGGCTATCGATGCAAAGCTTGAAGCCTTTGAAAATCGCATGGAAGAGAAGATGCGATCCCTTTTCGCCGAATTCAGCATTGGCCGACTGTCGAACCCGAGGAAATCACAACACAGAGAAACTTCAGATCGGTGAGACGATCCTCAAGAACATGGGCACATCACCTCTGATCTCAATAATCCACGCATGAAGGTTGACTTCCCTAAATGGGAAGAAGGAGACCCGATCGGGTGGATCTCGCACGCGGAGCGCTATTTTCAGTTCTACCGAACCGCCGGCGCCACATGGGTGGAGATTGCTGCCATCCACCTTGAGGGAGATGCTATTCAGTGGTTTAATTGGTTTAAGCACACCTATGGAGGACTCTCTTGGCAGCGATTCAAGGAAGGACTACTAGACCGCTTCGGACCAACCAACAATATCGACGAACAATTGGCAAAGATTCGTCAAACCTCTCCAATACAAGAATACCAAATAAGGTTTGAGCGTTTATCTAACCAAACTGAGAATTCGTCCGAGAAATAACTTTTAGGTACTTTTATCGAGGGCCTAAAGCCAGAGATCCGAGGAGAAGTAAAGGCGCGGCAATCGTACACTCTTATGGTCGCGATTTCCTTCACGCGTATCTAGGAAAAACAATTGAACCACGAGGTACGAAGGATAATGGTCGCTCCCCGACCAACCGTGCCGAGGCCTACTGCCCCCTCTACTGCCATCCAAGCCTCTGCACCAAAAAAGTTGACAAGAGATGAGCTTCGCGAACGACCGGCCAAGGAGTTGTGTTGGCATTGCGACAAACCGTGGAGCCACGAACATCACTGCAAAAAGGGCCAACTCCCATGATTGAACCAGCGGAGGATGAGGACAATGAAACATCTGAAGAAGCCCTAGAACCTAAAGAAGAAGCCATGGAGGAAGAGTCCCAACTGGCCAACTACGTAGTGCACGCATTGGCCGGCTATTCCAACCCGCAGATGATGAAAGTTAGAGGACTTCTAAAACAGCAACCCATCACCGTTCTCATCGACACGGGCAGCACCAATAACTTCCTCAATAGTAAGGTTGCTGCACGTTTGGGGCTTCAAATTGAAGGTTGCAACAAGTTTGACGTAAAGGTCACCGATGGTGGAATCTTTAATTGCGACCAACAATGCCCACGGGTGAAACTACTCCTCCAAGACCAAGAAGTGGTAGCTGATTTCTTCCTCCTACCCATCGATGATTATGAAGCCATACTCGGGATCGAATGGCTCATAACACTAGGTGATATCTCCTGAAATTTTTCTAAATTAATCATGAAATTTTATTGCAAAGGGAGACAGGTCACGTTACGAGGCAAGTGTGGGAGCCAAATTTTCACCATTTCGTCGCAACAAATGGAGAAAGTTTTGCACAAAGCACATGGTGGATTCTTGATGCATATTCAGCAGCCATCTATGGGGGAGAACGTACGAAACTCAGATCCTAAGCTTGCCCTTTGCCTGAACGAATTCGTGGATGTTTTCTTGGAGCCGCGCGGGCTGCCCCCTAACCGGTCGCATGACCACCGCATTCCTATTTTGCCAGGCAAACCTCTAGCAAATTTGTGACTGTACCATTATCCACACTTGAAAAAGGATGAGATCAAGAATATTGTTAAAGAGATGCTTGAAACCAGGGTGATTCGACCGAGCTGCAGCCCTTACTCCTCATCGGTGTTGCTAGTGCGCAAGAAATATAGTACATGGTGGATGTGCATTGACTACCGGGCTCTAAACGCCATCACCGTCAAGGATAAATATCCTATCCCATTCGTAGCTGAACTCTTGGACAAATTAAAAGGAGCCCGAGTCTTCACTAAATTGGATCTCCAATCCGGATACCATCAGTGTCGGATACCAAGGCACATTATCTTAGAGGATGGAGTGGCGGTGGACTCGACAAAGATCGCGGCAATGCAAGGATGGCCGAGACCTACAAATTTACAATCATTACGTGGTTTCCATGGACTCACGGGCTACTACCAAAATTTTGTGAAAGATTATGACAAGATCAGTGCCCCGCTCACGTCCTTACTGAAGAAATACTCCTTGTGGTCGGATAAAGCCTCCGCAGCCTTTGAACGACTCAAGGCAGCCATGACGATGACTTTGGTCATTGAGGCTGATGCGTCAGGAGTTGGAATTGGGGCTATTCTTATGCAAGATGATCGACTCCTAATTTACACTGAGGCATCCCCCACACTTCATACGAGGTTTTTACAGGAGAAACTAATTACTACCAAAATTAAAATATGATTGGATACAGGTCCATGGCACGAAAGAGGAGTAAAACTAAAAGAATTGCAATCCATACTCACGCTAGATTGGGCTCTCATCATCTTGAACCATACCGAGGGCAGTCACCATTCCATAAGAAAGATTGGCTATCACTAAAGACTAACCATTTGGCAGCACATGCAAAGAAGAAACGACCTCCCGACAAACTTCAGGATGGATGAAAAATTAAAGATAAGAGTTTTTCTACACCTCCAGCCCGATCAGCAGGAAACTCGAGCCTTAATGAAGTGGTCTCCCTATTTCTTTGGGCCTTGCAAAATTGAGGATCACATTGGGCCCTAACCTGGAGATTCGTGCACCAGATCAGGATTACAATTGATCTGCCAAGTATTCCACCGCAAATGGAAATTTAAAGAAGACGACTCAGCCCAAATCTTTCCAACTGACACCCCAACTGATAAGGAGGCCAAAGTTCAGTTAATGATAGCATGGGAGTCGCATGATAGGACAAGGCTGATCTGAAGAGGGCAGACTTGATAGGACTCCAGTAGGGTTGAGTCCTAATCATCTTAGTACTAGTCAATAAAAACTCTGTTAGATTGTAATAAAGCCACTCCTATCTTATAAAGGAGTATGACTAAGGTTTAGATTAGCCCCTAGGGCTTAGTAGCCGCCACACCCCTTACTGGGTTGGTCGGCTAGGGTTTCCCCTTGCTTAGGTTAGCTATAGAGCCACTTAGCCGCCTTTTATTCCTATTAAGGCAGGTTGGCTATAGGAGGGACAAATGGGTAATTCTACTTAGGCAAGTACCCCCTTAGGCTTGGGTTTTGATCCCTATATAATGATGTAGACGCCCCCTCTCTTGAATCAAGCAATTATCAATTTTATTTCAGCCTTGTGCCGAATCTAGTAAGGAGGAACCCCTACAGCGTTCCAAGGGTTAATCCCCCTCAAGGATCAAAATCTATAGAGCTCCATCTGGGGTTCTATCATTGCCCATTGAACCTTCTTCCATGTTTAGTTGTCACTTCCATGTGTGTTCGCATCACTCTCGCTTTCGATTGGTCAATTGAGAAATGAAACAGACAATCTACTCTCAGTAGTACTAATTACCAATGGTGAGGATTTGACAACTATTATCTTCCACAAGCTTTCTTTGAAGGGTCATTGAACTTATGCAAAGCTCCTCTACTGGATAAGTAAGAGAACTGGGATACTTGACTACACCCATTCTCTTAGTAGTTGAGAAGGCAAGGTTACTTGGCTTCGCTCACCTCCTCGAGTTAAGAGAATTGTGGTACTCAGTTTCGCCCATTCTCTTGAGTTGAGAAGACAAAGGTTACTTGATTTCGCCTACCTCCTCGAGTTTGTACTTCATGCATTGAGCTGGTTACTAACATTTGCCCGCTCTTTGCTCACACTTCTGAAGCACTTGAAGTATTTGCACTCCTTGCGTTGAGTTAGCTACTGTGATTCACCTTCCCACCGCTATTGAACTTCTGGAATGCAAGAACTTTTGCCCGAAAAGAGCAAAAAAAAGTTTACCCCAACTTGGAGTAAGTCTTTGATAGATCTGGTCGCCTATTGGATTGTACCGTCTTCTCCATCACCTTTGCCACCTACTCCTCTGAGTAGAAAAGGTATAGTATCATGTACTGCCTACTTTGTTCCTTGGTCGAGCACTCCTGCATCAACCCAAAGTCCCTCACTTTCAGCTATTTTGATGAAAAGCTCATCGACACCGGTCTTATGAAGTTCCTTGGCCTCTGCCCTCTCGCCCTGTCTTGGTACTTGGAGTTTGTCTTTGCATTCTCCACCTCCTCGGCCCCTTTTACGACCAATGCTCTCCCTTCATGAGAGCAAGAGATTGATGACTCCACGGAAGTCCCGCCTCTGCGGTACCATAGTGCTGCCAAGCCCATAGCCCTACTATTTGTTACCTTACATTTGCACCCCTTCCTTCGCGATCGGTAGATCTGCCTCTGCGGTACTGTGGTGCTCCTCCGAGTCCACCTCCTTTCTAACTAACACTTTACTTTTGGGTAGCTGAGCCCCGTTGGACTCGTCGTCACTTCCTCGCCCCTTTCGATCACCTGCTTCAACACCACTGTGTCCTCCTAGCAGTTCTCCTTAGTCGAAGGAAAGACAGACTGCAACTCTTATGCATGGCCTCCGCCATCTTATTACAGGGCTCGCGTCGATTCTGTTCTCCTTAGCTTCCTTAGTAGCAACGTTCGCTTACTCGGCCTTGTCCTCTGACTTGCCGAGCTCCCTTAAGCGAATGTGAGAACTGAAGTAGTCCAACTCTCCAGTTGCTCCGATCATACCTTAGTATAATCAAGTCCCCTCCATGGGACTCACTGGTACTTGCAATCTGACTACTTCCTAGGTGGTACATAGCCCCCATATGCTGATGACCAAGGCTTTCATCTGATGCAAGCTTCGATGCATACACACGGAAGACCTACCTCTCCGGTACCATGGCATTCACCCATTGAATCCACAACCCTTCTTGTCGTTGCATTGTTCACCGAAGTGGAGCTCCCAGCAACTCCTGATCATTCACATGATCACATCCCCCTCCATGGGACTCATTGGTACTTACACTTGGACTTCTTCCTCGGTGGTATACAGCCCCCATATGCTGATGACTAAGGCTTTCATCCAATGCTAGCTTCGATGCACACACGAAGACCTGCCTCTACAGTACCACGGCATTCACTCCTTAAATCCATAGCCCTTCTTCTTGTTATGTCATACACCAAAGTGGAGCTCCTAGTTTACCCCTGATCATGCCTCTGCATGATCCTGTCCCTCACGGGACATGATCACCTGTATTGCATTAACATAAACTATTCCACCACGATCCGCTACACCATGTCGCCTCCTGGTGACATCTCCATTGCATACAGATTCTCGTGTGATGAACTGGACTACGACTTCTCCACGTGTGGCCTCTGCCAACACATCATAGGGCCTCCGCCATCTCCGATTTTTGGTTCGCTCCCTTGACAATTCACCTTCGTCCACCCACTCTTGGGTCACACCTGGATGAAGCATAGCTATAGGACAGTCTGTCACCTAGTAGCTCATGAAGTCCCCCTGACTTCGCTAGAATTGGTGCGCCATTGTCTGGATCCTGGGCCTCTATCCCCTACCAGCCCAATCTCCACTATGCATTACTTATTCCTGATAACTCGAATGGCAACACTGTGACATATTCTTCAAGAGTACCTGCCTCTGTGTCCTCTTGCTCCGTGCTAAGGTATCTTGATCCCAACTTTGCCTCCGCAAGTTGAATCACCTTAGTTACTCTGTCAAATGTATCTCGGAGGTAACTTGCATGTGCCTCGAAGCTCCATTTATCTTTGGCACCATACAAGATAGGTTCGCCCCATCAGAATGAAGAACCCATGGAATGACATGATCCCACTCTTGCCTCTACAAGAGCTCATGCCCTTGACCTCTATCCAAGGAAAGCTCTGTGTCTCCGCTCCATGTCCCATCTTCTATGTCGACTCTCTTCATGCGACTTGGATACTTCACCAAGTTCCACCTAAGTCGCTCCGCTCCTCGATTTGCATTGAGTTGATAGTGGACCTCGCTTCCACCATTCCACGGGTCAGCCCTCCGTTGAGTTCGATTTCCACATCGACTCAAAGTGTGCCTTTATATGATGTTGCCTTGGATTTCTCCCCCACTTGATCTCGAAATACATCCACCAATGCATTACCTCATTCGAGATCATGCTATGACTCTTCGTCACTCGCTCGGTCTGTTGAGCTTTGTGAAGATATTACCTTGAGAAACTCTTCCTCAATATGTGCGATCTGTTGCACATGATTCTCCCTCTGGAGAACTAGGACTTATCCCTCCTGGATATCTGTCCTGTTGGAGCAACTTTCCTCTTTACATTCTTCCTACTGGAAGTTTCGGAGACCACCATCCCCTTTGGACTACTCTGTCTTGCTGAACAACTTGTGCTTTGTTTTACTCCCGTAAATACACTGGCTAGATTGCGACCCTTTGTCAATACAGTCCCCACTGCACCCTTCAGGGTCTAGCAACATGCTGAAGTTGTAGCACATTTCAGCTGTCTACAGACGTATCCTTTCCATGTCGAAGAGAAAGTTATGATGCTCTATAGCACTGAGTTCCGATCGCTCCTTAGGATGGCCACGAACACTCCGTCATCCATATACAAGCCATTGTATGAGTACCGAATCCTTCGAGTTAGCAATTCCCCTCACCTTTGTGAGCTTTGCACAACTCTTTCGGTCGGTATGCAACACCTCCCACTTTGCACGGTCTCATCTTTCACCAAGTGCCCCGCTTTGCCTTGAGCACCGTCAAGTTTAGTTGCCAACGTCTAGCCGTAGCTCGAACTCAACCATCCCAATCTTTGTGTGCTACGCATTCTTCTTCGCTTGCTTATCCTCGTGGTGCCTCTCGCGCAAAAGGGTTGGCCATTCCTCTGAATGCTAAGCCTAGATGACCGCTCCTCTGAGCGACTCCTTTCCCTACATCTCAGTGTCCGTTTCCCCCAAACGGTTGCGCATGCTGGCTGTCCTCCATACAGCCCAGCTAGGTCCCCCACGTTTGTATGGCAAGTGTTTCTACGTGTGCTTGTTCGGCTCTGATACCACACTATCACGGGCTTAGCTGATTTTGCCTAAGCCATGCAGCACCTATGCGTGTCCGTCCGCAAAGGTCAGCCTTCCCCGAGATCTCCTAGAGTCCCTTAGACTTATAAAAGAGAAAACGGGTCAGAGGAAGCAATTCCAACGGGATCCACAAGCAACTGCTCAAGCAAACACTTTATACAGCTAGATACAAATTACACCTATGGACATTACAACTCAAAAAGGTTGCACACAAAGGATAATGGTCCATTACAGACCGAAGTCCCCACAAGTACTTATAAGACACACTCATATTTACAAGCCAAAAATGGCCACAAAGCAAACCAAACTATGGCTGCTAAGCCTACTACAAGCCCGCTTCTTGATGTACAAGGTATGTACACAAATCGAAGGATACGGACAAACATGAGCATTTCATCGAACACCTTGTTTACATTGTTGTCCGTGACAGCAGGGGGCGGTTGCCCGTTGTGAGGCCGCAAGGGGCAGAGCCCGCCAAGGTGGCACCGCCGCCCACGAGGTGCCTCCCGAGGGCAGCAACGCTTGCCGCAGGGGCGGCTGCCCACACCGACGGCGTGCAGCGCCGCCGCCTACGCAGGGCAGTGGCGGCGCAGAGGGGGGAAGAGTGGTTAGGGCATTCTTTGGAGAAAAGGATGATCCTGCCCCTATGAATTCAAAAAATTTTGAGGACTGTCCTCGTGTACATAATTCCCATAATACCCTCAATAATTCTAAAAATTTCAAAGACTGTCCTCTCATCCAGAATTATGAAAATGCCCTTGATAATTCAAGAAATTTCAAGCATATCTTGATTTCCAAAAAATTAATTAATTAAATAATTTAATTAATTATTATATATATAATAATCCTACATATGATGTGATGTACATGTGATGTATGATGTGGATGGATGATCATGAGCCATATGTTGTGATATGTGTAATTATGATGATGATTATTATTATTATTATTATTGGGGCCCGCGAGCCTCTATTTTTCTCGTTTATTGTCGAGCCTGCGTGCCTATGATTATTTATAATTACATGGAGAGGCATAGCAGGAGTGTGGAGGTTACAACGGGACCCACGATGTCATGGCAGAAGATCACGACGCATGGTGATGCGACGATCTTACGAAACCGACGATGACGAGATTAACAATCACAAGGCATGGAGATGCGCCAATGCACACATAGATCCTATTGTGAGTGATTAGGCCCATTGGCTCGGGCTTAATCATATTAGGTGACAACTCACGATCATCCAGTGTGGCTTGTATATATGATGTGTTATACACCTACTAGATATAAGTATATATATATTTACATACGATGTATATATATTAAATATATATATGTGACATGACATATTAGGAGATCGATACAAAACAAAAACCCCTCGTACGATAATATTAAGTCAGTAAGCGTGAGGCAATAAGATTGACCCACGTGGTCTTCCATCGTTATAGGAAGAAATTGAATCACGACATAGGTTGAGTTGGTCGAGTCCCTCGAGGCTCACCTATCTACGTAATCGAGTTCTTGCCTACGACATAAAGATGTCATCGGTGACCTGAGGACATAGTGAGCTTGGTCGAGTCCCTCGAGGGCATATCATCAAATCAGACTCATCTTGTAACGATGGTGATGACTTAACTGAATATCATGGTTGGTCAAGTCCCTCGAGACTATGATGATTCGGAGGCCGAAGGTGACGAGAATCATAAGGAGTTGTGATTGACAAGAGTTGCCTACCTTTTGGGCTTAGTGTAATTGGTTGAGTCCCTCGAGGTTGCACTAAGACGCCAATTGGATCCTGATCCCCACTAGGAGTCTGCTGGAGACTTCCGTCTCACGTGTCGAGGGTGTTGCATGATTCGCTAAGAAAATAGTGAGAGTACATTAAGATAGAAGTCCATATCTTAATTAGTATTTTCTGAAAAATCTACATGTTATTTAATTTATGATATATCTTGTTTGTCGCTTGCAAAAACCCCTACGTGGCATACTTGATGTCAACCGCCTCATTGGTCCAAAAGCTCTACAATTTGATAATTATTCTCACAGAAGAGAAAATTGTATATGTCCTTAACATGATTGTGCCTACGCTGGAGGAAAGGATAAGCGAGGATGAGATCGCTCGCTTTGTAAAGTATATAGATAGTCCTAGAGGATAACCTGTGCGTTGATCTTATACTTCAGTCTCTACCAGATTCCTTTTCCCACTTTAACATGAATTTTAACATGAGCAAGTTTGAGGTGACTCTCCTTGAGCTCCTCAATATGTTGAGGGAAGCTGAGAGTGCCATCAAGAAGGAGAAGCCAGTTCTCTATATTGGTGAGACCAAAAAAAAAAGGAAGGCTAGCAAGACCCTTAAGAAGGGCAAGGGCAAAGAAAGACCAGGTAAGGCAAAGGTTGCTAAGAAATACCCAGGAAAGGACAAAGGACAGTGCTTCCACTATGGCCAAGACGGGCATTGGAAGAGGAACTACAAGGACTACCTTGCAGAGAAGGCGAGACAGAAGCTTGGAGAAGCTTTAGGTATATTCATGATCAGTCTCCACTTGTCAGATTTTCATGATAACACATGGGTATTGGATACCGGGAGTGTTTATCATATGTGTAATTCGTTGCAGGTTCTAACAAAACCTAGGAGACTGGCCAGAGGTAAGATGGACCTCAAGATGGGTAATGGAGCAAGAGTTGATGTAGTTGCCATTGGGGAGGTCACCCTACATCTACCTGGTGGAGCTATCATTACATTGGATGCATGCTATTTTGTTCTCTCTATTATCAAAAATATTATATCCATCTCTTGTTTGATAATTAGTAGATATAACTTAGTTTTTAAGAACAATAGTTGTTCAATAATTATGGATGATGAGATCATCACTAGAGGGACCCTTGTAAATGACTTATATATGTTAAACACTTCTCCACAGATCATGAATATAAATATGTCAAAGAGGAAAAGAGATGAGGTGAATAATGCAAACCTATGACATTATAGGCTAGGTCATATACATGAGGGAAGATGGATACTTAGATCCATTTGACTATTAGACATATGCAACTTGCGAACCTTGTCTTCGTGGGAAGATGACCAACTCTCCTTTCAGTGAAACTGGAGAGAAAGCCACCGAGTTATTAGAACTCATACAAAGTGATGTATATGGTCCTATGTCGACTCAGGCTATTGGTGGTTACTCATACTTCATTACATTCACTGATGATTCTCTAGGTATGGACACGTGTACTTAATGAAGTATAAATCTGAGGCCTTCGAGAAATTCAGGGAATATAAGAATGAGGTAGAGAACCAAATTGGAAAGATTATTAAGACTCTTCGATCAGATCGAGGAGGAGAGTACTTGAGTACAGAGTTCACCCATTTCCTCAGGGATAATGGGATTTTATCCCAGTGGACACCTTCTTATACACCTCAGCTCAATGGTGTATCAGAAAGGAGGAATCGCACGCTGTTAGACATGGTGCGATCCATGATGAGTTTCGCTGACCTACCCGTCTCATTTTGGGGGTACGCCCTAGAGACTGCAGCTTACCTTCTGAACAGAGTTCCATCAAAGTCGGTAGTGTCTACACCATATGAGATATGGAAATGAAAGAAGCCCGATCTTAAGATTGTTAAGATTTGGGGTTGTCCTGCCCACATTAGAAGATACAACCCCGATAAGTTAGAATCAATGACAGAATGGTACACATTCATGGGATACCAAAAGGAAACTTGTGGATATTTTTTTTATCATCCTGAGGACCAAAAGGTCTTTGTTGCCAAAAGAGCTGTGTTCCTTGAGAATGAACACATTCTTGGTGGAAACAATAGGAGTGAGATAGAATTGAGTGAGGTTGGAGAACCTAGCTTAAGCACCATTCCAGAGCCCGAGTCTGTTCAAATACCTAACACACAAATTCCAATTTTACGTAGGTCTAGTAGAGTATCTCACCCTCCTAAAAGATATGTGGGACATATCAGTGGAGATGACTCTCAAGATGTTGATCCTCAGACCTACGATGAGGCTATTATGAGTATAGACTCCGGGAAGTGGCAAGAAGCCATGAATTCTGAGATGGATTCCATGTATTCTAACAAGGTTTGGAACCTTGTGGATGCACCTGAGAGTATTGTACCCATCGACTGCAAATGGAACTTCAAGAAGAAGATCGGAGTGGATGGAAAGGTAGAGACCTATAAAGCAAGGCTGGTAGCTAAAGGATATCGTCAAAGACAAGGAGTTGACTATAACGAAACTTTTTCACCTGTAGCCATGCTTAAGTCCATTAGAATTATTTTGGCCTTTGCAGCACACTATGACTATGAGATCTGATAGATGGATGTCAAAACGACATTCCTCAATGGCAACCTCGAGGAGGTGTATGTGATATAGCCAGAGGGATTCGTATCCAAAGAGAGTCCAGATGAAGTGTGCAGGTTGCTTAGATCCATTTATGGATTAAAGCAAGCTTCCCGAAGTTGGAACATAAGATTTGATGAGGTAATCAGATCTTATGGCTTCGTTAAGAATGAAGATGAGCCTTGTGTGTACAGGAAGGTAAGTGGAAGCGCTATCACCTTCTTGGTCCTATATGTGGATGACATCCTAATTATTGGGAATGATGTAGGAATGCTCTCCACAGTAAAGGCTTGGCTATCTAGAAACTTCTCCATGAAAGACTTAGGGGAAGCATCCTATATTTTGGGGATCCGGATCTATAGAGATAGATCCAAATGGATGCTTGGCTTGTCCTAGTCTAGGTACATAGACTCCATTGTCAAATGATTTGGCATGGAGAATTCCAATAGAGGTCTCATACCGATGAGACATGGAATATCACTTTCTAGAAGTATGTCCCCAAAGACTCCTGAAGAAAGGGCAAACATGGATAAGATACATTATGCCTCAGCGATAGGGTCTATCATGTATGCGATGCTATGTACCAGGCCAGATATAGCACATGCTCTCAGTGTCACAAGTAGGTATCAGGCATATCTAGGTTTAGAACATTGGAAGGTAGTAAAGTGTATCCTTAAGTACTTGAGAAGCACTAAGGATCTTTCACTGATATACGGAGAAGGTAGCCTCCAGGTTGAGGGCTACACGGACTCGAGTTTTCAGTCCAACATTGATGATAGCAAGTTGAATTTATGGCTTGTTTTCATCCTGAATGGAGGAGCAGTAAGTTGGAAGAGTTCCATGCAAGACACTCCTGCTGACTCGACCATAGAGGCGGAATACATTGCTGCAGCAAAAGCAACAAAGGAAGGGATTTGGATGAAGAAGTTCATCAAGGATTTGGGAGTCATACCAAGCGGCGTGGAGCTGACTCTCATATATTGTGACAACGATAGGGCGATAACTCTAACAAAGGAACTCAGGTCTCAACAAAATTGTTCTGAGGAGGTTCCATCTGATTAGAGCGATCATGACCCGAAAAGATATAGCAATGGAAAGAGTTTCATCCAAAGATAACATTGCATATCCACTGACAAAGCCGCTGGCTTAGATTGTATTTGAGCATCACAGGGGTCTAATGGGGATCAGACACATAGGTGATTGGGTTTTGGTCAAGTGGGAGATTGCTGGTTACAGGTGCCCTGCAAGCAAATCACGTGAGTGATGGCACGTGTGACACGCTTTGTGATCTTTTTACTTATGGTTAATATTGACATATTCTCACATTATCTGTTACATATATATTGTGATATCCTTGGTTCTGTGCAACGGGAGTCGGATCGTGATGAGATCACGATAATGAGATCGATTCACCTTTAAACACATATCCTAAATAATCCCGATCATAGGTTACTCAAGAGAGACATTGAGATAATCGAACAGATCGGTGTACTATATACCCTTCCATATGATAGAGGCTGCTGGTCCCATAACCACTTATGTGGAGACACTAAGGATATAGTACAGGTGCTCATTAGAGAATGAGTTCACTGATTGATCCATTTTTGGAATGATGTATGGTTAATGATACCTAATGTCAGATAGTGATTCCATAGTCCCAGTTGTGTATCTAGTCCTTAGACATGAGACACCAATGATGTCTTGTATGAGTACTCCTTTCTTTGACACTAGACTTACAGGTTTGAAAAGTTTCAGATCTGGTACTACTGGTTATCGGGATTGGTAGCCAATCTTACGAAGGCAATTGAGTGTCAATAGAGGATCATCTACTCTCGGTATCACGAGAGGAATATCTCATATGTGCTTACTCAGACAAATCCCTGGCTAGGGTCATTCGGATTGAGAGAGTAAGAGTTCTCTAAGAGAATCTAATTAGAGCGAGACTGTGACGGATTTTGTATGTAGCTTGACAGTACCATGTCCAATATACGATCTTTGGGATATTAGATGGATGAGGGATTATAGATACACGGTAACTGTGGACAAACAGGTCCGATGGATTTGATCCCCTCTGTGCCGTCTGGGGACTATGGCGTAGTGGCCTAGTACGTCCATAGTCGATGAGTCGAGTGAATTATTATGGAGATAATAATTCACTATATCAAAAGGATCTGATGGGAGCGACTCACAGCCAGCTCGGTATCGGGCCTAGAGGGTCACACACATATGGTGGATGCTTCAGCGAATAGAGGATTGGATGGAGATTCAATTAGCCCATATTCTCATTAGATGAGACCCTATGCTGATGGGCTCCTTGCTTAAGGCCCAATTAGAGGCCTAAGGAGATTATTGGATAGAGATCCAATAATGCAAGGTTAGTGGGTTATTGGATGAAGATCCAATACCGACTAAGGCAAGAGCCCGAGGGTTTTGGTGGCTCTCTATAAATAGGAGGGGAGACTCATGGTTGATAGGCTGCAGCTTTAGCCACCACCTGCTATTCTCCTACCTCCCTCTGTGCAAGAGTTGTGAGATCAGATTAGATGAGTTTTGCTGTAGAGATCTATCGTGTGGATATCGCTAGAGAGGATGCTTAACCTCCTTCATTTTCTCCATCTGGATCTGGAATACAGGGATATACGATCTCCCTAGGTAAAATCAATCTCTCACACATCGCAGTTTTATCATTTTTTACGTTTTTCTCATGACCCCAATCTTTTGCACGACGATTTGATCTGCGTGGTAAATCGATTTTTATTTTTGATTTCCGCTGCGCATGTGATGCACCCACTGAGGTTTCCCAACAGAAAGGTCTGGCCCCAACCGATCGGCGTGAGAGACCTAGTCCTTAGGAAGGCCAAGTTCAATGATCCCGGACACTCCCGTGTAAAACTTGCCCCCGAGATGGGAAGGTTTGTATCGTGTCGTCCGAGTTATCCGAGACGAGACTTACACTCTAGCGACAATGGATGGGAAGATCCTCTCTCGGACCTGGCATGTATCAAACTTGAAAATGTTCTATGTCTAAATGTCAGACTGAAGACTCGAAGAGCCTTAACGCAATACAGATAATGAAGATATCCAAAAAGCAGTTTTAATGATGAACAAGAAATCTACACAGATGGTCGGGTGATCGATACAAAATGGGGCTTCGACGCCCGACATATAAAGAGAAAGATATTACAAGGTTAGCTACTTCTCCGAGGGGGTGCTGTCGTCGAAGGGCTAGTTGAGGTCTATTCCCACACTGGTGTCTTCGGGACACTCAGCGAAGGGGTCCTGCTCGATCTCTATCTCTGGATGCTTCCCCCGAAGTCGTTCGAGTGTCACTCGGTACCCGAACTCGTAGCTGACCCGCCCCATCTTCTCGAGGCCCAACTCGAACCCTTGAGATGCTTTGTAGGTGGCCACCGCCTTCGACCCCTTGGCCTTTAGCTCAGCCTTAAGGAGCGTCATCACCTTAGTCGATGACAACACATCCCCGTCTAGGCGGGCTCGGTCATTCCGAGCCCCATCCAAGCTAGAGCGCAAAACCCCAACTTCCTACTCGAGCCCCTTTCACTGGTTCTCGAGAGACTCCAACTCGGCCCGCAACTTCCTCGCATCCTCCTCTAGCTCCTTCGCCCGATGCTCGGTGGTTACAACCAATTCTTGGTTGGCCCCGAGCTTAAGCTCCTTATTGGTAGCCCGAAGCGCTAAAATCCTCTCATGCTAGTTTCGAACCGGTCGACCCGCATCGTGGACCTGATAGATGAGGGCACTGATGAAGTGAAGCCCCTGTAAGGAAAAGGGAGCAAAGCTCAAAAAAAAAAAGAGAAAAAGGGAGAAAAGAGAAGGACTGCTTACCTAGACAACTGACTTGTCGGCCTTATTCATAAGCTCCTAAGAGAAGCACTCATACACTTGCTTTGCCAGGACGGGGTGTAGAGCCCCCCGCAGGTACTCCCCAGCCAATGGGCCCTCGGTCCACACTTGGGGCAACCCGGAGATGGCCGACCACCTCGGCACCAGAGGATCCTCACCTTCGGCAGTTTTCAACTGCGTCATGATGGAGGCGAAATACTTATCCGCCCCTGCCAGGTCCTCCACCTCACACAGGTCCCGGATGGTATATCCCCGCTCGGGCGCATCCTCGATCTCCATCGACCTTTTCCCCTTTTCAGTAGGGGCCCTAGTGGTGCTCCCTGAGGCATCCGCGGGTTGCTCGGGAGTAGCCTTTTTGCCGCGCTTCTTCAAGCTCTCCCGCTCGTCGACCCTGGGGTGCTTCTCAGCCATGGAGCTAGTAATGTTTACAGTGGTAGACGCGCTAGTCGTCGATGGAACCACCGATCCACTGCCTGCCCTGCTGCCAGACTTCATCTTCCCAAGGTTGAACATCTTTGTATGACAAGGTACAATTAGGAAAAACCCAGTATAATAAACAGAGAGAAAAAACATACCCCGAGGGATCGAGCTAAGGCTTGCCTCGGCCAGCCATGCCTCGTTCATGTCCTTCACCCCCTTGGAAGTAGAAAAGATCACCCTAGAGGATCTCGACCAGCTCAGTCTCGCTAACCGAAAGCGTCGGGACTGAGTTGTTCACCATCCAAGATGTCCACTCGGTCGGGAAGCCCCAGCCTCGACGATAGGAGATAAAGAAAAAGCGTGACTTCTAGCCTTTGTTGCTGGAGGGCGCACCTCCGACTCGAAATCTGGTGTGAGTGGTTAAGTAATATTGTAATACCCCTTATTTAAAAATTATGTAAGGATATATTTTGAAATTATTAATAATGATTTAATATAAATTGCACAGGTTTTATATATGTGAATTTTGAAGTATGAATGTTTTCTCGATGTCCTCAAATGTTTGATTGGATCCTGGATGGATTGTGATGATTAAAATTATCGATTTATGACATGTTCACACCTCTCGAATGTGATGAAATTCAAAGGGCGTGACAAATATCGAGCTTATCCCCGACTTCAGTGAAAATAAGCCATGAACAAGTCTCGGGTTGCCACTATGCCCGACCCATAACATTCCCACAAAAAGGCCACCAGATAGCGCCACAAGTTAGGCGCCATCTTGTCACGGACAAAAATATAAACAAGGTATTTGATGTAATGCTCAAGTTTGTCTGTGTCCTTCAATTTTTGTACATTCTTTGTACAGCAAGTAGTAGGCTTGCAGTAGGCTTGGCAACCAAGTTTGGTTAGCTTTTGTGGCCGATTTCGGCTTGTAAATGGGAGTTGTGTCATGTAGGCACTTGTGGGGATTTCGGTCTATAATGGACCATTATCCTTCGTGTGCAACCGTTCAGAACTTGTAAAGTCTATAATTGTAATTTGCATTGGCTATATAAAGTGTTTGCTAAAGATGTTGATTGTGGATCCCGTGGGAAGTGCTTCCTCTAACCCGTTTTCTCTTTTGTAGGTCCTAAGGTACCCTAGGAGGTTTCAGGGAGGCTGACCTTTGCGGGCAAACTCGTAAGGGTGTCGTACGACTTAGGCAAAAGCAACTATGTCCATGATATTTTGATATCAGAGCGGGACAAGCACACACAGGAACACTTGCCATACAAATATATCGTACCTAGCTAGGCTATGTGGAGGGCAGCCAGCACGTGCAACCGTTTAGGAGAAACGGACATTGAGATGTAGACAAAGGAGTCACTCAAAGGGCATCCAGATTTGGCATTTAGAGGAATGGTCAACCCTTTGCACGAGAGGCACCATAAGGACAAGCAAACTAAGAAGAATGTGTAGCGCATAAAGGTTGGGATGGCTGAGTTCGAGCTACAGCTCGACCATGGCAACCGAACTTGATGGTGCTCAACGCAAGCAAGACGCCTGATAAAAGATGAGACCGTGCAAAGTGGGATGTGTTGCTCAACAACCGAAAGAGTTATGCAAAGCTCACAGAGGTGAGGGGAATTGCTAATTCGAATAATTTAGTACTCATGCAAGGGCTTGTATACGGACGATGGAGTGTTTGTGGCCATCCTAAGGCAATCGGAACTCAACGCCATGGAGTATCAAAACTTTCTCTTCGACATAGAAAGGATACATCTGTAGGAGCTGAAGTGTGCAACAAGTTCAGCATGTTACTAGAACTTGAAGGGTGCAGTGGGGACTATATTGGCGAAGAGTCACAATTTAGCAAGTGCATTTGTGAGGGCAGAACAAGGCATAAGTTGTTCAGCAAGACGGAGTAGTCCAAAGGGGATGGTGGTCTCCGAAACTTCTAGTGGAAAGAATGCAAAAAGGAAAGTTACTCCAACAGGACAGATACCCAAGAGGGATAGGTCCTGGTTCTTCAGAGGGAGAATCATGTGCAACAGACTGCACATGTTGAGGAAGAGTACCTTAAGACAATATCTCCACAAAGCTCAATAGACCAAGCGAGCAACGAGGAGTCATTGCATGATCTCAGATGAAGTAATGCATTGGTGGATGTATTGTGAGATCAAGTGGGGGAGCGACAATGGCAACATCATACGAAGGCACACTTAGAGTCGATGTGAAAATCGAACTCAACATATGGCTGACCCGTGGAATGGTGGGCATGAGGGCCACCAGCAACTCAATGCAAAATGAGAGGTGGAGCAACTTGGGTGGAACTTGATGAAGTATCCAAGCTGTATGAAGGGAGTCGACGTAGAAGATGGAAACATGGAGCGGAAGCACGGAGCTTTCCTTGGATAGAGGTCAAGGACATGAGCTCTTGTAGAGGCAAGAGTGGGATTATATCGTTCCATTGGTTCTTCATTCTGATGGGGCAGACTCATTTTGCATTGTGTCAAAGACGAATGGAGCTTTGAGGCGCATCTCAGAAAAGCATTTGATAGAGGAACTAAGGTGATTCAACTTGCAGAGGCAAAGTTGGAATCAGAAGACCTTAGCACGGGGCAAGAGGACGCAGAGGCAGGTACTCTTGAAGAATATGCCATAGTGCTGTCATTCGAGTTGTCATTAAGAAATTGATGCACAGCGGATATTGTGCTAGTAGGGGGATAAAGACCTGGGATTCAGACAATGGTGCACCAATCCTAGCAAAGTCATGGGACTTCAAGAGCTGCTATGCGACTGACTATCCTAGAGAGATACTTCGTCCAGGGGTGACCAGATAATGGGTGGGTAAAGGTGAATTGCCAAAGGAGCTAACGCAATCAGAGATGGCGGAGGCCCTACGATGTGTTGACAGAGGCTACACATGGAGAGATCATAGTTCGAGTTCATCACATAAGAATTTGAATGCCATGGAGATGTCACCAAGAGGCAACATAGTGCAGCGGATCGTGATGGAATAGTTCATGGCAATACAACACATGCGAAGATGTTTCGTGAGGGATGCGATCATGCGAAGGTATGATCAGGAGCTATTGGGAGCTCCACTTCGATGAACAATACAATGGAAAGAAGGGCTATGGATTCAAGGAGTGAATGCCATAGTACCGCAGTGGTGGGTCTTTCGTGTGTGCACATCAAATCTTGCATCGGATGAAAGCCTTAGTTATCAGCATATGAGGGTTGTGACCCACCAAGGGAGAATTCTGAGTGCAAGTACCAGAGAGTCCCGTGGAGGAGACTCGATCATACAGAGGTATGATCAGAGCAACTAGAGAGTTGGACTACTTCAATGCTTATATTCGCTTAAGGGAGCCCGACAAGTCATAGGACAAAGCCGAGTCAGCGAACGTTGTTATCAATGAAGCTAAGGAGAACAGAATCGGTGCAAGCCCTGCAACAAGATGGCGGAGGCCATGCATGAGAGTTGCAGTCTATCTTTCCATCGACTAAGGAGAACCGCTAAGAGAACACAGAGGTGTTGAAGCAGGTGGTCGAAAGGGACAAGGAAGTGACGACGAGTCCAAAGGGACTTGGCTACCCAAACGTAAAGCGTCGGTTAAAAAGGAGGTGGACTCGGAGAAGTGCCATAGTACCGCAGAGGCAGACCTACTGAGCACGAAGAAAGGGACCCAAATGCAAGGTAACTTATAGTAGGGCCATGGGCTGACAATATCATGGTACCACAGAGGCGGGACTTTCATGGAGTCATCGATACCTTGCTCTCATAGAGGGAGAGCATTGGTCATAAAAGAGGCCGAGGAGGTGGAGAATAGAGAGACAAACTCCAAGTACCAAGACAAGACGGAAGGGCAGAGGCTAAGGAACTTCATAAGACCGGTGTCGATAGGCTTCTCATCAAGATAGCCGAAATGAGGGACTTCGGGTTAATGCAGGAGTGCTCAACCAAGGAACGAAGTAGGCAGTACGCGATACTGTACCTTTTCTACTCAGAGGAGTAGGCAGGAAAGGTGATGGAGAATACGGTACAATCTCATAGGCGACCATAACTTACTCTAAGTTGTGGAACTCTAAGTTGGGGTAAACTTTTACTCTTTTAGGGCAAAACTTCTTACATTCTGAAAGTTCGATGGCAGTGGGAAGGCGAATTATAATAGCTAACTCAACGCAAGAAGTGCAAACACTTCAAGTGCTTCAGAAGTGTGAGCAAAGAGTAGATGAATGCTAGTAACCAGCTCGATGCATGAAGTACAACCTCGAGGAGGCAGCGAAATCAAGTAACCTTTGCCTTCTCAACTTAAGAGAGTGGGCAAAACCAAGTATCTCAGTTCTCATATCTCAAGGAGGCCGACGAAATCAAGTAACCTTTGTCTTCTCAACTCAAAGAGAATAGGCAAAACTTAGTACCCTGATTCTCTTATTTATCCAGAAGAGGAGCTTTGTACAAGTTCTGAAACCCTTCGAGGAAAGCTTATAGAAGACAATAGTTGTCAAATCCTTACCGTTGGTGATTAGTACTACTGAGAGTAGATTGTCCGCTTCATTTCCTAATAGAATGTCAATCGACAGCAGGAGTGATGTGAACCTACTTGGAAGTGACAACTAAAGTTAAAGAATGATCAATGAATGAATCTTGTGGAGGAAGGACCTCAGAAACTTCAAAGTCTGTGAAGCGATGGTCGTTAAAGCTCTAACAAGTATCCATCCAGTTTATGCAACATAAGACTTGCAATATTGGCACATAACAAAGGAATGTTTTTTCCTTCACCTGAAGGATATGCAAAAATCAACAACGATCAACACAGCTCAGCCAACCCCACACAAGAGTCAGTCATTAGCGAGTTGAAGCAGCATGGCAGATTAGAGTTTGACTACTCAACAATAGTGACAAAGAGCAGCTGGGAGCCAAGGGGCATGTTGCAACCAAAGCAGAAGATTAAAGATTCAGCAAAAGGCGAGAAGATGCAGCGTCTATAGCGACTTCGACGAGGACGTTGAAGGAATAAATGGCAAAGAATGTCACAGACAAAAATATAAACAAGATGTTTGATGTAACGCTCATGTTTATCTGTGTCCTTCGATTTTTATACATCTTTGTACAACAAATAGTGGGCTTGCAGTAGGCTTAGCAACCGTAGTTTGGTGAGCTTTTATGGTCGATTTCGACTAGTAAATGGAAGTTGTGTCATGTAGGTACTTGTGGAGACTTCAGTCTGTAACGGACCATTATCATTTGTGTGCAACCGTTCAGAACTTGTAAAGTTCATAGTTGTAATTTGCATTAGCTATATAAAGTGTTTGCTAAAGTTGTTGCTTATGGATCCCATGGGAAGTGCTTCCTCTAACCCATTTTCTCTTTTGTAGGTCCTAAAGGACCCTAGGAGGTTTTGGGGAGGCTGACCTTTGTGGATGGACTCGCAAGGGTGCCGGACGACTTAGGCAAAACCAGCTAAGTCCATGACAATCTGGGAAGGAGATATCTGCCACCCTTCAAGGCATGCTTCGATCACAGGGTGCAGCAAGAACCTTAGGCCCGCTTCAAGGGCATCAGTCGACAGACTGAATCCGCTCGAAAAGGCACCGTAGGGACGCTCCACCGGCAGGGGTACATGGAGTTCATACTCCGGAGGAATATAGTAATTCTTCCTAACCTCGACCAATCGATGGGTCGTCACAGTTGAATCTATGTCAAAATATGCCTACACCACCGCCAAGGCCTCTACGGCCCCAGATTCAACCGGAGTCGTACCCTCGGACGATGAAAGAATGGTCGTCGACCTAAAGTCCCCGGAGGGATAACCTAAAACCCTACACCTATAAGCTAAAATTTTGATCGAACAGGACTCGGAGTGGGAGGAGGCGGAAGACATCCGACCTACTCAAGAAACTATTGGGGAGAAAGAATGGGTTGAAGGCAGGAAGCGTCAGTACAGTCGGTGCTGAAGGCGATTGTAACAGTATGCAACATGGTAGATGGAAGCCACAGAAAGAGTAGTAGAAGACTGCGAAGGAACCGGAGAGGATTTATACCTTGTCCCAGCATCGAATGGCGCTTCACCTGCCCAAAAAGCGAAATAGCTCATTATGACGCTTCGCGCTTTGCACCCGATAAGATATCGTGCGGGCCACGCATCACCTTCGGAAGAGTCTCAATTGGCAAACTAATCGTCATCAATCCCAAAGACAATCTCCCCACTAGAAGACAAGTTGCATAAAGTTCTCGACTTCCCGAGCATCTCCAAGCGAGCTCTCAACCTCGCCCAGGGGCTTTTAGTCCCAAGCATCACCAAGCAAGCTCTCAACCTCGCCCAAGGGCTTTCAGTCCTGAGCATCTCCAAGCGAGCTCTCAGCCTCGCCCAAGGGCTTTCAGTCCTGAGCATCTCCAGTTGAGCTCTCAGACTCGCCCAAGGGCTTTCAGTCCCGAGCATCTCCAAGCGAGCTCTCAGCCTCACCCAAGGGTTTTCAGTCTCGACCATTCCCCTAGCAAACTTTCTACCTAGCCGAAGGCTTCCCGTTTGAAGCCCGATGGTTCCATAATAACCACGCCAACTTTGAACAGACTGATAGCCGGGCGACGCAACCCCACGCAGGCATGCGGATCACTCCCACACTAGAACTCTGAACCCGAAGGACCCTTCCCCGCGCTTTCGTCGAACCTCGGGGAAGCCTCCTCCCGGATAGGGGGAAAGAATGATAGGGGTAATAATGGGCCCCCTCCCTGATTGGTCGACGTGGCCTGGGCAGAGCCGACCTAAAGCGGGACCGACTAACTAGGCATGTGATGCGACCCCTGACATCCATGAACGAAATTCCATAACTGGGGGAGAAGCCCGATGCACAACGTCATCGGGCACCGTGTAATCTCCATCAAATCTTGGGGATTAGAAAAGGTCGTACGACGGTAGGGTAGAAACCACAACACGATATGCTCATCCGCAGTTCAGACAGTCGCCGGCGGTGCATGCAGTATTAAATACCTCAGCAAGAGACACGACAGCAGAGCAGAAACCACATGCGACATGCTCATCCGCAGTTCGAACAGTCGTCGGTGATGCCTACGATATTAAATACCCCAGCAAGAGACATGGCAGGAGGATGATGAAGGTACGGTTGGCCGCCGATGCACAGGTATAAAAGCCACCCTTGAGAACGACTCAAGGGAACTCTCGGCCAAAACCCTCTCCATTCTTATCTCAGAAAAGCTCCAATGCCAGAAAAGGGCATCGAAAGCACTCTCATCAATAGCACTAACTTAGCCATCGGAGAGACCTCGTCGGGAGAGTCCCCCCCCCCCCCCCTCCCGACAAAGGTCTTTTCTTGCAGGGAACATTCGATCTCTCTTCTTCCTCGTTGACTGAGAGGTAACAATCCAAAAGTGTTGCCTGAGCCCTAAGTCGAACATTGGATTAATCCTTCCCTTAGGTGCCCTCACTGTCGATCGAGTATTCCATGCCCACCACCCACCTCGTGGAATATACTTCGTTCCCTCCTCATCGATTACGCTGCCTTACCCACGGAAGAGGATCCACCACTGTCGCGGTGACTAGAGCCGAGCAACCTCCTCACATATTCTCCGAGTTTCACACCCTGCTGAGCTAGTCTTGCACGTGTAGGCCAAACCACGTCGTGCAGACCCCTCGTGCCCGACGAATCATCCAGCAACAGGAGTAATAGAAAGTTGTGAATGTAAAAAATTGGGCAAGATTGTTGGTTGAGGTAATTCTCAATTAAAGCAAAAAACAAACACATATTTAATGAAAATTTGTGAATGTAAATTTGTACAGGAATTTTTTTTACTAAAACAAAAATTGTATTAGTAAATCAAGGAAACAAAAAACGCCATGAACATATGCAGCTATTACAAACAAGAGCAGTATTATAATCATGGATAGTGAAACCTAAATCCCTCTCCCCATTCTGGTCTCCTACGGAACTTACAGCTTGACCCACCTTATTAAACGATGTAAACACATGGTTATGCAAAGCCTCATTCTGAGCCCTCCAAAGCCACCACAAACCCACCGCAACAATAGCTACTTACCTCAATCCAACCTCACCCCCATCCAAACTCTCCCAAGAATCCAAGACCCTAGTTTTTAATCCCCATGTAAAAAGTTGATCTTCAACCTATTCTCCATTGAATGCTAGAAAGAAGAGAAGAATTGGCAAAGGTGTTAACATATCAGATTTCTCTAATTGAACAAGAAAATCTCGTTGACGAGGGAAATCTTCCTTCCCAAACATGTATAAGTAGGGGTGGAAACAAGAGATCAAACGGGCTTTTCTTTTCACTTTCTATATTATCATGGTATCAGAGATTCTCTCTTAAAGAGAGCTCCTCAACCTTTATCTGCGACAAAAACAACCCTTCGGACCAATCCTGGAGGTGCAATCGTCTGCGAGGAAGATCAATCATGGTCTTCTCATCCTCATCTCCTACTGTCCCCTGCTTCCCAACCATGCCACCATCACTCGTCTGCCTTGACTTCTTCCTCTTCTAGGCGGCAGCACTCGGCTCCTCCTCCTTTGGCGGCTCTTGGTGCTGCTTTCTCAATCCCCATCTCCCCTGCCACTGTCCCGTCGGCGACCATGGCCTTTGTGATACCATTGATATTATCGTCTCTTCGTCAACAATATCCATTGATTCGCCAGCAGTAGGCCCTCTCTCCCTCGGCTGCTACGTCCGTTGGTGAGGCTTTATTCATCGTTGTTCTACTTCCTATAAGATTTAAGGGGCTGCTGCCGCAGACCCCACCTTTTTCTTGTGCCTCCCGCGAGGCCTCCCTGTTGTATATCTCTGCTTCGCTCGAGACACCACTACAATCTCTCAATCGCTAGCACTCCTTTCAGCAATGTGTCTCTCGCCAACAGTCGAGGTATGGCTCCTTTCACTGCGTAGTGTCTGCCAGGGCCATCGTGCATCAACACCACCACTACCCAGATCGACCCTTCCCCTGCTATTGCTACACCAGTTGGTACCATTGACATCACAATCCTTATTGCCTTCCTTAGGGTCAACGGATCCTGCAGCAAAAAGGACACTGCCATCGATCCTCTTTACAGTCTAGGTTGTGTAGTTGCGATCCGCTGCTGCTGCCACCTATCCTCAAACCTCCTTCTTCCTCTGTATAGGAGCAAACACGGCTACCTCTTTTTGCCCTGCATCACCTTTTTCAACGTCTATCTTGTCGTGGCCGCCTGAGCCCTCCTCCGACTCTCTCCAGTTCTACCATAGTTAGTACCGATCTGAGCCACCTCGGCTCTGATGAGATCAACCCTAGTTTCACTGTTGTCTTATTGCTCTTCTCCTTGAGGTAAGGAATTTCTCTAACATCCACCAGCCATCATGCAGCGTCAACACAGCCTTCTCCTCTGAGTCGCTACAGATCCCACAGACAACTGGTAGCGAGTTGAGAAGCGATTGTTGTCGTCGGACATGCATCTCACAGATCAATAAATCAACAACGACTGCAACTGCAGTTCCCTCCCCGATCTCCTCCTCTGTTGTAGTTACCTCCTCTTCTGGATTGTAGGAGGTGAACGCCGTCGAGAAGCCTTTCTACACTGTAGCCCATCGCAGCAATCATTGATACCTTGGGATTCTTCTCAAAACTCACAAATCGACGACAACTGAGACTGTAGTTTCCTCCTTGATCTCCTCATCTACTGTAGTTTCCTCCTCTCCTAGATTGCGAAAGGCAAACACCATCAAGAAGCCTCTCTCCACTACAGCCCGTCATAGTAATCATCGCTATCTAGGAATTCTTCTCGACTACTGAACTTGGCCGAAGCTGATCGTACCCATCACAATCCCTTTTCTGCCTAACTCGATGGATAAATCTCGCCAGTGCTGCTGCCCATTACCTCCACTGTAGGCACCACCATTTTTCTCTCCTCCTCCCAAGTGCAGCAAACCTCCATCCAGATGGAACAACGAACGAATTACCTTCCACTAGTGCCGCAGCAGTAGCATCCTCTCCTTCAGCAGCCACAAGCACGTGCCCGGTACTCTAGCCACAAGCGGAACACCAACAGGATCTCTATAGCAGAACCATTCTTACCAGCAACCGAAAGAGACAACCGATACTGTACCAGCTCTATCTCTTCGAACTAGTCATCTTCCTCGATCTCTTCATCGATGCCCATCAATCAACGATAGCATCTGGCTACAATAATGGACACCTCTCCTAGCAGCACGTTTTACTGCTACAAATTGAAGTTGCAGACCAATCAAAAGCCTCTTATCGTTGATTGCCAAAGCCTTGAAGTCTTTCTCCTTGATGTCTTCCTCATCTACCTCTAACCCGCCAACTCTTTCCTATAGGGAACCCTAGTCCCTCTTCTCATGAAGGCCTTTTTAAGAGGGACTTTTTTTCATCGACGCTGTCTCTCTCATCCCCTTTAAATTATCCAAAGGCGGTAACTACACACCCTGGCATGCACAGTTTTCTAATATTTTATTTGGCTATGGTTTACTAGGTCATGTTAATGGCCCTATCAGTTGCCCACCAGCACTAATTCACATTCCAGGTGACCCTAGTCCAAAACCAAATCCAGCTCATACACTTTGGTTACGCCAATATCACCTCATCCTCCAAGCCATTGAAGCCTCTGTTGCTGCATCCATCACCCCGCTCATCTCCTCCTGTGCTACTATTACGGAGGCTTGGAAAAAACTACAAACTATCTTAGCAAATTACTCGTGTACTCGTATGCTCAGGCTCCTTTCCAGTCTCATGAAATCAAAGCAAGAGAGAAGTACTATCGCTAAGTATCTACAAGATATAAAAATTATTATTGATGACCTGGCTTTGATAGGTCATTCCCTCAGTGATGAGGAAGTCCTCGTCCACATGCTTAATGGACTAAGTGACAAGTTCAAGGAATTGACAGTGGCACTTCGAGCTGGCAACTCGTTAATCTCATTCGAAGAACTTTATGACAAGCTGACCGACTATGAGGCATACCTAAAGCGTGATGATAAGTTACTAGGACCTCCCATCATACCCCAGTTCAACCACAAGTCATTGGCCCGAGGCCAGAATAAAGACAACATTTACGAATGGCTATCAGCCTTGCATCTCACTCAGCCTACCTCTAACTCTTGAACTATTGCTCTGGTCGACATGTGGCATCAACGTCTCGGTCATCCCTCGCCTTCTATCAAACAAAAATACTTTCTTGCTACTCTCTTCATGCTTTTAGATCACGTAGTGTTATTACTCACTATGATACTTGTCTTAGCAATAAGAGTTATCAACTACCTTTTGAAAAATCATCTATGTCATGCTCTAAACCATTTGAAGTTGTTTATACCAATGTTTAGGGTCCTACCTCCATCATTTCTTTCGACAAGTTCAGATTTTATATTGTCTTTATAGACTATTTTACTAAGTACACATGGTTATATCTATTGAATCTCGAATTTTGATAATGAGATCAATTGATGAATGTTTATTTAACATGTGGTTTAGAGGAAGATTTACAGGTCTAACTATGACAATAGCAATGAAGTTACAACCAAATAATGGACCAAGATCAAACTTAGGCATCGGGTCGGGTTTGGCTGATGCAGTGGGACCTCACCGGGAGTTCGCTAGGAGATTCGTCGAAAGGATCGGGAAGCTCGCTGGGAGCACGCCGGGAGATCACCAAAAGAAGACTGGATGACTTGCTGCAAGAATGTCGGAGGTTACCGGAGTGGCGAAAGTTGGGTCTTAGTTTAAGCTTGTGGTCTTTAAGCGTTGTAATCGTTGAGTCATAGTTAGAAGTGAGTCTTAATTGAGTTGGATTTCATAAAATTCAAATCAACTCAATCAAGCAACCGGGTCCACTATTGGGGTTTGATTGAGCTTAGGTTGAGCTCAATTGGTTGACCAGAGGGTTGGTCAACATCAGGTTCAAGCCGGAATTCGAAAAGTGGAGAGAACCACTTTTGCGGAAATTTCGACGGGTAAACCATCAGTGAGCAACGGGTGTACCACCACCGCCCAAGCTTTCGAGCGACTGACGGCAGCTGACCCGCCCAGGCTAGGCAGTTGAACCACCCGTACCCAGGAATCTGGGTACTTTCGATGGTTGACCCACCCAGGGTGGGGGGGTAAACCGCCCATACCCTGGTGTTCGGGCGACTGAGCCGCCCAGGTCGGCGGGTAAACCACCCGTACCTAGTTTTTTCGAGTATGTTTGATTTTTGGCTCTAATTTTCGAAGCCACTTGGGGTCTATAAATATCTCATGTATTCTTGCATTCACAACAACTCTTTTTGGGCAATTAAACTCTGTGAAAAAGAAATTGCGAGTTGTAAGAAAAAGAAAAGGGAAGGGAGAGAGTTTAGAGTTAGAAATTTTCTCAAAGTCTCCCTTATAAGAAAAGTGTAAGGGTTTGGTCTTCACTCAAAGAAGATCAGTAGTGGACGCCGATGTCCCTCAAGGAGGACACGGGAGTGGACGTAGCCCGTTGGTGCCGAACCACTATAAAAATTGTGAGTTCATCTTTTGCTTTCCTTATTAACGCTTCTGATCTTGTTTACTCTTTGAAAGCAAACATTTCACTTACGATATTTCTTATCTTTCGGATTTCCTTGCTCTTTCATAAGTAATTAATAAGCAAGTAACTTAGCAATCTTTTTATCATTCACTTGCTTTATTTGAACAACAAGCTTTCGATCTTCCTATCGTGCTTAAACCGAAATATTTTTGTTTAAAATAAAAAATTTACACTTGCACTAATTCACTCCTCACCCCTCTTAGTGTCAATTGATCCTAACAATTGGTATCATAGCAAGGTACTTACTCTTTGAATTAACACTCACTTGAGTAAATAGCTTATTTTGGCATGAATAAGGGACATTTCATCTCACGTCCTCCCATGTTCAATGGGACGGATTACACGTATTGGAAGACAAGGAAGCGTATTCTTCTTATCTCTTTAGACCTTGATTTATGGAGTATCGTTGAGAATGGATTTGAAAAATCTTTCAAGCCAATGAATGAACTAAATGATTTGGAAAGGAAGAATTTTTCTTTAAATGCCAAGGCTATGAATGTCTTGTTTTGTGCTCTTGATAAGAATGAGTTTAATCTTGTTTTCGTTTGTGAATCGACCTTTGATATTTGGCACACTCTAAAAATTACACACGAGGGGACTAGTAGAGTAAAAGAATCTAAGATAAATATTTTAGTTCATAACTATGAGTTGTTTCAAATGAAACCAAGTGAGTTTATTGGAGACATGTACACCTGTTTCGCGGATGTCGTCAATGGCCTAAAAGCAATTGGAAAATTGTTTTTGAATTTTGAATTAGTTAGTAAGATTTTGATATCTTTACCTAAAAATTGGGATCATAAAGTAATCGCTATTCAAGAGACCAACGATTTAAATAACTTACCTCTTGAAGAATTGATTAGCTCTCTTATGACATATGAACTAAATTGTAAAGCTCATGATGAGAATGATGAACCCCTTCTAAAGAACAGGAAGGTTGTAGCACTTCGGACAACAAATGACTCCTCGAGTGAAACCTCGAGTGATAAGGACCATGATATTACTTTATTATCAAGAAAATTTAAAAAAATTATAAAAAGGAACAAGAACTACAAAAACAGAAAAGAACCGAAGAAGGACAATGTCATTTGCTATGAATGTAAAAAATCGAGACATTTCAAGAATGAATGTTCTCATTTGAAGAAGAAGCCAACACACAAAAAGAAAGCACTTTCGGCTACTTAGGATGAATCGAGCTCTTCGGATGAGGAAGAAAACTCCAAAGAAGAAGTGGCTAACTATGCCTGCGATCGAAGATGAGATTAGTGAGTCTTTAAATATATTTTTAAAATTATTAAATATGTTTCATGATTTATTCAATGAGTTTAGAAAACTTAGCAAGTCTTTTAAATTGCTTAAAGTTGATCATGATTTGTTAGTTAAAAGACTTGACGGAATGCATGATTTATTAGTTTCACATAAACCATGTTCTAAATGTGATTTGCCAGATAATGTTCAAGAAGATAATATCATGCTTAAAATCACACTAGAAAATTTTGCAATAGGGAACAAATCCCTAAATATGATCCTTGCAAATAAGGGTCATATTAATAGAAAAATGGAATAGACTTTGTTGGTAATATCCAATAAAAGCCAACCATGTTTGTAAGAGGACCTACATTAAACATACCACCAAGAATCATGTGTAATTTTTGTGGTAAGTTAGGACATAAGGCAAACAAATATTTTTTTAGAAAATGTAGTCCACGTCATCTTGTATGGGTTCCCAAGGGAACTTTATACAACAAAAAATGATTAGTAAAGAAAGATAAAGTTCTTTATAAAGGACCCAATATAAAATTGGTACCTAAACCAAATATATATTTCATGTAGGTTTGTTTCAAAATTAAAGCTAGGAGCTCCGAATAATGCTTTAGATATCAAGATATACAACTTGAGATTTAACACTCTTTCAAGCTCACTAACCTAAATATCAAAATAATTATTAAAAATAAAAATAAATTTTTATTATATTTAATCTTGATGATACATGACCCTTGCATTCTTTAATTAGAACAAAAAAAATGTTAGTAAATGTCATATGTATGAAAGGAAGATTTTGATGATTATAGTGACTTATATGATTGTATTGACTTGTGTTGATAATTTATGTTATTTTTGAAACTAAAAATCAATATTAAATCATCTTTCTTTAAAAGAAAATTTCTTGATAATATGATAGAATCATTCAACATAAAAAAATCGTTGGTTTTTGTTCGAAAAATATATTGTTGTGATGACTTCATGTGAAAATGAGTTTCTCATTATATTGTTACAATTACCTTGATTAATGATGCATTAGTGAACCCTATGAAAAATCACTAAAATTTTAAAGAAACATTGATGATTAAAGTCAAGTTAAATGCATTGATATGAGGTATTTACTTCACATATAGACTATTTTAGTTAAAAATTAAAACGAGAAAAGAAAAATGCAAACCATGAACTAGCGGTTGAACCGTCGGTTCAGCGGGTGAACCACCAAACTATACGCGACTAAATCGCTCAGTCTGCGATTCAACCAACCAAGACCCAGAATGCTAAAGGCCACTTAGAGTCAGTAGTGAAACTGACCCTAAGCACCCTCAGCCCTCTCTAAAACATCTTCCACTCCTTCCTTCTCCTCTAAAACATCAAGGAAGGCTTCTTGCTCGTCAAAACTAAGGATCTTTGCCTATCTCTAGAAGATTTAACTAAAGGTAACTCTCTAAAACTTCTCCCAAGTTATTAAGATTGTTCTTACCATTCTTCTTGTATAATCTATGTAGAATGGCCCCTAGAAGATCCTTAAGAGACAAGGGAAAGAGGAGATTAGAAGAAACTTATGACACCAATATTTTTATTCCTATGAACATGCTATGAAATTTCCAATCCTTGAATTTAGAAATGTCCATAAAGGAAAATATGTTGATCTAGATGGCCTAAGAAACATAGAACCAATCCAATGGTTTACAAATCTAGGAGCCCTTCTCATTCTTAAAGTGAATAAAACCATCTACCCAAGAATAGTACGATTATTCTATAACAACATGCATGTAGATAAAAATGAAATAGCTTCTACATATCTTCTAAGACACCACATTGATATTACCGACAATCTAATTTACAACCTAATAAGCATCCCCAAAAAAAAGATATGGTTGTTATTTTAGGGGACAATGGAATATGGACTCTATAGGTGTAACATACTCTGAAGATTTAGGAACTATTTTCGAAAATCTAAATCCAGCTATTATACCAAAAAGTTATGAATATCTGCTACCCTTTAATGCAAAAGTGATTTATCATATAATAATGAGCATCTTACTTCCAAAACAATTCTATCATGATAAACTAAATCAAATGGAACTAGGAACCATGTATTGGATAATAAAGGAACAAGATAATTGCTTTGGTTATCTCATAAGGTAGAACATGATTGATCTTACAAATAAGAACTTGGTGCTACCTTATGGTGGATTAATCACTAGACTGTTGCATGCTCATGACATAGTCATTCCACCAGATGAAGAAATCATTAAAATAGATAGGTACAATATAATCAATAGAAATCTTTTAAGAAGATTTAGGTGTGTTGAAAGATATGGTATATGAATTAGATTACCCAGAAGGACTGAGTCTCCCCCACCTGAATCTGAACCTGAACCTCAGACATCTATCCATAGGAGAAGCTCATCTCCTCCTATCACTCCTCTTGAGGCACCGCCAATGATGCAACCAGGACCTTCTTTTCCTATCGAGACTATTATGAACCAAATGAAACGAATTGAGCAACGCCAAGATGAATTAATGACTAAGATGGAGTAGATCCAAAGACAGCTCTATGCTTTATCTAGCCATTTTGGATTACCACCATCTGAGTGATTGTATTTAGTAAAACTTGATATTTTGTACTAATCACACACTCATGATACACTCCTTTTTTGATTTGTACCTTCCTATAACATGAACTAACTTATTAATAAACTTTTGCTACTTAGAAGTATCTTCTAATGGTATATGTTATAAACTTATTGATGTTGAAATCTATTGACACTGAGTATCAATTAACGGATATTTTTACAAAACCCTTAAATGAAGAATAATTTGATCTTCTTAGAAGAGAACTTGGAATGCTAAATCATGAAAATATATGAATTGCTTGATTTCATGAGAATGAGCTCTTTTTGTGATAATGTTTTATTATTCCCATGAGATGTTTATCTTATTATTCATAAAAAGGAGAAAAAGTTGCATGAAGATGATTTTGTTATTTTACGGATTTATTTGCTACGTTTGCTTGAAATTACATGAAATAATTTTTAAATGCATGAGTAGCTCTTAAATCTTTGAATCTCCTTGAATATTTTAGATTTTTGAACTTATTTTCGAAATTTTACCGTTACAAATTGAAAGCTCTTCTTAATGATGTTTTGAAACTCCTCCCTTGTTTTCTTTTCTTCTTTTTCACAAGAGAAAGAAAGTTATTTATGAATCATATAGTATTTTAAAAAGAGGGAGCAAAAATTTATTTTAGCCGCATATTTCACCTTTTTTTATGACAAAGGAGGAGAAATTGATGTTGATGACTTATGTAACTGAATGGATGTTGGTGACTTGTGTAATTAAATTGGTGTTATGGCTTATGTAATAACTTAAGAAAAAATTTTAAACATTTAAAATTCATGATAATCCTTGATGTGTTGATGACATGCGTTGATAAAATCCTTGATGCATTGATGACTTGATGGAAAATTTTCAAATGTTTAAAATTTATAAAAATCCTTGATGCATTGATGACTTGATGAAAAAAATTTAAATGTTAAAAATTCATAAAAATCATTGATGCATTGATAACTTGATGGAAAATTTTTAAATATTTAAAATTCATAAAAATTCTTGATGCATTGATGACTTGATACTTTAAAAGCAAATTATTATTGATATATATAAGTCTTATTGCTATCCTTGAAATATGATTTGCTTGAAGTATTAATTATCTTAATTCACTTGAATTTAAAAGTGAGTGATTCTCTTGAATTTAAGTCCTTTTTATTATGGCATGAATTTAGGAGGAGTTAGGATTAACTCTCATCATCAATTGATTGTCATCATCAAAAAGGGGGAGATTGCAATGAAGTTACAACTAGAATCTTGGATTTTGATGAAGAGATCAATTGATGAGTGTTTATCTAATATATGTGTTAGAGGAAGATTTGCAGGTCTAACTATGACAGGGGCAATGAAGTTACAACTAGATAATGGGCCAAAACCAAGCTTAGGCATCGCGCTGGGTTTAGACGATGCAGTAGAACCTCGCCGGGAGTTCGCTAGGAGATTCACCGAAGGGATCGGGAAGCTCGCTGGAAGCATACCAGGAGATCATCGGAAGAAGACCGGATAACTTACCACAAGAATGCCGGAGGTTACCGAATTGGCGGAAGTTGGGTCTTATTTTAAGCTTGTGATCTTTAAGCGTTGTAATCGTTGAGTCATAGTTAGAAGTAAGTCCTAATTGAGTTAGATTTGGATGAAAACCAAATCAACTCAATAAGACAACCAGGTCCACTGTTGGGGTTTGATTGAGCTCAGGTTGAGCTCAATTGATTGACTAGAGTGTTGGTTAACATCAGGTTCAAGCCGAAATTCGAAAAGTGGAGGGAACTACTTTTGTGGAAATTCTGATGGGTAAACCGTTGGTGAGCGGCGGGTGTACCACCACCGCCCAGGCTTTTGAATGGCTGACGGCGACTGACCCGCCCAAGCTGGGCGGTTCAATCGCCCATACCCAGGAATCTAGGTACTTTCGACGGTTGACCCGCCCAGGGCCCGTACCCGATTTTTTCGGGTATGTTTGATTTTTTACTCCAATTTCTGAAGTCACTTGGGGTCTATAAATACCCCAAGTATTCTTGCATTCACAACAACTCTTTTTGAGCAATTAAACTCTATTGAAAAAAAATTGTGTGTAAGTGGTAAGAAAAAGAAAAGGGAAGAGAGAGAGTTTAGAGTTCGAAATTTTATCAAAGTCTCCCTTGTAAGCAAAGTGTAAGGGTTTTGTCTTCACCCAAAGAAGATCGGTAGTGGACGTCGATGTGCCTCAAGAAAAAGGACTCGGGAGTGGATGTAGGTCATTGGTGCCGAACCACTATAAAAATTATGAGTTCATCTTTTGCTTTCCTTATTAACGCTTCCAATCTTGTTTGCTCTTTGAAATCAAACATTTCACTTACGATGTTTCTTTTATTTTGGATTTCCTTACTCTTTCTTAAGTAATTAGTAAGCAAGTAACTTAGCAATCTTCTTATCATTCACTTGCTTTATTTGAACAACAAGCTTTGGATCTTACTATCGTGCTTAAACCGATGTTTTTGTTTAAAACGAAAAATTTACACTTGCACTGATTCACACCTCTTAGTGTCAATTGATCCTAACAATATCCTCTCCATCATAAGTCTGAAGTTCCTGTAGTCTTTTCCAACTTTAGGAACTTGGTCGAGAACTACTTTCAAACTATAATTAAAACAGTCTATAATGATGGTGGGGGTGAATATCAAGCCCTCGCATCCTGTTTGTCTGCTTGTAGCATTCAACATCTCAAGTCACCTTCATATACTCCTTAAGTGGTTGGCTTTGTCGAACGTAAATATAGACATATCGTTGAAACTAATTTAACACTCCTCCATCAAGCTTCCATGACACCAACCTTTTGATCAATAACCTTTCAAACTGTAGCTATCTTATTAATCATATGCCAACTCCCGTCTTATAATATCAATCACCATTTGAAAAATTATTTCATAAATGTCCTAATATATAAATATTAAAAGTATTTGGTTGTTTGTGTTTATCTGTGGTCACGTCCCTATATCTCCTATAAGATGCAATCTAGATCTCGACCTTGTGTTTTCATTGGGTACTCTCTTGAACATAATACCTTCCAATGCTATGACCCTCATACTAATAAAGTCTTTGTTTCACGATATGTCACTTTTGCGGAGTCTATCTTTCCCTTTCATGATCACAAGCCACCTGTCGTGCCTCTAGATTACTGCAATACACCTTCATCCACATAAATCGAACTCTCAAATACATCTCCCCCGGATCCACAGTCTCTTGTTACCTCAATTATGTAGCTTCTTCCCCTCTCTTTCATTTCTCCATATGTTCCTCCTATTCCTAAACCATTGCCTCTAGCACCACAACTTTTGCCTTCACCTCGACAAGGAATTTTTGTCGTCTCTCAACCTAACTTAACCTGTGATGACCCACAACATTTACCACCTACCACTATCACAGCCCCCAAGCATCCCATGCAAACTCATTCTCAGAGTGGTGTCTTTAAACCAAGACAAGTTCTTGACTTATATGCTAGCTCCAACTCTTCACCCGACTCTACTGAACCAACATTATTGACTCAGGCTCAAAAATCTCTACATTGATATAAAGCAATGTGCGAGAAATATGATGTTCTTCTTCATAACTTTACATTGACTCTTATTCCTTCTCACCCCACACAAAATATCATCGGGTACAAGTGGGTTTTACAAATTAAGCAGAACCCCGATGGTTCGATTACTCAACATTAAGCTCATCTCATGGCCAAGGGATTTCATCAGGGACCCGGTGTTGACTTCATAGAAATATTTATTCATGTTGTCAAACCTACCACAATCTAGCTTTTCCTGAGTTTGCGATCTCTAAAGGCTGGTGCTTACGATAATTATATGTTAATAATGTATTTTTACAAAGACTCTCACTTAAGATATTTTTATGGAGCAACCTCTTGGCTTTATACATCCTTAGTATCCACGACATGTCCGTAAACTCCAAAAAGCTACTTATGGACTCCGTCAGGCTCCACGAGCCTGATATACTTAACTTGGCCTATTTTTGTCCTATATTGGCTTCATCAACTCTAAGTCTGATGTCTCGTTATTTCTATGACAACAACATGACGACACCATCTACCTTAAAGTCTATGTGGATGACATTTTGTCACAGGTGATAATCCTATGAAGGTTCAGACATTTATCAAGCAATTGGTAAATCGATTTTCTCTCAAAGATCTTGGCAACCTGAGCTATTTTCTGGGCGTGAAAGCTATATTTACATCTTCTGGACTCTTTCTCTCATGGAGAAAATACATTCAAGATTTGTTATTTAAAAACAAACATGTAGGACGTAAAAGTGGTTACCACTCTCTTATCTACCAGCGAGTCACTCAAGTTATGTGATGGTAATCCTGCTACAGACCATACTCAATACCGACAAGTCGTTGGTTCCTTACAGTATATAACTCTTACCCATCCAGACGTTCCTTCGCAGTCATTAAATTATCACTGTTCGTGCATCAGCTGTCTACTATGCATTGGGCTACTGTTAAACGCATTCTGCATTATCTTAAGGGGACCATCGATCATGGCATCTTTCTTCATAAACACTCTCCCTTTCATCTTCATGCTTTTGCATTGGGCAAAGAATGTTAATGATAAAACTTACACATCAAGGTATCTTATTTTTCTTGGTGCTAATCCAATAAGTTAGAGTTCCAAGAAGCAAAAGATAGTTGCTCGGTCTATAACTAAAGCTGAATATCGTGTCGTCGCCACTACTGCTGCTGAACTCAATTGAATCACAAATCTACTCAATGAGCTTCACATCGCCTCCACCCTTATGCATGCCCTTATTATGATAATTTCGGGGCTACTTACCTCTACGCCAACCTAGTATTCCACTCCCGTATGAAACATGTTACTATCGACTTCCATTTCGTACGAGATCAAGTTGTCAACTAGTAGCTCCATGTTTCTCATGTATATACGACTGATCAAATAGTCGACTCACTCACGAAGTCTCTTGCTCATAAACTCTTTTCTTTGCATCGATCCAAGATCGGCATCCTTGACAAGAGCTTGATCTTGCGGGAACATATTAACAGATCATATTTCCCTAACTGAATGAGAAGATCTCGTTGATCAGTTGAAAAGAATCTTTCTTCCCAAACATATATAAATAGGTGTGAAAACAATCAAATGGATTTTTCTTTTCACTTCCTATTTTTATAAAAAGGAAGAAGATATGCTTAACAGATTCAGAATCTAGGCCACCCACATTCAGATGCTCAACACACACCTAATCTTTTGCCAAAGGGAGGCAGCGATGCAATAGTTTTCAACCAAACATTTTAATTCTCGGAACCATCGGTAACCTCCACAAACAACACCACCAATTCTTTTGCCAAAGGGAGGCAGCGATGCAATAGTTTTCAGCAAAACATTTTAATTCTCGGAACCTTCGGTAACCTCCACAAACAACACCACCAATCCGCTTGGATGGTAGATTCATTACAAGACTGGCTGAGAAAGTAATACCAATATTTTGTAGAGATGCTATAGCAGCAGCATCTGCCTTCCAAACCCAAAGGTCATCACTTGGATCGAGACATAAATCCACCGGAGAGATTCTCACAGCCAAAGCGGGAACACGACTTATCCAGATCGAGACATAAACCAAGCAAGAATATTAAGTAGCAATGGTATCAACAAAAAATATGGGCAACAGCCTAAAAAGAGTCCAACACAACCAAGGATCATCAAACATCAGAATAGAGGTTCCATTCCTAACAAAAAATTTAACAAAACCTTCACGAAGAACAAGAAAAGCAAGCATAAAAAAAAAGGCCTCAATTCCAACCACAAATAACAGGTCTCAAATCATCCCATAAATCAATAATACCATATTCGGCCCTGACCACAAAGGCCCATAAACCATATAAACCACTCAGATATTGCATAACCCTCTTGCCCTGTAACGAAACTTCTCATCAAATGAATGTCTTTACTTATTAAACCACCATTTTTTTCTTTTTCTTTTTTGGCAGTATGACTTTATGCCAAGCAATCAAATGAAGACCTTTAGACGGTCCAGAAGTGGACCAAAGAAAGTTCCTAACACACTGCACAATACTATTCAAAGAGTAGGAGGGAAGCTGAGTGACGCTTAAGGAATAAAGAGGAATTGAGTTCAAAATGGAATTTATCAAAACTATTTTACCAGTTTGTGATAACAGGGAGCCCTGCCATTAGCCTGACCTATCAACAAACGATTGCATAAGAGCATTGATATCAGCCTTACATATGTTCCCAGGGGCGTGTACCCAAATTCTTGAAAGGGAATTTACCATCCTTAATCTAAAAGAAATCACAAATCACTTTCTCAGTCTCCCTATTCACACTTTTAGGCAAGATCTCTAACTTGGTTGCATTAACCCTAAGATTGGTAATAATCTCATACAATTGAAAAATCTGCTGAATTGCATAACATGATCGTTTATTAGCCTAAAAACAAAGTAAAAAAGTTATCCACATATATAAGATGACAGATTTTCCAAGTTCTCTTAACTGAAAATAGCGTGATCAGTTTTCTAGAACATGCATTGTTAAGCAAGAATGAAAGAATTTGAGATATAATGATGTAAATATAAGAAAAGATGGGTCCCCTTGTCTAATACCCCTATCACCTTTGAAGAAATGAGAGGGTTGACTATTAACAAGACAAGCAAAAGAAGGTGTAGATATACACGTCTTAATCCAAGATATGAACTTGTCAGGGAAACCCGCCATATGTAAAACAACAAACAAACATAGCATTCCACTAAATCTGGTCATATGCTTTTTCAAGATCAAGCTTCACGATAATAGGAGGATCTTTTCCCCTAGTGTTAAAACTTGGAATGACTCACTACTTGAACAACCAAAATGTTATTATAAATAGATTGTCTAGGAATAAAAACATATTATTCTCTTGAGATGAGAAAATCCAAGAGAGGCTTCATACAATTAGCCAACACTTTAGTAAGAATATGATAATTAATATTATAAAGAGATATCGATCGGAACTCCCGAATCTTGCAAGGATTTTTGAACTTTTGGAATTTTTGAAATAAAAATAAGAAAGTTCTTAATCCATTCAACAGGTAGGTAAGACTAATGATAAAAGGATTGAAAAGATTGGATCAAAAAGTTTGAGATCATATCCTATTAAAAACTGATAAAATTTTATTGTAAACTCATCAAGACTGGTGCTTTTACCTAAACCCAAAGATGCCAGGGAGTCCCAAATCTCACGTCTACCGAAGGGTGATTTCAGGACTCTCTATTCTTAATAGATATACCCTAGTCAAACGAAATAGGAACCTTCTCCAAACTAGGGGCATGATTATAATTCAACTTTGGATAGGTTAAGGTTATTCGAATCAGAGAGGCCTAAGAGAGAAATCTCCTATTGGGTCCGAGCTAGGGTATCCTCAATTTTGCTAAAGTAATGTCTGTTCCAAAAACAGAGAGGACCTTCCAAAAGCATATAGAGTAGCAGAAAACATATATATGGGAGAGTTATCATAGTGACTAGAACTCCAGACATTACAATTAATATCTCTAACCTTCTCATATTCAGCCCAAAAATGATGAAATTTAAACGGAAAAGTAGTAGGTTTATTCTCTTCCAATATATTCAATAAAATCAGACAGTGATTAAAACACAATTGAGGCAAATGATGAAGAATAGTTTAACCAAAAAGATTTAGCAACTTAAAATTATCAAAAGCTCTATCCAAATGAACTAGGATCCAATAAAGCCCAAATCACACAAAGTCGTATCATTCTAAAATAGATTGAAACATCTAACTAAAGAAGAAAAGGAAAACTGGGTACCTTGTAATTTATCCTTACCAGTAGAGAGACATTTGAAATCCCCAACTACCAACCAAGAAAAATCATTAAGATTGATAGATGCCAAAGCATCCTATAAAAGATTAGGATTCGCAACCGAAACACTAACGTAAATCTCTTGAAACAACCATGGGTCCGAGTTTCTATATTGAACTATAACATGTATAAAGTGACCTTAGTATTTTATAGTAAAGTGGTGCCACCTGAAGCCCCTGCAATTGGGAATACTGAAGCTGACCAAGAGCATCCAACTTCTTGGTAAAACTCATAACCCTTTCCCACTTCGAGTGGGTCTCCTACAAAAAAAATTACAAAAATTTGATTAATCCAAACATTATACAAAAGAAAATCAACAACTATCCTACGTATTAACCCTTGATAATTCCAACTAACTATATTCATAGGAAAATAATAAAAATATATAGGAGAAGAGGAATGAAAACATCCCAACACAATAGCAACGCCCTATCATGACATCGACGCATGAGCAGAACGTGAGCCATGGCGGTATCCTCCCAAGGACTTCAACCATGCAATAACCACACTTACTCTAGCTTTCGCCTGTGGTTTCCCTTGAGACCCTCCATCAATAGGAGCAAAAGGGGAGCCTGAAGGCCCCTCCTGCACTTCGATAACCATAGGAGGAACCGAAGTCAAGGTTACAGGCACCTCAACCAAAATCTGATGGGCAGCAGCTACCATCTCTTCAAATTTGTCGTCAACCAGGGCCTATGAAGGGCCTCCCTTATCCCCATGTCCCTCTTCAGAGAGTAGACTCAGGTAAATCCAATGGGGCTCCTCATATCAACCTTAATAGTTTGTATATAACTTACCATGTAAACATTCACCAAATCCCCATTCCCTTCCTCGTGGAGTCCAAGGGGGATGAATTGCCTCTCTACAATGGACAACGTCTCAACCAAGGCTAGATTTGGATCCACGGCCTCCTTGCTGCATGTCCCCAAACCCTACAAGGCATTAAAATCCTTGTTAGTTCTCCTCTCGCCCCTAACCAAGGCACCCAGTTGCACATCACATGATAGACTTTATCTTCTCTGGCACCGGTGGTGGCCGTCGACCCTACGAGAAAATTCTCACCTTTAAACCCTTATCCATAATCAATATTGATCTCTTTCCTTATTCTGTCATATTGATCTCTTTCTCTTGAGATTATCTAGAACTCTTGCATATTCTAACCTTAGGGTTTAATCTTTATAGGGGATCGACCTCTTAAAATTTTATAGGGGGTTCACTCCTTTAAGATATTCAATACAATGGTTGAAGAAAGATTGATCTTATTCATGATAAAATAGTGGTGGCTATACGAGTTTATATAGTAACTCAAAACCCTGACTCCTATTAGGACTCCTACTCTTGATTGACTTTATCTCCTCACCAACTCCTAAGCCCTAGCCAACTTCTACCATTTATGTGATCAGCGACTATAGGGGTCTCCAACTCCTAACTTTATTCTTATTCAATCATAGAGAGAGTCCTAGCTAAATGGATCTCTCCTTTCCTAACCTTAGCCGGCCTCTCCTAAGAGGAGGGGCCGGCTAGAAGATCCTCTCTTCATGAGGACTCCTCCTAAACCTAGTCGTCCACTTCTTCAATAGGGGGTGGTGGCTAGTATAAGGTTTATTACATTCATAACTCAATGAACTTTAGGACCCAACCTAGCTAGGGTCGTAACAGACTCGCCCTCTCCAAATCAGTCTTGTCCTCGAGATTGAGGCTCTATGAACTCCGAGAATTTGATCTTCAAGTCTTCATAGTTCACCCATGTGGCATCTTCTGCAGATAAGTTTGTCCAATGCGCCAACACCTCAGTAGTGGGATGTCGACAATGAGTTACGATTCGACGATTAATGATGGCTCTCGATTGGATCTGGAGCTCTCCATGGGCTATAGTGCCAATCAGGTGGCTCTGGGCCGTCTAATTTTGTCCCAGTTTGGACTTCAGGCATGAAACATAAAAAATTGGGTGGATCTGGGAGTTTGCGGGTAAGTCCAGCCTGTATACCACTGCTCCAATGCACTCCCTGATCTGGTAGGGCCCGAAGAAACATGGTGAGAGCTTTATGGATACTCTAGTGTGGATGGATGTCTGCTTGTAGGCTAGAGTTGAAGGAAGACTCAATCTCCCACTGAAAACTCTCTTTCACTTTTGTGCATATCGTGCTATTGTTTCATTCTTACCCGGGCTACTGAGAGATTATCCTTTAATAATTTCAAATTTTTGTCCCTATCTCTGAGCTCCCTGTCTACTTGATCTACTTTAGATGAGCCGATTATATATTTTAGGATTACAGGTGGTGGTCGGCCATACAAAGCTTTATAGGGAGTACATTTCATCGAGGAATGATAAGTCGTGTTATACCACCACTCGACCTAGGGAAGCCACTATGTCCACTCTTTCGGCCGATAGTTGGTGAAGTATCTAAGGTATGTCTCCAAACACCTGTTCACCACTTCGGTCTAGCCGTAGATTTATGGATGGTACATCATGCTCATCTTCAATTTGATACCCTGTAATTGGAATAATTCTATCCAAAATTTGCTGGTGAAGACCCTGTCACAATCACTTATAATAGATCTAGGCATCCTACGTAATTTTATAATATTTTTATAAAGATTTGAGCAATGCTAGTGGCGGTGTAAGGGTTACCAACAGCACAAAAGTGGGCATACTTCGTGAGACGATTGATCACGATGAGGATTGTACCTTTTTCTTGGGATTGGGGTCCCCCTTCGATGAAGTTCATCCATATATTAGTCCACACCGAGTTCGGTAGGGTAGAGGTTGCAGCTTTTCGGGACTTGCCACTGTCTCGCTTTTATGTCATTGTCATGTGTCGCATTGCACTACAAATTCAGCAATAGCATTCTTCATCTATTTCCAATAAAAAGTTTGCATAATTCTCTTATAAGTTCAAAGGAATCCGGAGAGCCCCCGCCGTTGGTGTAGAATGCATCTCTAGTATGATAATCTTTATGCAAGGAGAATTTGGCACTAGTACTATGTGTCCCTTGTAGCACAAATCCTTCGAGTCCCAATTCTAGTGTGTCACGGAGCTTGGATCATCCTCTAATTTTTTGATGATCTCTCTAATCTATGGATCATCTCGTTATTCCTTCCTAATTTCTTCGAGGAAGTCGCTGATGTTGAATCTCAAATTTTGATGATGAAATCAATTGATAGGTTATTGATCTAACATGTGTTGTTAGAGTTGATTATGTTGGTTACAGGTGCCCTGCAAGCCAATCACGTGAGTGATGGCACGTGTGACACGTTATGTGATCTTTTTTCTTATGATTAATATTGACATATACTCACATTATATTATCTGTAGCATATATACTGTGATGTCCTTGGTTCTGTGCAATGAGAATCGAATCATGATGAGATCACGATAATGAGATCGATTCACCTTTAAAAATATATCATAAATAATCCCGGTCATAGGTTACTTAAGAGGGATATCGAGATAACCGGACACACCGATGTACTATATACCTGTCCATATGATAGAGGCGATTGGTTTCATAGCCACTTGTGTGGAGACACTAAGGATATAGTACATGTGCTCATTGGAGAATGAGTTCACTTATTGATCCACTTATTGAATGTTATATAGTTTATGATACCTAATGTCAGACAATAATTTCATAGTCTCAGTTGTGTATCTGGTCTTTTAACTTGAGACACCTAGGATGCCTTGTATGAGTACTCCTTTCTTTGACGCCAGACTTATAGATTTGGAAAGTTCCAGATCTGGTATAGTTGATTATCGGGATTGGTAGTCAAACTGATGAAGGCAATTGAGTGTCAATAGAGGATCATTCACTCTCGGTATAACAAGAGGAATATCCCATATATGCTTGCTCAAACAAATCTCTGGCCAGGGTCATTCGGATTGGGAGAGAAAGAGTTCTTCAGGAGAATCTGATTAGAGCAAGACTATGACGAATTTTGTATGTGACCTGACGGTACCATATCAAATATACGGTCTCTGGGATATTAGTTAGATGAGCGATTATAGATACACGGTAATTGTGGATAGACAGGTCTGATGGATTTGATCCTCCTGTACCGTCTGGGGACTATGGCATAGTGGCCTAGTACGTCCATAATCGATGAGTCGAGTGAATTATTATGGGGATAATAATTTACTATATCAGAAGGAGTTCTGAAGGAAGTGACTCACGGCCAGCTCGGTATTGAGCCTAAAGGGTCACACATATATGGTGGATGCTTCAGCGAATAGAGGATTGGATGAAGATCTAATTAGCCCCTATTCTTATTAGATGAGACCCTATGCTGATGGGCTCCTTGATTAAGGTCCAATTAGAGGCCTAAGGAGATTATTGGATAGAGATCCAATAATGCAAGGTTACTGGGTAATTGGTTGGAGATCCAATTCCCACTAAGGAAAGAGCCCTAGGTTTTTTTGGTGGCTCTCTATAAATAGGAGGGGAGACTCATGGTTGATAGGCTGCAGCTTTAGCCAACACCTCCTATTCTCCTCCCCCCTTCTGTGCAAGGGTTGCAAGTTCATATTGGAGGAGTCTCGCTGTAAAGATCCATCGTGTGGATACCGCTAGAGAGGAGGATGCTTGACCTCCTTCATCTTTTCCATCCAGATATGGAATACAAGGATATATGATCTCCCTAAGTAAAGCCAATCTCTCACACATCGTAGTTTTTTTGTTTTTGCGATTTTTTTCGCGACCTCAATCTTTTGTACGATGATTTAATATGCGTGGAAAATTAGTTTTTATTTTGATTTTCGTTATGCATGTGATGCTCCTACTGAGGTTTCCCAACAGATTGATGCAGGATTAGCTATGACAGGGAGAATATTACAATTAGAAGTTTGGCCAAAGTCAAGTCCAAGCATCGGGTTGGGGTTCGGATGATGCAGTTGGGACTCGCCAGGAGTACGTCGGGAGCTCGCCGAGGGTATTGAGAGCTTATCAGGATGGTGCAAAGAAGTTCATCGGAAGAAGATCGAGACTCGCCGGAAGAAGACCGAGACTCATTGGAAGATTGTCGGGGGTAGCCGAAAGGCTTGTCGGGAGTTGGGAAGGTCTTGAAGTGGACTTGTGGCTATGATTGATTATAATGAATTAAGTTGTAGTTAGCATCATGCAAGTTTAACCATGATAGAGAAAATGTGTTACAAAATAAACATGGACCCAGGATCAAGCTTAGGCATCGGGCCAAGGATTGGATGATGAAGTGGGAGCTCGCTGGGAGTTCGCTAGGAGATTCACCGAAGGGATCGAGAAGCTCGCCAAGAACACGCTGGGAGATCGCCAGAGGAAGACCGTGAGACTCACCGCTTGGAATGTCAAAGGTTACCGGATTACGGGAGTAAGGTCATAAGCTTGGTAGTCATGTCTTGATTGTAATCGTTAAGTCATAGGTTAAGTTTGAGTCCTAAATGAATGTGATTTGGAAGGAATCCAAATCAACTCAAATTGACAATCGAGTTCACTTTGGGGTGTGATTGAGCTCAATTAGTTGACCAGGGGATTGGTCAACTAATGGTTCAAATCAGGATTAAAAAAGTGAAGGAGATCACTTTTTCGGAATTCCCAACGATTGAACCGCTGGTGGGCGACAGTTCAACCGATCATATCAAGATTTCGGGTGACTATCATTGACTGAACCGCCCGTACATAGGAATCTGGGCACTTTCGGTAGTTGACCTGCCCAGGCTGGTGGGTTAACCGCCCGTACTCGGATTTTCTTGGTATGTTTAATTTTTGGCTCTAAATTCTGAAGCTATTTGGGGCCTATAAATACCCTATATTTTCTTGCATTCTAAATAATAATTTTGGAGATTATATTCTAAGAAAATATTGTGTGAATTATGAAAAAAAGAAAATGGGTAAGGAAATGACCCAAGTGTGTAATCTTGTCTCCCTTGAAATATTGTAAGGGTTTGATCTTCACCCAAATGAGATCAATAGTGGACACCGGTGTGCCTCAAGGAGGAGTACTCGAGAAGTGGACGTAGGCCAAGGTTGAGGTCGAACCACTATAAATTATAAGTGTTCCTTGTTTTAATTACTACTTACAATTGTCGAGTTCTTAATTATGTTCAATAAAATATCAAGTGATGTTTCTGATTTTATTTACTCCTTGAAATCAAGGTTTCAAGTCAAGCACTTCCAAGAAACTTCACATTTTATTTTTGAATCATTCACTTGCTTTACTTGAACGAAAAGCTTTCGATTTTTTTATCTTTCTTACAGCAAATTTTTTTGTTAAAAAGAGAATTTACACTTGCACTAATTTACTAACCCCCCCCTCCCCTCTCTCGTAGTGCTAATTGATCTTAACAGCTTATTGAAAGAGAGATGGTCGAAAATTCAGCTTGCTCAGGTAGCGGAGAGAGCACATCTGCAATAATATTTTCTTTTACCTTTTTATAAGTTATTTCATAATCATATCCAAGAAGCTTTTTACCCATTTTTGCTGCTCCGTGGAGGATATTTTTATTCCCCAAAATATTTAAGGCTCTTGTGGTCGGTATTTATTTGAAAGCATCGATCGATCAGGTAAGGTCTCCATTTTGTCACCGCGTGCACAATTGCCAGCATCTCCTTGTCGTAGATGGACATTTTTAGATGGGAAGGAGATAATGCCTTGTTGGTGTAAGCAAGGGTCGGCCTTCTTGCATGAGGACGGTGCCGATCACAACCCCCAATGCATCTGCTTCAATAATAAAAGTTTTATCAAAGTCGGGTAGTGCTAGCATGGGTGTAGACATCATGGTTGCCTTGAGAGCGTCGAAGGCAGTGGAGGCTTTGTCCAACCACTGAAAAATATCCTTTTTCAGTAATGTTGTAAGGGGGCACTAATCTTTCCATAGTCCTTGATGAACTTTAGGAAGATGTTGTTGCTAGAGTTACATATGTTACTGCTAGAGTCACATTAGGAAGTTGTTGTTCACCTTCTGCAAAACTTTCTCCGTTCGTTGCGTTGAAACCATCATCACATCGCTCCCATGTTTCCCGCATAGGATCACCTATTTTTCTTTGCTGAAAAATTTTATAATTAATTTCAAAAAATCTCAGGAAACATCACCTAGCGTAGTTAGCCATTCGATGTTGAGCGCTGCCTCATAATTAATTTCAAGTGGGAGGAGAAAGAAATCAACAGCTATTTCTTAGTCCTGCAGCATCAACTTTACGTGCGGGCATCTTCGATCGCACTTCAAAATTCAGCCATCAGCTACCTTAACATCAAACCTATTACAATCTTTAATATGAAGCACCATCCGAGTAGCAACCTTACTATTCATGAAGTTATTGGTGCTCCTAGTATCAATGAGGATGGTGATTGGCTATTGTTTGAGTAGTCCTCCAACTTTCATCGTATGCGGGTTCGTGTAGCTGACAAGAGCATGCATCATACAATTGGCCGACTATGGTTCTTCATCTGTGACCTCCTCGTGCTCGTGGACCTCCTCCTCTGAATCATTGAGGGGTTCAATTAAAAGAAGGCATCCCCTCTTGCAGAGATGGTCATGGCTCCACAGTTCGTCGCAATGCCAACATAGGCCATTCGCCAATCTATCGTGAAGTTCTTGTCTTATCAATTTCTTCGGCGGCAAGGGACAACTGGGAACGGAGGGTGCTAGAGGTTTATACATTGCTGGTTGATGTGTGGTTATTGTCCTCTGGACATCTTGGATGAGTCGTTCCTCTTGGATTCAGGCGAAGGAGATTCCAGCCATCAAGGTGTAGGGCTATCGCGCTTTTACTTCTCTTATTTTCAGCTTTAGTTCTTCGATGAATGTCTCTAATAATTATTTTTCAAACCAATCACGAGCTTGGTTAGATAATCTTTCAAACTTATTATGATATTCTTGGATTATGGAGGTTTATTGGATCTTCGTGAGTTGACCGTTGATGTTCTCGTACTCGGACGGTCCAAAGCGGATCAGCAGTTTTCTCTTAAATTGTCTCCACATCGGGACTCCTTGGGTGTGCTCAAGCCAATTGTACCATTGTTTACATCTCTCTCGAGGTGGATGGCAGCGATGTCCACCATGGAAGCCTCCAGTGTCCAGTGATAACGGAAGTAGCATTCCGTGCGCGAAAGCCATCTCGTCGGGTCTCCCTCTTCCCATCGAGGGAAGTCCACCCTTATGTGTGGCTATATCAAATCAATGGCTTGTTATTCCTTCTCGTGAAGCCTCTCTGAACTTTCACCTTGCTATAATTTTGTCGGACTTGGAGATCAACCAATCTTAATTCTATAAATAAAGCGCACAGTTTGTCCTCCATGTGTGATTCGAATGCCTCCAACTTGGCATCGATCAAATCTTTGGATGCTATTTCATACGTCTCCAAATCTAAGATGTCACGATCTTTCTTCTGTTGATGGGTTAAGGGCATAGATCGGTGCAAGGTTTGGTGGCTGCGAAAGATAAAGATTGGTGGTGGAGGTTTACGACTACGGTAGACCACTGTTTGGCCTATAGTTTTGGCTGCGGTTTGGGTTGGTTATGGATTTTGGAAATAAGCTACGACAATTGCGTCTTAAGGCTAGAGGGGTGCCTTAAAGATGATGTTGTTGGTGGCAACAAATTTAGTAGGATATGGTGGTTTACGAGAAGAAGAACGGTAAAAGGTATAGCGATATAATTTTTCGTCAAAAGTTTCAACAATATAGATGCAAAATTTCCAACAGTTCATTACAAGGATTTAAGTAGAACTCAATGGGAATCCGTTGGTAAGGAAAAGCTAATGCTATCAAAAAATTTGTAAGAGAATATGGCTGCAATAAGTTCGACAAGATCAAGGAGTACGAGAAGGTGCTGCGGTAGATTTTTACGTCTAAAATTCAACAGTTTGGACGTAAAAGTTTAATAGTTTATATCAAGAATTTTTACGCAAAACCCAAAGAAAATCCACTGATAAGAAGTGCCAAAGTCATTGTAAAAACACATAGATGTGGCAGTAAAATAATGGCAGCAAGATCTAAGATAAGGCAGTAATATGCGGCTGAAATCTGTTGCATAACTTTCGTTGTAAAGATAGAAACTTCACGATGACAAGTTTGTGCAGCATAATATGGGAACACTTTTTTGGGTTTAGGATAACTAAATTGCAATAGCAGTAAGGTAAATTACCAAAATCGAATGCAATTCTTGTGGAGATTGAAGGGGTGATCTACGGTAGTGGTGATGACAGCGGAGTTGGCAACGATCTTAGCAATTGTGGGAATTGCTTGGGCGTCTGGATGAAGATGATGGGCGACTGTGGAAGGACAGTGAAGCACCAAGGAATGTTGCTCTGACACCAAGTGTTATAACCCTTACGGATTCTAAGCTTTAGATTTGATCTTTATAGGGGATCGACCTCCTGGAACTCTATAGGGGTTCCCTCCTCCACCGTATTCGGCACAATGGTTGAAGAAAAATTGATCTTATTCATGATGAAATAGTGATGGCTACATGAGTTTATATAGGGACTCAAAACCCTAACTCCTATTATGACTCTTACTCTTGATAGACTCCATCTTCTCACCAACTCCTAAGCCCTAGCCGACTCCTACCATTAATGTAGTCGGGGGCTATAGGGGTCTCCAACTCCTACTTTTACTCTTATTCAACCCTAGAGAGAGTCCTAGCTAAATGGATCTCTCTTTTCCTAACCATAGCCGGTCTCTCCTAAGAGGAGGGGGGTGGCTAGAAGACTCCCTTTTCATGATGACTCCTCCCTAACCCTAGTTATTCACTTCTTCAATATGAGGTGATGGTTAGTTTATGATTTATTACATTCATGATTTAATGAACTTTAGGACCTAACCTAACGAGGATCCTAACATTATCCCTAAGGGCTGACAAGTTAGTGGATCCTTGTACCCCTTGCTAACAGGACCAGACCTCAAAAGAGCTAAATCCTAGGAACAATCTACCATTTTATGATTCACTCATCCATATTGAAAATAGATCGAGGATATCTTCTCATAACAACAGACTTAAAAAATTTGGTTTGAGGATCTCCAATCCACACCACCTGTTGAAAGGGAACAAACAAATCAATTGCAACACTAAATTTAGTAAAACGATCATGATCAAACTCAAGAGAATGGTCATCAATCTTAATAAGATGACCCAAAGCATGCGTAACACTTGAAAGGTATTCCTTGTTCCAGTATTCAAATGACAATCCAGATAGCTGAATCCACACTAGAGATGTTTCAAGTATTTTAGTCAGGGGATTAAAGTTCGGGCTCCATGGAAAAAACACGTAGAAATTGACCTCTCAAGGGCCTTGGCCCAGATGTAAGAATAGAAACTATAACATCTTTCGATTAGAAAAAATCCATTTGGCTGGCATATCCATCACCAACGGAGGAGAAAAGACTTTCAATTCCTAGCCACAAAATCATGAAGAATAGGCAGCGGAGGGGGTCTTCCTAAGAAGCGCTCCCACCAAACTCAGAAAGAGCAAAAGCCACATAAGACTTCTTAATTCGATCAAAAATATCAGAGGAAAAGAAAGAACCTAATACTTCTCGCTAGCATGACCAGAGAGCAGCGATGCCCAAGAAACAATATTACCCACACCAACAGGCTATGTCTAAGGTTTATAGTAATTGATAGTTCCCTCGTAGCCCTCTACTAAAGACGATAATATTGAAACTGATGGAAATTATCTACTCACCAACCATACACCTCAATAGCTAAAGAACTATAATACATATGGAATATAAATTGACACCCTCCAACGAATTGAAACAAAATATACCGTTTAAGATTGAAGTAAGCAGAACTATTAATCACTTTACAAAGAGAAAAATGATAAAAGATTATACAAACACTTTGATTCTCCTAAGTGTCATAAACTAAAAAATTTTGATAAGTTAAAAAGGGAAAGCAAAGATTTAGGGTTTTTGAATGCTACAAGTAAAAAGGCTTGATAAGTTCTAAAGTTCATGCAAAAACTTAAAAACAAACACTCGCCGATGTTGAAAGATAATTACTATGTCTAAGGTTTATAGTAATTGATAGTTCCCTCGTAGCCCTCTACTAAAGACGATAATATTGAAACTGATGGAAATTATCTACTCACCAACCATACACCTCAATAGCTAAAGAACTATAATACATATGGAATATAAATTGACACCCTCCAACGAATTGAAACAAAATATACCGTTTAAGATTGAAGTAAGCGAAACTATTAATCACTTTACAAAGAGAAAAATGATAAAAGATTAGAACAACACTTTGATTCTCCTAAGTGTCACAAACTAAAAAATTTGATAAGTTAAAAAGGGAAAGCAAAGATTTAGGGTTTTTGAATGCTACGAGTAAAAATGATAAGTTCTAAAGTTCATGCAAAAACTTAAAAACAAACACTCGCCGATGTTGAAAGATAATTATATTTTTCTAAGTTTTTTTTTCGGTCTTGTTTATATAGAGCAAGACAAAGTATAAAGAGAATGAACTAATTAAATATATTAAATAATATTCATATTTTCAATTCATGAATATAGATCATTCATAAATTCTACCTTGAAAAATATAAAATAAAATTATTCACAATTTCAAATATGATACACTATGGCTGAAAGATTTTTATTCTTTAAAATATAGATTAAATTTCATGACTTCTTTCATCTTTTTAGCTTTAGCTCTTGTTATCGATCCTTTATTAACAACAAGAGTATAATTGAGATCAACTAATTGGATCATAACAATAACCTTGCTTGGGGAAAGCTAAGGTGCTGCACTCGAAGGCAAGGGTCTCAGAAGAAGCCAACGACTTCGATTTGTTTATTGAAGGTCTAATAGCTATATTAGACATCTCTACTCCACTAGAACTGTAAGATAGGGATGGAGCCACCTAAAGGGAGCACCCTCAAACAAGAGATAGCTTAGAAGATGTGACAACCTCGGAGAAGGATGTCCTAAAGGAAGAGGAAGGATCCCTAGCCGATGGGTAATTCCCCCATTTGCCTGAGGAGGAATCTCTCCCTCTATCGCCCCTTTGGGTAGGGTTATTGGTTGAGATAATTCTCAATTGAAGCAAAAACCAAATAAAATATATATATATATATTGCTCTATGTTCATTAGACAAATCAATGTTCTTATTTATTTCACTAGAGACAAACCGAGAGGTTAGTCGAACGGATATAGTTTTGTCACTCTTTCAACTTTTATGATAAAATAATTATTTATGATATGGTGATATAGTAGCTAAGTTTGTTAATAAAGGAGCTCAGATGTTCCCTGATTATAAGATAAAAATATGTTTGAGCTCAGATTATTTCTATCTATCCCAGTTAGTCTATTTAATCAATCGATGGCAATGATCTAGCGTGTGCATTAGGTGTATAAATGCTTGGAACTAGATATATGTCTCAAGTATGGCATTATGAAGTCTTAGATATTAGAATCTGAGCTTGAGGTAGCAAAATGATTAGGTAAACATGACTATTCATTCATTATGGAGAAAGGCAACCAGTGTGGGGAAGGTAGACTCCGTTTGCTATTAGAATGTTGGGATAGATAATTCAATAGATAGGATTTGTTTTTATAAATGATAATTAAATGATATAATCTATCATTATCTTAGGTATTTGAGATGGATAGCCATTTAAGATTCTTTATCTTATCTTTTTAGATTTTAGATGCAGGTTGGTTCTTTTAAATATGTTCTTGTAAATCTATTTATTGAGATCAATAACAGTTTTTAGTCTGTGTTTCATCTACTTTTCTTCTTTTATAGTATTAAAGCTAGAAACCTAGAGATCTAAGCTGTCGAAAGGTGAGAGATCCCAAAAATACTACAAAATCTACATATCTAAAAAGCCAGACATAGATCCATTAAAAAATAAAAATCGAGAGATCCAAAAGGCTAGAAATCTACAAAAATAAGATAGAAGTAGATTAAAGTATTTCGTTTCTATTAACTTTTGTGTTGCTACAACAGATACTAATTATCGTTATCTATCCATTCGATAGTCAATATGTTCATTGGAGTATGTTGATGAAGAACTTCCTACGATCAAAGGAGTACTAGTAAATCATAAAATCTAGAATATCTGAATTGACATGATAGAACCCCAGAAAAATTCTATAAGATCTGAGGGGGATCAACCCTTGGAACCCCTATCCTTGGAACATTATAGGGGTTCCAACCTCCTTGTAATAGGCCAGATGATTAAATGAAAATAGATCTATTGCTTATTGAAAAAAGGTAGAGACTATATGCTTATATAGAACTTCAAACCCTAACCTTAGGGAAGCTCCTCCCCAAAGCCAAATCTCTTTATTACCCCTCTACCCTAGCCGACTTACCCAATAAGAGGGTCACGGCTAGATGGCTGCAATCTCATCTTATGCTCCCTCCTCAAACCCTAACTGTCTTGCCCAATAAGGTGGGCAGCGGCTAGGAAGCCCTAAGGTTCCAAGACTCATTCCCTCAAAATCCTAGTCGACTCCTCAATCAAAGGGAATGATGGTAAGATTAGGGGAATATTACATGACTCAAGATTTTATTGATTCTTTGACTTATCCATCCAAACTAGGGTCCTAACATGACTCCAAGAAAACTTTCAATTAAGAATTACCTTTTTCGATGAAATATTTAAAAATAAAGAATTACCTTTTTCGAGTAATTGATCGTGAAATCTTTGAAATAATTTTTTATAAGGACACTTTCAAAAAGATTTGAAATTCTATGAAGAAAATGTATGAATAACGAGCATAGCCTTAACCACATCGTATCTACTTTGAAACCCTACCTACGGAATAGGGTGAAGAGATTTCTACTTACTTTTCAAGAATGATGGAATTCACAAAACAAAGTGTGTATCTATGGTGATAAGATGAAGGATGTTTCTATTATATAAAATATCCTTTGGTAAACAATACTAAAATTTAATTTTATTGTATGTTCTATTGAAAAATTTATAGATATTGAAAAACTTTCTATTGATCAATTGCAAGGTTCTTTATTTGCTCATGAGCAAAAAATCATCCAAGACAAAGAAGAGTAAGCACTTCAGGTAATAACCAATCTAAAGGGATTGAATCATGAAAAAGAGAGGCAAAAATACACAAATAAACACCACAAATCAGACTATAATAATATTAAAATGAGTTTTTTGAGCATCAAAATTGCATGATCCTAGACATGATGTGGAGCTTCATAGAATGAAGTTCAATGCTAAAGAACTCTTGACCTAAAATAGCTAATTGGAGTATTCATATATAGAACAAAAGACCCATTTCTATGTTGGTCAAAATATTGACTCTTTAGGTAGCATGGACCGGATGCAAATGATCAGTGGACTATTTTAGAATTTTTTATTATATTATATATGCCCACAATTCTAATAAGAAATGAAAAAAAATTACATGACAAAGGATAATAATATATTTTTAATAGGACTCCAGTAGGGTTGAGTCCTAATCATCTTAGTACTAGTAAATAAAAATTCTATTAGATTATAATAAAACAACTTCTATCTTATAAAGGAGTATGACTAGGGTCTAGATTAGTCCTTAGGGTTTAGTAGTCGCCACACCCCTTACTGGGTTGGTTGGCTAGGGTTTCCCCTGTTTAAGTCGGCTATAGAGCCACTTAGCCGACTCCTATTCCTATTAAGGCAGGTTAGCTATAGAAGGGGCAAATGGGTAATTCTACTTAGGCAAGTACCCCCTTAGGCTAGGGTTTTGATCCCTATTTAAAGATATAGTCGCCCCCCCTCTTAAATCAAGCAATTATCAATTTTATTTAAGCCTTGTGCCGAATCTAGGAGAGAGAAACCCCTATAGCGTTCCAAGGGTTGATCCCCCTCAAGGATAAAAATCTATAGAGCTCCTTCTGGGGTTCTATCATAGCCGTCATCCACGCCTCCACCTTCCTAAGCAATTCCCACAATTGCTATAACACGCGCCTCCACCTTCCACCCCAGCTGCAGATCAAATCAGTCTACCGTTTGTCACTGCGTTTGATCTAGAAATCTGGTATTTTTTATCATCCATGCCTCTTCAATACTACAAGATTCCTTACTTTACACATTAAATATTTTTTCCAAAGTTTATTTACTACAAATTTTATTTTTCGCAAATGTTATCGTTGTTACAAAGGTGGAATGCTGTAGAAATTTTAAGCCGTGTTTTTGCCTCTTGAAACTAGCTTATTCCTTCTCCTTTCTGGCTGAAATTGTTACACAATTCTCAAGATCAAGTTACTTTCATCTAGATTTGATTTCTCAAAAAAACTCCTTCTGGAACTGGTTTTCTCATGCAATCTTTGACCATCACGCCGTTCTGGAATTTTACGATGAAGGAATCTGCCTTTCATCTTTTGTCCTATTTCCCTACTGTTATGCTGCCAAAATTTCATCAAACGTTTTACTGGTATTAACAACATCTGAACTAAGGGTTTTTGCATAATTTTCTTGAACTTTCCTCTGGAATTTACGTCGAGAAGCCATCGTTTTTTCGATGTAAAATTGGTTCAGCAGGATAGCACATCGCAACACTTTTTTTTCGCCGAATTCTATCAGATTTGAGTACTATTTTTTGTGAGATTTTAGACTCTCTTTTCCTCATCTCAAAACCCTACCACCCTCACCCAAAACCCTTCAAAATCCTACCCTAAACCGAAATCAAACAGCCCCCCAAATCTGCCTTAAACCATAGCCTATTTCCATCCAAACCGATTCACCTTCCAACCGGCCACCCCCTTCTCCAAAATTCTCATGCCACTAACCCATAGAAAAAAGATCATAATATTACAGATCTAGAGGTGTATACTATGGCATCAGAGGAGGCTATCGATGCAAAGATTGAAGCCTTTGAAAACCGCATAGAAGAGAAGATGTAATCCCTTTTCGTCGAATTCAGCATTGGCTTACCGTTGAGCCCGAGGAAATCACAACACAGAGAAACTTTAGATCGGCAAGACGATCCTCAAGAACATGGCCACATCACCTCTAATATTAATAATCCATGCATGAAGGTTGACTTCCCTAGATGGGAAGAAGGAGACCTGATCGGGTGGATCTCGTGCGCGGAGCGCTATTTTCGGTTCTACCGAATCGCCAACGCCACACGGGTGGAGATTACTGCCATCCACCTCGAGGGAGATGCTATTCAATGGTTTAATTGGTTTGAGCATGCCCATGGAGGACTCTCTTGGTAGCAATTCAAGGAAGGACTATTAAACCGCTTCGGACCAACCTATTTTGACAACATCGATGGACAATTGACAAAGATTCATCAAACCTCTACAATACAAGAATACCAAACAAGGTTTGAGCATTTATCTAACCAAACTAAGAATTTGTCTGAGAAATAACTTTTAGGTACCTTTATCGAGGGCCTAAAGCTGGAGATTCGAGGAGAAGTAAAGGCGCGACAACCGTACACTCTTATGGCGGTGATTTCCTTCGCGTGTATACATGAAGAACAATTGAACCATGAGGTATGAAGGACAATGGTCGCTCCCCGATCAGCCATGCCGAGGCCTACTGCCCCCTCTACTGCCATCCAAGCCCCTGCACCAAAAAAGTTGACAAGAGACGAGCTTTGCGAACAATCGGCCAAGGGGTTGTGTTGGCATTGCGACGAACCGTGGAGCCGCGAACATCGCTGCAAAAAGGGCCGGCTCCTCGTGATTGAACCAACGGAGGATGAGGACAATGAAACATCTGAAGAAGCCCTTGAACCTAAAGAAGAAGCCATGGAGGAAGAGTCTCAACCGGCCAACTACGCAGTGCACGCATTGGCCGGCTACTCTAACCCGCAGATGATGAAAGTTGGAGGACTTCTAAAACTGTAACCCATCACTGTTCTCATCAACACGGGCAGCACTAATAACTTTCTCAATAGTAAGGTTGCAGCACGTTTGACGCTTCAAATCGAAGGTTACAACAAGTTTGACGTAAAGGTCGCTGACGGCCGAATCTTTAATTGAGACCAACGGTGCCCGTGGGTGAAACTACTCCTCCAAGACCAAGAAGTGATAGCTGATTTCTTCCTTCTACCCATCGATGATTATGAAGTCGTACTCGGGATCGAATGGCTCACAACACTAGGTGATATCTCTTGGAATTTTTCTAAATTAATCATAAAATTTTATTGCAAAGGGAGGCAAGTCATTATGAGGCAAGCGCGGGAGCCAAATTTCCATTGTTTCATCGCAACGAATGGAGAAAGTTTTGCACAAAGCACATGATGGATTCTTGATGCATATTTAGCAGCCATCTACAGGGGAGAACGTACAAAACTCAGATCCTAAGCTTGCCCTTTGCCTGAACAAATTCGCATATGTTTTTTTGAAGCCGCGCGGACTGCCCCCTAACTGGACGCATGACCACTACATTCCTATTTTGCCAGGCAAACCTCTAGCAAATTTGTGACTGTACCACTATCCTCACTTGCGGAAGGACGAGATCGAGAATATTGTTAAAGATATGCTTGACACCGGGGTGATTTGATCGAGTTGCAACCCTTACTCCTCACTGGTGTTGCTAGTGCGCAAGAAAGATGATGAACTCTTAGATGAATTAAAAGAAGCCCGGGTCTTCACTAAATTGGATCTCCGATTCGGATACCATTAGATTCGGGTATGCATGGAAGATATTCTGAAAACTACATTCCACACACATAAGACCACTACAAGTTTCTGGTAATGCCTTTCGGACTTATAAATGCTCCTTCTACTTTCCAAAGTCTGATTATCTTCTAGAGTTTTCTACGTAAATTCGTATTGGTACTCTTTGATGATATTCTCATTTATAGCCCTACGATTGATATACATTTTCAGCACTTACAAACTGTTCTAACGATTCTTCGGGAGAATACTCTTTATGTTAAACATTTAAAGTGTAACTTCTTACAGCGTAAAGTGGAGTATCTTGGGCACATTATATCAGAGGATGGAGTGGCGACGGACCCGACAAAGATCGAGGCAATGCAAGGATGGCCGAGATCTACAAACATACAATCACTATGCGGTTTTCTTGGACTCACGGGCTACTATCAAAATTTTGTGAAAGATTATGGCAAGATCAATGCCTCGCTCATATCCTTAGTGAAGAAAGACTCCTTCTTATGGTCAGATAAAGCCTCTATAGCCTTCGAATGACTCAAGGCAGCCATGACGATGATGTCGGTCCTAGTGTTGCCCGATTTCGATGACACTTTTGTCATTGAGGCTAATGCGTCATGAGTTAAAATTGGGGCTATTCTTATGCATGATGGTCCACTCATAATTTACACTGAGGCTTCCCTCACACTTCATACGAGGTTTTTACAGGAGATACTAATTACTACCAAATTTAAAATATGGTTAGATACAAGTCCATGGCACGAAAGAGGAGTAAAACTAGAAGAATTACAATCTATGCTCATGCCAGATTGGGCTCTCATCATCCTGAACCATACCAGAGGGCAGTCACCATTCCAGAAAAAAGATTGGCTATCACTAAAGACTAACTATATGGCAGCACATGCAAAGAAGAAACGACCTCCCGACAAACTTCAGAATGGACAAAAAATTGAAGATCGAGTTTTTTTACTCCTCCAGCCCGATCAGCAGGAAACTCGAGCCTTAATGAAGTGGTCTCCCTATTTTTTTGGACTTTGTAAAATTGAGGATCACATTGGGGCCCTAACCTGGAGATCAAATTTGCACACCATATCAAGATTACAATTGATCCGCCAAGGCTCCCACCTCAAATGGAAATTTAAAGAAGACGACTTAGCCCAAATCCTTCCAACTAACACCCCAGCTGATGAGAAGGCCAAAGTTCAGTTAATGATAGCATAGGAGTCACATGAGGAGTTGAAGATCCAATTTCCAGAGTTTATGGACCCTCAGCCTTGAGGACAAGGCTGATATGAAGAGAGCGGACTTGATAGGACTCCAGCAGGGTTGAGTCCTAATCATCTTAGTATTAGTCAATAAAAACCTTGTTAGATTATAATAAAGTCACTCATATCTTATAAAGGAGTATGACTAGGGTCTAGATTAGTCCTTAGGGCTTAGTAGCTGCTACACCCCTTACTGGGTTGGTTGGCTAGGGTTTTCCCCTGCTTAGGTCAGCTATAGAGCCACTTAGTCAACTCCTGTTCCTATTAAGGTAGGTTGGCTATAGGAGGGGCAAAGGGGTAATTCTACTTAGGCAAGCACCCCCTTAGGCTAGGGTTTTGATCCATATTTAAAGATGTAGCCGCTCCCCCTCTTGAATCAAATAATTATCTATTTTATTTCAACCTTGTGTCGAATCTAGGAGGGATGAACCCCTATAACATTCCAAGGGTTGATCATCCTCAAGGATCAAAATATATAAAGCTCCTTCTAGAGTTCTATCAATTTTTTCTTAAGGTAAGTGAACAATCAAAAGTATTTAGACTATATAATCCTATTACCAAGAAATCATCTACTAGTTGAGATGTTGTTTTAGAAATATTAAGATATATGTTAAAAATATTATTGAGTAGTCAATACTAGTAAATTGATAAAAAAAGAAGAAGAAATCTACCCTCTTGTGCAAAATGAGTAGCCTTTAGCATTTTAGTTCCTCCTACAGTTCCACAAACCCTTCATACTCCTTCATCACTTTTAGTGACAGGAGCTATGAAACTTTAAATGCAAGATATAATTCATAGATCAAAAGGAGAATGCATGGATGAAGGATTTTGGGGTATATGGCTTTATCTAATCTGATGATCCACTAATGTGTTTTGCTTTATTTTCATATTATGATCCTATAGCCTTTTAAGATGTTGCAAAAAAAATCATAATAGCAAAAAGCAATGAACGATAAAATTACATGAATTAAGAAAAATAAACTTGAAAGTTAACAAATCTTTCAAAGGGTCAAAAGATAATTGGTCTCAAGTGGAACTATAAAATAAAGCTCGAAGAGAATAGGGAAGTTATTTAGTGGCCAAAAGCTATAAGTAGAATTTTGGCATTAACTATAGATGGGTATTTACTGTTGTTTCAAGACATGATATCATTTGAATGGTTATTGCATTAGCACCATAAAACACTTAGCCTATCTTCCAGTTCGATATAAAATCAACATTCAGGCTTGAAGACTTATAAGAACAAGCATTTTTTTAGAATAGGTATATATTGATTAACCTCATATTTATATGAAATTTAAAAATAAGCATAAAATATATCTAAATTGAAACAAATTATATATAAGCTAAACCAAGCTCTGAAATCTTAGTATAATTGTATAGATTCTTATTTCTTGAAAGAAGATTATCAAAGATGCTCCTATGAACTTATACTTTTAATCCAAATTGAAGATGATGGAAAAATACTTATTGCATGCCTATATGTAGACGACCAAATTTATACTAAAAATGATAGAGCCATGTTTGATAGATTTAATCAATCTATGATGGTTGAATTTGATATATCTGATATGAGAATGATGTATTCTTTTCTTGGCGTGGAAATAGTTCAATAATCTATTAGCATTTCTATTTCTCAAACAAAATATGTACAAGAAATTTAAGATAGATTTCAGATTAGGAATTATAGTTCTGTTTTCACTACAACTAATTTGAGCTTGAGGCTACCGAAAGATCCTTATCTGAAGAAGATGGATGGTACACTTATAAATATAAAGTTAATGTTTAATTTATTTGGTTGCTTTAATCAGATATAATGTGTTGAATCTCAAATTTTATAATAAAATTAATTGATAGATTTATTCTCTAACCTGTCTATTAGAGATAAGTGATGTAGGATTAATTATGACTTTGAAAATGTAATATAATTTGATGTTGGATCGGAGTCAAGATCGAGCATTGGGCCAAGATTTGGATGATGCAGTAGGAGCTCGTCGGGAGTCAATACAATCTGATATTGGGTGGTACTACCCCAGGCAACGATAGTACCATCACTGACCAGAATCTCTAGGCACTTTTGACGGTAGTATCGTTGGTGCCGACGGTAGTATTGCTCATACCCGGATTTTTTGGAGGTGAGTTAAATTTTGACTCCAATTTTTAAAGTTAATTGGGTCTATAAATACCCTAATTATTCTTGAATGAAAAGTAAGAAAATGCAAGAAAAGTGATCAATTTTAGTAATATTTTGTAAAAATTGAGAGATTCTCTTGTGTGCTTCAAGTGTAAAGTGTGTTTAAGGGAAGAGTGAAAGATTATAATAGTTTATCTCCCGAACCCATGAAAAAGAGAAAAGTGTAAAGGGGCGTTTGATCTTCGTCTATCAAAGAAGATCATTAGTAGACACTAGTGGGCCTCAACGAATGAGGACTTGGGAAGTGAACGTAGGTCAAGTTTTTGACTGAACAACTATAAATTCTGTGAGTACTTCTCTTTTGTCTCTCTTTAAGTTTGATCTTAACCTTAGTTGCTATTATCTAATTATGAGAAAAGCACGAACATCTCCTTTTGGCTTTGTTTTAAATCGCTCTTTAATTTTGCTCTTAACGAATTTCAATAAAACTGTTTCCGATTTTAGGTTTACTTTAGGCAATATTTTTCAAACCAAGTTTTTTAGCTCTTGCACTAATTCACACGCCCTCCGCGCCCCCTCTTAGTGTCAACTCAATCCTAATAGTTGGTATCAAAGTTAGATTACTCTTATTTGGATTAACACCCAAGCGAGTTAATGGCTTCTTTTGGCATTAACGAATGACACTCTATCACACATCCTATGTTTAATGGTACAGACTATATATTTTGAAAACCTAAAATATGAATTTTCTTGATTTCAATAGATTTTGAATTATGAAATATTATCGAAAATGGATTTCAGAAGTCATCCAATCCTATAAATGATTGGAATGATTATGAAAAAAAATATTTTTTTTAAATGCTAAAGTTACAAATGATTTATTTTATGCTTTAGATAAAAATAAATTTAATCAGGTTTCTACTTGTGATTTGACTTTTGATATATGACACACCTTAGAAGTCACACACGAAGGCACAAGTAGAGTAAAATAATAAAAAATAAATCTTCTTGTACATAACTATGAATTATTTAAAATAAGACCAAGTGAAACTATTTGTGATATATATATTTATTTTACGGATGTCATCAATAGTTTAAATCTCTTAATAAAGTTTATTCTAATCTTGAACTTGTCAATAAAATTTTGAGATTTTTACCTAAAAGTTAGGACCCGAAAGTAACTGCTATACAAGAGACTAAAGACTTGAATAACTTGCCTCTCGAATAACTAATTAGGTCTCTAATGACTTATGAAATAAGTTGCAAAGCTCATGATGAACTTGAAGAACACATTTTAAAGAATAGGAAGGACATGACACTAAGAATAACAAATGACTCCTTGAGCGAAATCTTGAGTGACGAGGACGATAATATCACACTTTTAACAAGAAAACTTAAAAAATTCATGAAAAAGAACAAATACCATAGAAATAAACGTGAACCAAAAAAAGGATAATATAATCTGTTATGAATGCAAAAGCCAAGGCATTTCAAAGATGAGTGCCCACACTTGAAGAAAAAGCTGTCAAACAATAAGAAGGCTTTCTCAAGAATATGAGATGATTAAAGCTCGACATATAATAAAACCATAACAATGAAAAAGTTGCTAACTATGCGCTCATGACCATCGATAACGAGGTAAGTGACTGTTCCAAAATCTCCTTTACTTTTGATGAGTTATTAAATTTCTTTCATGAACTATTTAATAAATTTAAGAAGCTTAGCAAAACTTATAAATTACTTAAGAAGGAACATGCAATTACTTGCTATTAAACTTGAAAACATGAATGAAGCATCAACATCATGCATTTCTTGTTCTAAATGTGATTCATTAGAGGTAATTAAAAAGAAAAATATTATACTAAAATAAACATTAAGAAAAGTTTAAAATATATAATAAATATCTAAATATGATCCTTGCTAATAAGGGTCATGTTCATAGGAAAGAATGTATTGAATTTGTTGGTAACACTCAACAAAAGCCAACTATCTTTGTTAGGGGACCTATATGATTACTCTTAACCCGAACTAAAATATAATTTTTGTAGTAGACTAAGATATTTTGTCCATAAATGCTTATTTAGAAAGTATAATCCACATAAGTTGATTTAGGTTCCTAAACGAACCATAAACAACTCAAAATTATTAGTAAAAATGGATAAAACTTTTCATGAGGGACCTAAAGTCAAATGGGTACCTAAATCAAAACCTCATTCATTGTAGTTTTATCTCCAAACAAAGGCTAAGAGCACAAAATGGTATCATGATAGGGGATGCTCAAGACACATGACTGGAGATCCAACTCATTTCTCTAAGCTTACTAGCCTAAATAAAGGATTTGTCACCATCAGAGATAACAACAAAGGAAACCCATTGAGAAAGCAACCATAGGTAACAAATCAAACCTCTTGAATGAAGATGTGTTATTAGTTGCTGGTTTGAAACATAATCTACTAAGTATTAGTCAATTATATAATGTAAATGCTTGTATAATTGAAATACCACACAAAGATAGATCTATGATTGTCTTAAGAAGTAATAATGTGTATACTATTGATATTGATAATTTTTGTAATGAAATGTGTTTTTCGGCCTTGAATAATGATGCATGGATTTGGTATAGGAGACTAGAACATGTTAGTATGAAACTATTAAACCAAATCTCAACTAAAATTCTAGTAAGAGGATTGTCTAGCATTAAGTTTGTCAAAGACAAAGTTTATGATGTATGCCAAATAGGAAAATAAATAAAAAGTAGTTTTACATAAAAAAAAATCAAATAAGTAACTCTAGGTTACTACAATTGATCCATATGGATTTAGTTGGACCAGATACTATAAGTTTAGGAGATAGCAAATATGCATTTATTATTGTAATTGATTATAGTAGATGCACTTGGATTTATTTCTTGGCACAAAAAAGTAATTTTTTTAATATTTTTCAAAATTTTGCAAACTTGTTTAAAACGAAAAGAGTTTTATGATTTCATTTATACGTAGTGATCATGGTAGTGAGTTTCAAAATTATGATATTCAAACTTTTTGTGAGTCAAATGGGTACAACCATGGTTTCTCTACTCCTAGAAATTCATAAAAAAATAGAGTAGTGGAAAGAAAAAATAGGAACTTACAAGAAATAGCTAGAACCATGTTAAACGAACATAGCCTACCCAAATATTTTTGGGTCGAAGCCGTTAACGCAACATGCTATGTTATGAATATGATCTTGTAAGACCATTACTCTCTAAAACTCCCTATGAATTGTGAAATGGTAAAAAATCTAATATTTCATATTTCAAAGTTTTTGGTTGTAAATGCTTTATCTTAAATAAAAAAAGATATCTTAGGAAAGTTTGATGCAAAATCCGATGAAAGTATTTTTCTTGGTTATTCTTCAACTTCAAAAGCTTATCGTGTTTTTAATAAAAGAACATTCATCATTGAAGAATCTATTCATATCATTTGTAATGAGGTTTTCATATTTAAGAAAATTAATTTTGACGATGATTTTGATTTTGGTACTTTAAATTTAAATAAAAATCCTCATTTAATAAACTTGGATGAATCTACTTCCAAATCCTTATCGAGGAATAGAAGTATGCAAATGCTCATCCTAAGATATTAGGAGATACATGAAAAGGTGTTCAAACTCATTCCTCTTTTAAGAATTTTTATACTAACGTCATATTTTTATCTTAAATTGAACCAAAATACATTGATGAAGTCCTAAAAGATGATTCTTGGGTTATTGGAATGTATGAAGAGTTGAACCAATTTGAGAAAAATAAGGTGTGGAAGCTTGTTCCTAACCTAGTGATCATTTAGTGATTGATACTAAATGGGTCTCTAGAAATAAGCAAGATAAAAATGGTATCGTGGTTAGAAACAAAACTAGATTAGTGGCCAAAGGTTTCAACTAAGAAGAAGGGATCGATTATAAAGGAATTTTCACTTCTATGGCTAGACTTGAAGTCATAAGGATGCTCCTTGCCTTTGCTTCTTTTAAGAATTTTAATTTATTTCAAATAGATGTCAAATTTACTTTTCTTAATGGTTTAATTTCTAAAGAAGTTTATGTTGAACAACCCCCTGATTTTGAAAATGATCTTTTTTCCAAATCACATTTTCAAATTATCTAAGGCTCTTTATCGTTTGAAACAAGCCCCTAGGTCTTTGTATGAAAGACTTAGCTATTTTTTTTATTTCGAACAATATTCTAAAAGGTAATGTTGATATCACATTATTTATTAAGCATTTTAAAAATAATTTTCTTATTATTTAAATTTATGTGGATGACATTATTTTTTGTTCTTCTAATGAATCTTTATGTGAATCTTTTGCTAAGAGTATAAGGTAAGAGTTTCAAATGAGCTTAATAGGTGAGTTAACTTTTTTCTTAGGATTATAAATAAAATAATTAAATAATGACATCTTTATAAGTCAAAGTAAGTATACCTTAGACTTTGTAAAACGTTTTGGTATGAATGATGCTAAGGCTATAAACACACCCATGAGCACTTCTACGAAATTAGACTTGGATAGTGAAGGTAAAAATTTTGATCAAAAATCATATAGAGGAATGATAGGTAGTTTGTTATATTTAACTGTACAAGACCAACAATAATATTTAGTATTGGATTGTGTGCAAGATTTCAATCCAATTCTAAACATTCTCATTTTATGGTAGTTAAATGAATATTTAGATATTTAAAAAGAACTTTAAATTTAAAATTATGGTATTATAAATCCAAAAATTTTGATTTACTTGTCTATGCTAAGGTGCATGGCTTGGGTCTTCTAGCTGAGGCTTGAGGAGGCCCGAAGAGTGCTGTCAAGAACGATGAGGCGAGGGTGCAAGACTGCTATCGAGGATGAGCCAAGGGCATAGGGTCGCTGCCGAGGACGAGGCTGGGGCATAGGGACGTTGAGGCCTGGTTCCCTAATGCTGGAGCTAGCTCATCAATGTGTAGAGGCTCAAGGGGGCCTAGGAGGGCACCGTCGAAGATGAGGCGGAGGCACAGGGCCACAAAGGTTTGGGTCCTTAACACCAAAGCTAGCTCACTTATGAGCAAAAGAGGCCAAGCAGAGGCTCAAGGGGGCCTAGAGAATGCTGTCGAGGATGAGACGAAGGCGTAGGGCCGCTGATGCCTAGGTCCATTAGAGCTGCTCACCAGTGAGCAGAGGAGGTAGAGTAGAGGCTCGAGGGCGATTGGAGGGTGTTATCGAGGATGAGGCAAAGGCATAGGGCCACTGAGGCTTGGGTCCCTAGCATCGAAGCTTGCTCACCTATGAGCAAACGAGGTCAAGCAGAGGCTCGAGGAGGTCTAGAGAGTGCTGCCAAGGATGAGGCAAGGGCATAGGGCCACTGAGGCCTAGGTCCTTGGTTCTAGAGCTGGCTCATCTGTGAGCAAAGGAAGCTGAGCAAAGGCTCGAGGAGACCTGGAGGGCACCACCGAGGAAGAGGTGGGGTGCCATACTAAGGGGGCCGAGGAGCCATTGCAGACTGTTGTTGATGCTCCGATGATACTAGGGAGTCCCCACTGGACCTCGTCCAACCTTTGGTTCATAGCTTAGAGTTCAGCTTTCATCAAGGGTTCCCAGAATTTGTCAGATTGAGTCTCAAACTCCTAAGATAATGATATATTATATCATTATAGGTCATCAGTGGTCCTACATTATAGATCTACGTCGGGGGCTTCCCAGCTTGACGTTTCTGATGCTTAAATCAGCGAAAGGTGGAGGGGGAGAAGACAACAGTATGAGATATGTAAATGAGAGAGTAGAGAGATTATTACCTACTTGGCCTCAGTTTGACCTAGCGCATAGATTCTATACCTGAGCACTTAGCGGGGACAAACAGGTCTCCATCCTAGTCCCCCCTTACCTGGTGAGGAGAGGGTGTTAAAGCGGGTGGCTTGTTGGCAGGCTGTGCCTGGAGGATTCCCGAGGCCATTCTTGCGGTTAGGGTCCCTTCCTTTTTTTGTACAAGTAGGGAGTGGTCTCTATTAGAACCCCACAGGATTCTAAGCTTGGATTAATCTCTTAAGTAGATCAGCCTCTTTCGAACTCTATAAGGGTTCCTCCCTCCTTGTATTCAACTACAAGAGCTAAAGAAAATATTGAGATATTCATGATAAAAAAGGTTGTTGCTAGAAGTGTTTATATAGGGTCTCAAAACCCTATTCCTAATAGGACTCCTACTTCTACTAAATCAAGACTCCAACTCATAATCAACCTTAGAGAGAATCCTAACTAAATAGAGCTCTCCCTCTCTAACCCTAGCCGGCCTCCTCTCAACGCTAGTTGACTTCCCCTCATTAAGGTGAGCAGCCAATTGGGTTCATTACAAGCTTGACTTAGTTGACCCGACCTGAATCCAATTCTGATTCCTAACCAGACTCTAGTTCATTTAAATCCTAACCCTACTAGGATTTGGGTTGATTTATTATAATGAACTCAAATCTCCTCTTAGCCGACATACTGTCAGGTCTAGGCCGGCCAACAAGGCCCAATCTAAGAATTCAACTCAATCGACTATAACCGGACTTAGCTAGGGTCATAATAGATCTGCCTTCTTCAAATCAACCTTGTCCTCAAGGTTGAGGCTCCATGAACTTTGAGTCTTGGTATGCAATTATTCTTGAAGCTTCCTCGTGGTAACTACTGTAGGTGCACCATGATCCTGCGGTCCAGCATTGTCATGTATCTCTCCATTAATGTTAGTAGTGTTTGGACGGTGGTGCATCACGATCCAACGATCCCACACGATCATTAGCTAAACTTGGACCTCTTCGTCAGCCGACATATCTAGTGAGTGGATAGGTTGAGTCATCCTCTCTAAACTTTCATTTGCATTGAGATATTTGGAGGATCAGTTGTATTTTTGAATTGGTGCACAAATCCGATTCATAAGTCACGGCTCTAATGTGATCTCCAATTTTGTAGGGTCCAAAGAAACATGGAGATCACTTCCTTGAGGCTCGAGTCTTCATAGATTCATGCTGGTAGGGCTGAAGACGAAAGAAGACTCAATCTTCAATAGCAAACTTCCTTCTACTCCGGCGTTTGTTGGGTTACTACTTTTTTCTTGCGTGGGCTGGCATGTAGTTGTTCTTTAATGGTAGCCAGCTTTCCTCTGAGATTGTGGCTGCCCTTTGGTAGAGTCCATGGTAATGTGAGCCCGATCTAAGTTTGGAGTGAGTAGAAGCTATAATTTTACTAGGTTTGCTATCGTCTCTCCTTTGTGCCGTTGACTGGTATCATACCAAGCCATAAATTCAGCAATGGTTAGTATCTTCTCGTCGTAGATTGAAAGCTTCAAGTGATATGAAGAGAGGGATTTGCTGATGTAGGCTAGAGGTCAGCCATCTTGCATGAAGACAACACCAATTCTGGCTCCCGATGCGTTAGATTTGATCACGAATACTTTGCCGGAGTCGGGTAAAGCTAGCACCGATGTAGATGGAATCGCAACTGTAAGGGTATCAAAGGATGTTGTAGCTTCATCCGCTATAGGAAGATATCTTCTTTTAGTAATGTCATGAGGGGAGCACTGATCTTACCGTCGTCCTCCATGAACTTGCGTTGGTCATGCGACTGGGTAGGGGGCAGTTTTGTTAGTTCAACAAACTCATCCAAAAATTTAGTAAGTAATGAGGGGAGGATTGAATCTTTATTCATCATTGATTCCTCTATTAGCAAGCCTTGAAGTTATATTAGGAATCTGATATGTGATTTGTGTAGTACCCTCTCCATGCGTTGGGTAGAAACAATCGATATTTTGCCCCCACGCTTTCCTCATAGGATCACCTGTTTCCCATGGCTGAAATTTTTTATAATTAATTTAGAAAAATTCTAGGAAACATCACCTAGAGTGGATAGCCATTCAACATCGACCACTGCTTGATAATCATCAAGTGGTAGGAGGAAGAAGTCCATGGTGATTTCTTGGCTTTCGAAAACTAGTTTCACCCGAGGGCTCTTTCAGTTGCAGTTAAGGATTCTACCATCTATGACTTTTACATCGAACCTGCTACAATATTCAATCTGGAGAGTTAATCGGGCATTAACCTTGTTGTCCATGAAATTATTGGTGCTTCCGGTGTCGATAAGAATGGTGATTGGTTGGTGTTCGAGGAATCCATCGACCTTCATGGATTGCGGGTTGGCGAAGTCGGCTAGGGTATGTATGATGCTGATGGTCAGCTATAGTTCTTCCTCCATATCTTCCTTCTTAGGTTTGGGATCTACGTCTTCAGGTTCTGGATCCTCGATCAGTTCAATCACCAAAAGCTTTCCCCTTTTGCAGCGGTGATCTCTACTTCATGGTTCGTCGTAGTGTCAACATAGCCCTTTCGCCGATCTTTCTTGGAGTTCTTCTCGGGTAAGTTCCTTGGGCTGAGAGGTTCGGTTGGCAGTAGGGGCGGCCGAAGGCTTGGTGGTTGTTGGTCAGTTCATGATCTTGGTCCTTCGGGCATCGTTGTTCAGCCATTCCTCATGGATGCGGGCGAAGGAGATGGTAGCCCTCAATGTATATGGTTGTTGTGCCTTGACTCCGTTTCTGATCTCCACCTTTAATCCTTCGATGAACGTCCCTAACAACTACTTTTCAAACAAATTTTGAGTTTGATTTGATAGATGCTCAAACATGGTTTAATATTCTTGCACGGTTGAGGTTTGGCAAATCTTCACGAGTTGGTCATTCGTGTTCTCATACTTCATCGGTCTAAAGCGGATCAGCCCACTCTTGAATTACCTCCATGTGGGGACTTTGTATGTGTTCTTGTACCAATCATACCACTGAATAGCTTTTTCTCTTAGATGGATGGTAGTAATATCGACCATAGAAACCTCCGGGGTCTTGTGATAGCGGAAGTACTGCTCTACGTGCAAAATCCACCCGCTTGGGTCTCAGTCTTCCCATCGAGCGGAGCCCACCCTGATGCATGGATACGATGAGTCTGTCACTTATTCCTCTTTCTTTGGTGGGTTCTTCTTGTGATCAAAACTCTCATCACATTGTGATCTTCTTGGGTTCTGTGATCGGTCCAATCTAATCTTCACGAAGAGAGCGCGTAGTCTATCCTCCATACGCGTCTCGAAGGCCTCCAACTTGGCACCTATCAGATCTACTTATGTCATGGCGTAAGACTCCATATCTGTAATGTCAAGGTCCTCCCTTTGCTGTCTGGTTAAGGGTAGGGATTGGTTGGATAGCTAGGTGGTCGAAATAGATGATAGATCATAGGTAGATGACTACGGTTTGAGGTTGATAGGTTGTTATTTTTTTATTGCTGTTGGGGCTATGGTTTGGAGCTATTATAGGGGTCATTTCGAGGGGTTTAGTGATAGAGGTTTAGGGTTTAGAGGGGTGGCTTAGGGTTGCTATTGATGGCAGCAACCGGTTTGTTAGGGATTGGAGGCAGAAAGGTAATGGATCAAAGTTTTGGTTTTGGATTGATAGTTTACGGTTTAGGATGCTGTTGGTGCTATGGTTTGAGGGTGTTGTGGGGGGGCTGAAAAGAGTTTTGATGGTAATGGTTTGAGGCTAGGAAGGAAGGTTTAGGGTTATTGTTAGGGGCAGCAACCGGTTTGGTGTGGTTGCGGTAAGAAGTGCCCAGGAACAAGGCTATGGTAGGCTACTATTTGGGCTACAATTTGTGCTACTATTTGGGCTAACTGTAAAGATTAAAAGTGGGATACGATAGCTGCATCTTAAGGCTAGAGGGGTGCCTTAGGTTGATGTGGGTGGCAGCAACAAATTCGGCAAAGATCAGACATGCATGCAATAAGAAACACCAAAAAGTATGGCAGCAAAATTTTTCGTCAAAATACAATAGTTTTACGATGAAAGTTTCAGCAATATTGCAGTAGTATTTTGAGAAATATGGTAGCATGAAATCAACAAGGATATATGTATTATAGATGATAGCAAATATGGCAGCACCAGAATTTTACGTCGAAGAATAACAATTCAATGCAAAGTTTTCAGCGGTTCATCAAAGATTAAAAGAATAATTTGGGTGTTACCGGTAGAAAGATCAGAGATTCAATAACAATTATGTGATTGAAATTTTGCAGCATAACTTTCGTCGTGAAGATGATACTTTACGACAAAAGTTTTTTACAACGAGCAATTTTTTTGCAGCAATATAAGGAAGATGCAACGTATTGATATCAAGGGATATATGACAATGAAAACCAAGCTGATGGAAAATACGGAGAAGAAAACGACAGCAAGATATCGATAAGAAGATAGTATTTTGCTGAAAAATTATGTCAACGTCGAAAGATCATTAAAGCAATTTTTTTGACCAATATTTTTTCAACAAGATAGATAAATGGCAAGGATTGTACCAACTATAGATGTAATTATTTTTTTAGATTTTTGTATAAGTAAATTGCAGAAGCAGTAAGATAAATACCAAAACCAAATGTAATTTTGGTGGTGGCACAGAAGATGGAGGATCTATAGCAAGAGGTGATGACTATGAGTCGACAACAAGATTAGCAATTATGGGAAGTGGTTAGGAAGATGATGGGCAGCTGGATGGTAGCGTCGAAGGTGGAAGAGCAGTGAGGTGCCAAGAACGCAGCTCTGATACCAAGTGTACCCCGCAAGATTCTAAGCTTGGATTGATCTCTTAAGTGGATCGGCCTCCTTGGAACTCTATAGGGGTTCCTCCCTCCTTGATATTTGCCTACAAGAGCTGAAGAAAAGTTTGATCTATATATGATAAAAAAATATTATGGCTATAAGTATTTATATAGGGTATCAAATCCTTAATCCTAATAGGACTCCTACTTCGACTAAACCAAGACTATAACTCCTAATTTAACTCCTAATCAATCTTAGAGAGAGTCCTAACTAAATGAAGCTCTCCCTCTCTAACCCTAGCTGGCCTCCTCTCAACCATAGCCGACTTCCCCTCATCAAGGTGGGTGACCAATTGGATTGATTACAAGCTTGACTTGGTTGACCCGACCTGAATCCAACTCCAACTCCTAACCAGACTTCAGTTCAACCGAATCCTAACCCTACTAAGATTTGAGTTGATTTATTACAATGGACTCAAATCTCCTCCTAGCTGACCTAAAATCATATCTAAGGTGACCAACAAAGCTCAAACTAAGGACTCGACTCACTCGATTATGACCCGACTCAACTGGGGTCCTAATAGTCTCCTCGTCCTTTATCTAGTTTTGTTTAGGTGTTTACTTTTGTTCGAGATGTCATTCAGAAGTCGTTAGGGAGGTTAGGGTCTAAACAATGGAGTCTGTTCCTTTCTTTCTTTATTTAGAGTATGTTTTTTTATATCTTTGAAAAATGAAAAAAAAAATTATGATGCCTTTGCTATAAAGGAAGAGACGAGAGTTTGCGATGTGTTTATCTGCTTTAAATATTTGTAAGAATTGGAGTATATATTTGTTTTAACCATGTAAAGTTTTCAAATCTGTGACCTTTAGTTATTAATGTAATCCTGTTCAGATGAAAAAATAAAAATTGTCTGGAACATATGATCATTCGCTAAATTTTAGTGCATTCTATTTGCTTATTCCGATGTCTACTAAGCCATGCGTAATCCTCCGATACTTATGTAGTTGAACTGTGAATTCTGGTTGAAATCTGTAGTTGTAGATTGCCTCAATAGTCGAACTAACCTACATAAACTCTTTTAGGTCATTTAACTATTGTTTCAACGTTTGGTGTGATCATGGAGTTGTACGCATTAATGAAGCTATGAATAAACTATGCATTGACGAAGGCATCATCCAGCCTAAGGAAATATAATAATATGGTTTAGTTAATCCTGCAAATACAAATTATTTTCTGCTCCTTAAATTGTATCTCCCACTCTTATTTCAAAGAAGAAATAATAAAAAAATATATATAACTATGATAAATAAACTTACATAAAATAAATACTTCCATTCATTTGGTAGGTTCATGTCCGGCCCTCCGTACTTATGCTGCTGATGAACAGTCACAAGTAAAGCTACCAACCGATGTGCGTGACAACTTATCTCTGACCATCCTGCTTTCCAATTGCAACCATGCCACGCCGAAACCAAAGCAACAAAGTCACATTGGGCATCGCCTCCACCAGCACTCGAACCTTATCTGGTACGTCAACCACCAGGTCAAACACAAGCTTAACATAGTCGACGGATGCTATGTTAAACCCAGGACTAAGTCGACATGCACCGTAGAAGCTTCCTCTGTCCCAGAATGGAGCTCTGGTTGACACCTCATGTACAAAGCATGAGAGGCTTGTTAGCATGGAGGGAAACAGCATGATTTCCTTTAGACGCTGCGGATTACTGAGCAGACGCAGGAGCTCCGGAGAGATGTGAAAGCATATAAAAGTGCTGCTCTATCTCGAGCACCAGGAGCCCACTGAGATGTAAATATCCCAAGGGGTATTAGTGCTGACCTAACTCTGTTGCAAAAGGGAAGAGGACGCCGTGGATGGATAAAAAGCTTCAAGTGCGACCAATTGCGGTTTGCTCTGCTGCTCTCGTGGTCCATCACCAACCCTTCGTGGTGGTCGTTTTCATGGGCCACAACCGGGATGTGTTGAGTGCCACTTAAAGAGGAGCCAACTACGGAATGCCAATATAGTCTTGGTCCGAGTCTACTGAAATGTGTTTTGACCAAGTGGGTAAACTCACAATGTGAAACGAAAAGTCAAAGGATAAGTCTTTGCGAGTCCAACTGCCATCAGACCCACAGATTCTGGCAATGTGTACTCCCCTTAGATGTGCTTTTAGATATAATTATAAAATCCTGACCGCATCGATTGCTCAGAACTGAAAAATCTAATGTTGCAGGGAAAAATAAAGCGTTCACCCATTAAGATCCAAATCAACGAGTGGTTTGGTGATAAGGTAGCTAATTCACCCTTTAAGATTCAATCAAGATTAATAACCAACCCTCCAACTTTGGACGAACAAACGTGGGTTGACTGCTGTCTAATGGCACTAGAAGTTTAGAAACTGTATGAGAAGTTGATTTTCACTACTCATTTCTCAATTTTTGCTGTCTCAATGAACTACATAAGCATTTCTCCAAAAAAAATTTTAATTCTTAAGTTCCCAAATCATTTGAAACTTCACTAACATATGTTATAAAATATACTTCATTTGATCTAAAGGAAAAATATAGGAGTAAACGACAATGTTATTGTAATTGAAAATTAATTTGGAAGTTGATGAACCTATAAATTAAAAAAACATAGGTAGCATTTATCAAACCCATAAAAAGGTTAATTGTTCTATCAACTTCGTTAAGGTCAAATCATTTATCAAAATATTAAACCTAAAATTAACAATATGAGTCATAGCCTAATTATTCATATCATGATGAGCTTTTTCAATAAGTGAGCCTCTTATCATTTCTCAATACTAGATCGACTCTATAATCATTTGTCATGACCTAGACTTGATAGCTATCAATTTTGTTGAACACCAACTATTGATCAAAATATATATGTTAAAGATCTTTAAGACAATCTTAGTCTTATCCACATCCGATGTAATTCATCATGATGTTATATATATATATATATATATATATATATATATATATATATATATATATATATATATATATATATATATATATATATATATATATATATATATATATATATATATATATATATATATATATATGTATATATATATATATGTATATATATATATATATATGTATATATATATATATATATATGTATATATATATATATGTATATATATATATATATGTATAAATGTATATACATATATATATGTATATATATATATATGTATATATGTATATACATATATATATATATATATATATATATATATATATATATATATATACATATATATATATATATATACATATATATATATATATATCATAATTTTATTATTTTTTAATATGTTAGTTAAACTCCTCTAACAATAATCTTATTGAACGTTTAGTTTATCTTTCAATAGCTATCCAAAATTAAAATTGTGTTATATTTTAGAAATTAATTATTTTAATTTTGACTTCTTTGATGTTAAACCCTGTCAAGCGCTTTCTGAACGCTCTAAAATTCATTTAATACTGTCCGTTATCATCATCGGAATCTGTTTCACATGTCTTAGACAGCTATAAACTTCAATTATTTTATTAGGTTTTACAACATATAAATTTTCAAAAGTTGTACTCATTATATTTGTGCCAACGAATTCATTGTCTGGATTTTTAATCATCTCAAGATTCTTTGACAAATAAGATTCTATTCGTAATTTCAACAAAATAATACTATTTGCTTCCAGAAAACTGTTTCATAAATAAATTGATTTCCATCTCTAACTATTTGTTAAACTAATTATTTTTATTCGAATATGTAATTCAAAATTCTTTATCTTATTTTTTTGGGACCTCTATATCATTAGTCTCAATATAGATATTATTATTAAAATCAATCATACCTGAAGATATCACATTTAATCAGACTAAATTAGATCTTCTTTTAGCATTTTTTTTGTTTTTTTTGTTTTCACCATACGACATGATTCATACGCTCGTTGATATTGCCCAAACAACTACCTTTCTTATAAATATCTTTCTACAATTATATAGGATTCTCTAGTAAAATTTGCTCTAGGAATAATTAGAAAAATTATTTCACCCATTTTGTACCTTGATAATTGGATCATATTTTTGTATCTTCTTTTTTGCTTGAATTTATTTAGTTTTTGTTTTATTCTTATGAAAGATTATCCAGTTGTGTCTTATTAATTGTATCTTCAAAACTCTTTATAACTAAATATTTTAAATTTTACATGGTTTTTGTTTTATTTTTGTGTTTTTATGGATCTTGTTAGTGTAATCAAGATACCAAGTTGTTCTCAAATTAAGCAGAGTAAACGAAACTGATAAAATAAAATATATAAAAATGAAAACAAAATTGAAATGAACACTACCTTTATAGAAGGAAAGAAATACAAAAATTGAAATATAAGAACCAAGAGAAGAAATAATACCTTCGCTCCTGACAGATTAAAATAGATGTTTAGATGCACTTGAAGACTCGACATAGTGGATACTGCTGAAAGTGTTGTTGAGGACCACATTACAGCTATTCCGTGCAATGTTTCAGACCAAGCAAAAATATATATTTAAATATCTCCAAAAAAAAATATATCAATTGAACCAATCCAAATAAATGATCCATTAATTAATATCCACTCCTACACCCATAAACATTTCCTAACCCAATTTCTCTTCCTTGGGAAGAATACTAACAGGCTTTTCAATATAAAAATATAAAAAAATTATATGGAATGCTTCGAAGTTGTGCACGCATCTTGTTGATGTAGATTATTTGATAATGTGAGAAAAACCATATAAAATTTCCTTGTAGACATTAACAAATTTTTTTTTTAGTTGTAAGGATATGATAATAAGATTATAAGATTGCTATCCGAAAGACTACTTTTTTAGAAATTTTTCTAATGGAATTTCCTTGTAAAAAGAAAATACGAGAATTTTGAGAGTGCCATATTGAAGAGTAGGACAGCTAACAATCCCATGGTTGTGTGGATGACATTTTCTAGTAGGATATCGTATTTAGGTCATGAGAAGACGTTGGCTTTAGTGGAAAGGCGCCATGCGGCATTGACTTGAGAATGTTGGAGTTGATGTCAGATAGCAGCAGCAACTCAACTTGGTTTGTGCCTTTGATGCGTCTCTCTCTCTCTCTCTCTCTCAGATGCCTTATATGCATGCACCAGATAGCAGCAGCAAAACATGGCATGAACATATATGTATTAAATCGCATGCCTTTGTTATATAATTCGAACACACTCTTTGTCATATGATCGTCAAAGAAGATTGTGCTCATGCTTGCAATCTCATGACCAATAGATTTGCAGGAAGTAACGAAGGTGATCTCTTAGCAGGCACGTTTGGGGTTATGTGCAAGTCGTCGGGCAAAGGATCAATAGACTTGATACATGGACTCATTTGCAAGTTAGTGATATATTAAGAAGATATGACAGAACTTGGTTTCAGACTTATGATCTACCCTAACACCACGATCCGTACCTTGAACTCTTGACCAATAGATGAGAGGAGAGAGCATGATTCATGTCGGGAGATCAAGGTAACATAACATAGTAGCATAGAAGTTCGTGAATTTAACGCAAGCTATGATTTTGACAAAGTAGATCTTATTAGACAAGAGAGATATCAACTACATCTGTCCTGCCCATGGAAGCATTCGTGATTACAGCCTATTTGCTTTGGTGGCGTATAAAGTGGGGAAAATTAAAAGATTAAGGATAAATTCCATCGGTATATGTAAGCATCAAGCAGCTCAGAGAGATTATATCATGGTATATGTCAGTATCAAGCAGCATAAATTCCATCGGTAAAATATTCGAAAGTGCCTCTCTGGCAGATGTGGGATATAAGGACAACCGATGTGCATAGTGGTTGCAGATGATACATAATATGATTTTCTCTATACCCAGAAACCTATTTTGCTGTTAAGTTGAAAAAAGAAATGAATATTTATTTGCTTTCTTCGACTGCCCCCCCCAGAGTCCCAATGCTATGGGCATATATGATGAAACAATGCTATTTAACTGGCTTCGTTTACTTTCTTGGGCGGACTCAAGATGAATGTGAGAGAAACCTTTACTAAAAATTGGCAGCATCTGCTTCGCCATCTTTTTTGCACTTTGCTGACTTAATTGCCGCTGAAACCAAGAAATGAAATTTGATGTGCTGGTTTATGCTATTGGATAAACCCAGAGATCAGATCAAGTAATCTGGACAGTGTGCATATATTTTAAAGAAAAACATTACAACAATATATACGGATATTTGTGCTAATGGCAACAACAACACGGATACTAACATAGTGAAAGCATCGTGGTGGGCATAAAGCGATCGCAATCGTCCTGTTAGATCGGTTTCACATCTCTCTCTTGTGACCCGAAGCTTCCTCACCTAGTTGCTTCCCTGAAAGCACGAACTCGTATGAGGACAAAGGAAGACAAGTCTATGGAAGACAGCTTGGATGGCACATCCATTCAATTTTTACTGTATTCAGCAAGCAAACTGACACTGTATCCTGAAAAAAAAAAAGTCAAGGTTTGATAATCTTGAGATAGTCTAATTCATTCATGTCATCTGCCATCCTACGGAAAGCACAATCGGAAGATATTTGCGGTCCGGAATGGATTCAGCCTCACCATGTCACGGTGACCGAGTCAGGTGGTATCCCCATGAAAAAAAACCAAACCATATGTCGAGTCAACACCCTTTCGAAGTCGAATAGCTTGTCACCCTTGCCTGTTGCGATCCTTCTTCCACACCATCGGTGGACTAGTACACACACTCCATATTGCATCCACCAACCTTCATCCCAAGTGATATGTACAGTGAGTAGCAGTATACCGAATTTACCCAACTTCCATGACATCTCACTTTCCACATCCTTTTTCGATTATTTGATTCAGTGTCCCCGTACCACTGCGCATGAGTTTGGTCAACAATATCAATTGGTCCATTTACGCATTGCTCGTACATGTCGTATCTCTTTTCCACCCTTATATAGATGACGTCCGGTCTCCCATAGTTTACAAGACAAAGCAACACTTGAGCTCCTTGCTATCTCTCAGCTACGCAGCACAAGTCAATACAAAGCAAGGAAATGGCGACCGAGAAGGAAGTATCGGGTGGTTTAGGTTTAGAATGGAGAGTGACGGTCCCCGAAGGGTCGTCGGTGAAGATGGAGCCCGAGCCGAGTTGGATTTCCAGGACTTGGAATCGGCTGGTCGAGTTGGGATCAAAGGTGAGATCGAATGTGTCGACGTTTGGGAAGAATGTTTGGAAGATGGGTGCAGATAGTCCGAGGAAGGTCATTCATGGTGCCAAAGTAGGAGGTGCGCTCACTCTAGTGTCACTCTTTTATTATCTTAGGCCCTTGTACAATGGCTTCGGGAGTTCAGCTATGTGGGCTGTGATGACTGTCGTCGTGGTCTTCGAGTACACTGTTGGTAAGTACATTGTTTTTCTCTTTTATTTTTATTTTTCTATAGAAACTACAAGAATTTAAAAAGTCAGATCTGGCATCATAATAAGAGTAATTACGATATGAATGATCACCTCGCATTAGTATGTGCTTTTTGGTCCAGGACCATCCTTCTAATGTATTGATAAAATTATGTCAGCACAAGCTAAGAACATCATTACAAGTTTTCCAAGTTATAAAGCTGGGCAGGAGCTCCTTGGGACTCCACCAATTTGTTCTTCTATATCCATTTGTACCTTAGTTATGTACATAGATGACCTGGCAAACACGTTCTTTAGCTACCCCTACACAGTCTCTACCTCGTTGAGCTGTTCATTTTTAATAAAGTTGTGCCTAGAAAGCGACGATATGCACACTCCACTTGAATAGACAAATGTGATCTAGTGGACGCGTTGGGCTTCCTCTTTTTCCAGTGGACACAACTTGCTTACAAGAAAAGAGTTGCACGGGCAGGCACTAAGAGCACTATATAAGACAGAAAAGCCACAGTACTTGAAAAGTGACAAAGTTGGCATTGACATGGATGCAGGTGGGTGTTTGTACAAAGGAATCAACAGAGCAATAGCAACACTCAGCGCCGGCGGTCTTGCAGTTGGCATCGACTGGGTTGCAAGCAAATCCGGAGAAAAGTGGGAACCAGTAATTCTGAGTGCGTCTGTCTTCCTGCTAGGTATGAAACTTCACCTAGAATCACCATTCTCTATCATTTTTCCCCAGCTAAATAAATGCCTAACAGTGTCCTCCTCCTTTGCTGCACAATCTCAGCTTCAGCTGCAACATTTTCCCGGTTCTTGCCGACAGTGAAAGCTCGGTTTGATTATGGTGTTACCATCTTTATCCTCACCTTCAGCTTGGTAGCAGTTTCCGGCTACCGCGTAGATGAACTCATTGATTTAGCAGTGCAACGCATAGCGACCATCGCCATTGGTATCGCTATTGCTCTTTCCATTTGCATACTTGTCTACCCTGTTTGGTCCGGCCAAGAACTTCACCTCCTCATTTCCCGCAACATGGAGAAGCTCGCTGATTCCTTAGAGGGTATGTTCTTTCTGTATGAAACCCTAGAACATGCATGTGGAAGAATTTATCACGTACAATTTCAATATCCATGTGATCTGTAAGGTGAAAGGGATCATTCCTCACCTCCAAATCATGCACAGGTTGCGTAGAGGATTACTTCGTGAAGAGTGAGATCACGGATGCGAAAGAATCATCAGCCACTCGGTCGGAGGGCTACAAGTGTGTCCTTAACTCAAAAGCATCTGAAGATTCACAGGCAAATTTAGCGAGATGGGAACCTGCACATGGTCGCTTTGGATTTAGACATCCATGGAAGCAGTATCTCAAGGTCGCAGCTGCAATGAGGAACTGTGCTTACTGCGTAGAGGCCCTCCATGGCTGCATCAATTCAGAAGCTAAGGTAATGTTTTGACCCGAAATAACCACTCAAGCTAGATAGAATCACAAGATATATGATCTAAGACTTGAACTGATTGATGTCAGGCTCCTGAATACACGAAGAAACATCTGAGAGATGCTTGCATGAAACTGAGCTCGGACTCATCCAAGGTCCTAAAGGAGTTGTCGAGCTCCATCAAGCTGATGAAAAGGTCTAAATCCATTGATGCGTTGGTTGGAGAGATGAAGAATGCGGTGCAGGAGCTCCAAAATGCTTTCACATCGCTTCCCAACCACCTAACGCAAACAACAGCCTCGAGCCCAATTGAATCAATCGAAGAGAAGAAGAACAGCAACATCTCAATTGCAGATGGAATGGCCCTAATGGAAGCCATGCCTCTCATGACGATAGCATCGTTGCTTATTGAGATATCAGCGAGGACCCAAGGGGTCGTCGATGCTGTCGGCACGCTAGCAACCCTTGCACGCTTTGAAGGCATCCGTAATGAGAAGTCCTCTTCAAGAGTACAAGCTGAAGAACAAGAAGACAGAACCCTTCAAGAGGTTTGAAAAATGTGAAAATGTCGGACGAGTCTACATCTTATATGGGGAGGAACTGTTGTGGGCATTTTCGTTGTAGACATCTAGTTATTAGTTGACATTCATACGTATCAAATGCTATTATTATTTTGTCTATACGGGGTAGGCAATGAAATTAAATGGATGTTAAACTATATAAAACGTGTCCATCAATTCAGCCTCGTGCTTTGTTAATGTTGCATGAAAATTTAACTCTATTGTAAATCTTTCTTTCAACATGGAAATTTGTCGTGTTTTAGGCCCTTTAATTCACTTACACATTATAGGTTCAAAGTGTGATATCGTGAAAAAAGAAAAGTTTGAATGAAATTCGATAAAAAAATTGATAGTCAGTATTTATTGGAATAAATCCTTTTTACTTGAGAAAAAATAAATTTAAGATAAAATTTACATAAAATCATAAAGGGACATAAAAAATTCACCACCCTAAGGATATTAAACTAAAAATAAAAACCTCACTATTCAGAAAAGTATACAAGAGATACAAAGTTTAAGAGAGAACTCTAAAAAAGCCTCTACCAATATAATCAATTCTAAACTCCTCTCAAATCCTAAAACATCAAAATAAGTACTAAAGTATAAAACAATCCTTTATATATATAGAACTACAAAATTAAGTGCTTTACAACTAATAACTAACCCCTTCAATGCATTTCATGATCATAAAAAAATATCTTGAAATAGTTTTAACTTTGTTTAAGGAATATGCTCATGAGCTTTTATATTTGAGTGGGCTGGGATAAAGACTATGAGACAATATTGTGGACTGTAGAGAATACCATAGGATTGCAGGTTACAGGTGTCCTGCAAGCCAATCACGTGAGTGATGACACGTATGACACATGTGATCTTCTTACTTATTATTATTATTGCTATATTCTCATTTTATGTTGATTGTTGCATATAGTGTGATGTCTATCCTTTGATTTATGCAATGATAATTGGATCATGATAATGAGACCAATTCGTATTTAAGCACAGACCCTAAATAATTTTGGTCATATGTTACTTAAAAGGGACATCGAGATAATCAGACGATTGTTGTATTATATACTCGTCTATATGATAGAGGTGACTGGCCTCATAGTCGCTCGTGTGGGGACATTAAAGGTATAATACAAGTAATTATTGGAGAATGAGTTCACTGATTGATTCATTTACAGAACGCTGAATGGTTAATGATACCTGATGTAAAATAGTAATTTCATAGTCCTACTTGTGTGTCTAATACTTAGACTTAAGATATTAAGGATGCATTATTTGAGTATTCATTTCTTTGATGTTGGGCTTATAGGTTTGGAAGTTCTAAATCAGGTACAACCGGTTATCGAGATTGGTAGCCAACTTTACAAAAATAATTGAGTGTTAATAGATGATCGTTCACTCGGCGTCACGAGAGGAACATCTCGTATGTTCTTGCTAAAGCAAACCCCTAGCTAGAGTCGTTCAAATTGAGAGAGGAGTTCTCTAAGAGAATTCGATTAGGGCGAGACTTGGATGGATTCTATATGAGGCATGATAGTACCATACTTGATATATAGTCTCTGAGATATTAGATAGATGAGGGACTATAAATACATGATAATTATGGACAGACAGGTCCAATGGATTAGATCCCCCAATACCGTTTGGGAACTATGACGTAATGGCCTAGTACATCCATAGTCAATGAGTTGAGTAAATTGTTATGGGATAACAATTCTTTAAGTCAAAGAGAGTTATAAGACAAAAGTAGTTCTGATAAGTGCAACTCACAGCTAGCTCAATATTGAACCTAGAGGGTCACATATATGATGGATGTTGCGAGGAGTAGAGGTATAAATTTAAGATATCCGTGAATATCCTATTTTATTGGATATCCAATGAGCTCCTGTATTATTGGATCCTATGTATGAGATCCAATAAGAGCTAATTAGAGATTATTGGGTAAAAATCCACTAATCCAAGAGGCTTAGGTAATTGGATGAAGATCTAATATCCAATAGGGTAAGATCCATCAGGGTCAAGTTGATAGGGTTCATCAGCTAGAGTTTATGGTGGTCACCCCTCCTATTCTCGTCAGCCTCCTCTCCTCCTTACCCAACAGCTCTTGTGTGCTACACTTGGAGAGGGAGATCCCGTAGCAATCTGAGGAGCATCGTCATTGAATCCACTGTGTGGATACCGTTAGAGAGGAGGACATCTAACCTTCTTCATCCCCTCCTTTGGATCTAGTTTTTCAAGGATATATGATCTATCTAGGTAAAACATCTAACACCTGTTATGCAGTTTTTTTATTTTATGATTTTTCGTGCACTAATCATCGCACGATGACATGATAAACGTGAGAAACAAGTTTGTTTTGATTTTTCATTGCACATGTGATGCTCTTATCAGGTTTCCTAATAGTGGTATTAGAGCTAGGTTCATCCTACGCTTGAAGACGCCTGCGACGATTGCCTACGGAGAGGTTGCATGCACGTAAGATTACGGACGAGCCGCTTTCTCTCAAAGGCAGCACCTGTAGGCAGGCCACCCGTAGCTAGGTGCCCACGCGAGGCAGCACCGCACTTAGGCGGTGCCACGTGCAAAGGCGGCGATCGCTTGGGGCGTGGTCGACCTCCTCTATGCATAGTAGAGGTAGAGTTGTACACAGGTGGCGCCGCACTGGCGATCGCCCAGTGGGCCACCTGTGTAAGGGTGGCACCTGCCACAAAGGGCGACAATCACTGCATGAAGGTAGCGGCCGCAAGGGTAATTAGGGTTTTTTTTATGAAAAAGATGATTCTATCCCTCTGAATTACAAAAAATATCATTTTTATCCTTTTCTCTAAATTCTAAAAATACCCTTTATAAATCAATAAATTTCTTATATATCCTAAATTTTAGAAAATATTAATTAATTAAAAGGTTTAATTAAATATATATTTCTTAATATGATGTGGATGAATGATTATAGATCATGTGATTTGACGTGTGTATATACGATCATTATTATTATTGTTATAGGGCTTGCGAGCCTCTGATTTTTCTCTATGTGCTTGTGATTATATTGTAATTACATGAGAAAGCACGACAGGAGCGTGGAGGTGCTAGTGGGACCCACGAGGTCGAGACGAATGATCACGATGCATGAAGATGGGTTGAGATGTTGATAGAACCGATAATGATGAGATGGATGATCACAGGGCATGGAGATGCGTCGATGCACACATATTGTAATATGATTGATTGGGCACACTAGCTCGGGCTCGATCGCATTAGGATGTGGTCCATGATCATATGGTGTGATTGCTCATATGTGATATGTGGATGATTATTCATCTACTAGATACTTGTATATATTTACATGAGATGTAGATATTGTTATGAAACCATGAAGAGCATCACATGCATAGCGGAAGAACAAAAAAAATCGATTTTCCATAATTATCACGTCGTCGTGCAAAGATTGGTGCATAAAAAATCATAAAAATCAAAAATTACAATACGTAGGAGATTGATTACCTAGGGAGATTATATATCCTTAAAATTCCAGGTCTAGATGGAGAGGATGAAGGAGGTCAAATGTCCTCTTCTCTAGCGGTATCCACACGATGGATGGTTGTAGCGATGCTCCTTTAATCGCAGCCCAAAAAGCCGTAGCTCTTGCAGACCTTCTTGCAGCACTCATGGAAGAAGATTTGTTATCTTCTTCGCTGCCATCTCGTAGCAGGGAAGGGTTGGTCGGCTGAGAAGATGAGGGAGGGAGGAGAATAGGAGGTGGCGGCCAAAGGTGCATGCAACCTATCACTTTTATCCCGCCCCTATCTCCTATTTACAGAGAGCCACCAAAATTCCTGATTGATCATGTCTTAGTGGGTATTGGATCTCCATCCAATTACCCACTCATCTTGTATTATTGGATCTCTATTCAATAATCTCAATTGGCCTCTAATTGGGTCTCATGTAAGGAGCTCATCAATGTTGGGTCTCGTCCAGTAAGAATAAGGGCTAATTGGGGATAACTCATATCCAATTCTTTACTCGCTAAAACATCTACCATATATGTGTGACCCTCTAGGTCCAACACCGAGCTGATCGTGAGATCCTCCTGTCAGAACACCTTCTGAATCAGTAAATTGTTATCCCATAACAATTTACTTAATTCATCGACTATGGACATACTTGGTCATTGTGCTATAGTTCCTAAATAGTACAAGGGATATGATACATTGGACCTATATGTCCTCAGTTACCATGTATCTATAGTTCCTCATCCATCTAATATCCCAAAGATCATATATTGGGCATGGTATTGTCAGGCCATATACAGAATCCGTCTGAGTCCCACTCTAATCGGATTCTCCTAGAGAACTGCTTCTTTTTAAATCCGAACGACCATAGCCAGAGATTTTTCTGAGCAAGGACACAGGATATTCCTCTCGTGATACCAAGAGTAGATAATCCTCTATTAACACTCAATTGCCTTCGTAAGGTTGACTACTAATCCCGATAACCGATTGTACCATATCTAGAACTTTCAAGATCTGTAAGTCCGACATCAAAGAAAGGAGTACTCAAACAAAGCATCCTTGGTGTCTTAAATCTAAGGACTAGAAACACAATTGAGACTACAAAATCGCTGTCTGACATTAGACATCATTAACCATATAACATCCTATAAGCAGATCAATCAGTAAACTCATTTTCCAATAAGCACCTATATTATATCCTTAGTGTCCCCACACAAGTGGTTATGAGACCAAATGCCTCAATCACATGGATGGGTATACAGTACACTGGTCTATCTAGTTATCTCGATATTCCTCTCGAGTAACCTATGATCAAAATTATTTAAGATTCATGTTTAAAGATGAATTGGTCTTATTATCGTGATCTCATCACAATCCGATTCTCATTGCACAAAGTCAAGGACATCATAATATATATGTAAAAAATAATATAATATAATTTTTTTTGATAATAATAATAATGTAAAAAAATTGTGTAGCATGTCACATGTGCCATCACTCATGTGATTGGCTTGCACGGCACCTGTACCCAGCACACACACACACACACACATATATATATATATATATATATATATATATATATGACACGTCATATTAGGAGACTGAATCAAAACCCCCTCCTATGATAATATTAAGTTGGTAAGCGTGAGATAATTAGATTGACCCACGTGACCTTCCATCGTTATAGGGAGAAATATAAATCCCAACATAGATTGAGTTGGTCGAGTCCCTCGAGGCTTACTTATCTCGTGATTCGAGATCTTGCCTATGATATAGAGTTGTCACTGGTGACCTGAAGACATGGTATGCTTGTGATGGTTACAAGTGCCCTGTAAGCCAATCACGTGAGTGATGGCACATGTGACATGCTGCATAGTCTTTTTACATTATAATAACTATCAATATTTTCTCATATTATAGATATTGTTTGCTGCATATATATTGTGATGCCCTTAGATCCGTGCAATGAGAATCAAATCATGATGAGATCATAATAATGAGATTAATTTACCTTTAAACACAGACCCTCAATAATCCCAATCATAGGTTACTCGAGAGGGACATCGAGATAACTGGATAGACCGATGTATTGTATACCTGTCCATATGATGGAGGCGACTAGTCTCATAGGACACTACGGATTACAGATGCTCAGTGGAGAATGAGTTCACATATGGTTTCGCTCATAAAATGCTAGATGGTTGATGATACCTAACATCAGACAACGATTTTATAGTCTAGTTGTATATCTGGTCCTTGGACTTGAGATATCAATGATGACTTATTTGAGTACTCTTTTCTTTGATGTCAAACTTACAAATCTGGAAAGTTCTAGATCTGGTACAATCGGTTATCAGGGTTGGTAGCCAGCCTATGAAGGCAATTGAGTGTCAATAAAGGATCATCCACTCTCGATATTACGAGAGGAATATCCCGTGTGCTCTTGCTCAAGCAAAATTCATGGCCAAGGTCATTCAGATTGAGAGAGGAGTTCTGCGAGAGAATCTGATTAGAGCAAAACTCTGGTAGATTATGTATGTTGTCCAATAGTACCATGCCTAATATACGGTCATTGGGATGTTATATGGACGAGGGACTATAAATATAAGGTAAATAAGGACAAACAGGTCTAATGGATTAGATATCTTGTACCGTTTGAGGACTATGACATAGTGGCCTAGTACGTCCATAGTCGATGAGTTGAGTGAATTGTTATGTGATAATAATTCACTGGGTCAGAAGGAGTTCTAACAGGTGGAACTCATGGCCAGCTTGGTATTGGACCTAGAGAGTCACACACATATGGTGAATTATTACAGTGAGTAAATGATTGAATATGAGTTACCAATAAGCCTATGTTGTCATTGGATGAGATCTAGCATTAATGGACTCTTTTCATGAGGCCCAATTGGAGGCCAAATGAGATTATTTGATAGAGATCCAATAATCCAAAAAGTGAGGGGAATTGAATGGAGATCTAATATCTATTAAGGCAGGATCCATTAGAGTTTTTGGGGGCTCTCTATAAATAGGAGGCAGGGCAGTCAACAGCGTGATAGGCTGCATCTTTGGCCACCCCCTTCTATTCTCCTCCCTCCCACCTCTTCTTAGCCGACCACCCTCTCCCTATTGTGAGAGGGCAGTGAAGAAGATAAGAGATCTTCTTCCACATTCGCTATGAGAAGGTGTGCAAGAGTTACGAGATTTTAGCTGCGATTAGAGGAGCATTGCTGTAATGATCCACCATGTGGATACTGCTAAAGAGGTAGACATTTGACCTCTTTAATCATCTTCTAAAGGATCCAAAAGTTTCGGGGATATACGATCTCCCTAGGTAATAAATCTCTCACGTATCACAGTTTTTTGGTTTCATGATTTTTAGTGCACCAATCGTTGCACGACGACGTGATAAATATGGAAAACTAGTTTTATTTTATTTTTTTGCTATGCATATGATGCTAACAATGGTATTAAAGCTAGGTTGCTCGTGCAATGATTGACTTTTAAATTGTGTGATAAGATTAAATCACGTAGACTTGTTTTACGTATTCTTGGTGCACCTGAAGATGCCTACAGAGGGGCAATGTGCATGCTTGGCTACGAAGGCATCGCCCACGAGCAAACAGCCTGTGGGCGGGACAGCCACCTACGAGCAGGCCGCTTATAGGAGCGGTCAATGGCGACCGCTCGCTGGTAGGTGGTAAAAAGATTATGGTTTTTCTTGGTAAATAGATGATTCTACCCATCAAAATTTGAGAAATTTCAAGTTATGTCCTTTTGTCCAAAATTCCCCAAATTCTCTTAATAAATCTAAAAATTCTCGATATTTCTCAAATTTTAAAAATTAATTAATTAATTAATTTTATTAATTATTATGTATCTAGTAGTTTTGCATGATGATGCGTACATGTGATGTATGATGTGGAGGGATGATCATGGACTATGTGATGTGATGTGTGTATATGCGATTATTATTATTGTTGGGGTCAGTCTCCATTTTTCTAGTTTATTATCGGTGAGAGGGTGGAGGTGTCAATAGAACCCAGGATGTTGAGATGGGCGATCATGACGCATGGTGATGCACTAAGGAGCCGACAGATCTGATGATGATGAGATGAATGATCATAGGGCATGGAGATGCATCAATATATACATAGATCCTATTATGACTGATTAGGCCAGCTAGCTCAGGCCTGATCACATTAGGTGATGGTTCATGATCATCTAGTGTGGTGTGTATATGTGATATGTGATTATACACATACTATATATATATGTTATCAAATTAGACTCATCTTGTAACGATTTTAAAAACTTAACTAAACATTATGGTGTTAGGACCGTATTGACATGAAGAGGGAGGAGGGGGGGAGGAGGGGGTTTGAGTTAGTGCTTTTGTAAAATTATATTGATTTAAAAAATTATTCGACAAAATCATATTAGAAATACGTTTTGACTTGGAAAGTGAGTGAAGTGTTGTGAGCAACTCAATAAAAAAGTAATAAGAATGAAAAGCACAAGGAAAAGAGCACACCAGATTTATAGTGGCTCGGTCGTCGTGACCTATGTCCACTCCCGATTCCTCCTCCGTCGAGGCCATCGGCTTTGACTAACAATTTTCTTTTAGTGGGTGAAGATCAACTACCCTTACAACTATTTTCTCCTTTTCACAGGTTTAGGAGATAACCTTTACAAGTCTTACACCTCCCTTAGAATGAAACCTAAACTTCAAGAGGAGTGGAACTCTCAACACTTAGAGCTTTACAACACTTTCAATCATAATTTTTGCTTACTTTTCTTGTTTAAACCTAGTAGGGATGAGTGAGGTATTTATAGGCCCAAATGACTTTAAAAATGGAGCAAAAATTTAAATTTTTTAGGTTTTCAAGGTATGGGTGGTACAACTACTTGCGCTAAGCAATACTACTGTCTATAATATTAAATGCTAGTAGTACCACCACCTGACACAATTTGAGAGACTGTATTTGTTGGGAAACCTCAGCGGATGCATCACATGCGCAGCGGAAATCAAAACAAAAATCGGTTTCCCACGCAGATCAAATCATCATGCAAGAGATTGGGGTCGCGAGAAAAACATAAAAACTGATAAAACCTCGATGTGTGAGAGATTGATTTTACCTAGGGAGATCATATTCCCTATATTCCAGATCTGGATGGAGAAGATGAAGGAGGTCAAGCGTCCTCCTCTCTAGCGGTATCCACATGATGGATCTCTACAGTGAAACTCCTCTAATCTAATCTCGCAACTCTTGCACAGATGAAGGGAGGAGAATAGGAGGTGGTGGCTAAAGCTGCAGCCTATCAACCCTAAGTCTCCCCTCCTATTTACAGAGAGCCACCAAAACCCTAGGGCTCCTTCCTTAGTGGGTATTGGATCTCCATCCAATAACCCACTAACCTTACATTATTGGATCTCTATCCAATAATCTCCTTAGGCCTATAATTGGGCCTTAATCAAGGAGCCTATCAACATAGGGTCTCATCTAATGAGAATAGGGGCTAATTTGATCTTCATCCAATCCTCTATTCGTTGAAGCATCAACCATATGTGTGTGACCCTCTAGGCCCGATACCGAGCTGGCCGTAAGTCACTCCCATCAGAACTCCTTCTGATATAGTGAATTATTATCCCTATAATAATTCACTCGACTCATCGACTATGGACGTACTATGCCACTACGCCATAGTCCCTAGACGGTACAGGGGGGATTAAATCCATCGGACATGTCTGTCCATAGTTACTATGTATCTATAATCCCTCATCCAAATAATATCCCAGAGACTGTATATTGGATATGGTACTGTCAGGTCACAAACAGAATCAGTTTGTCTTGCTCTAATCAGATTCTACCAGTGAACTCCTTCTCTCTCAATCTGAATGACCCTGGCCAGAGATTTTCTAAGCAAGCACATATGAGATATTCCTCTCGTGATACCGAGAGTGGATGATCCTCTTTTAACACTCAATTGCCTTCGTAAGGTTGGCTACCAATCCCGATAACCAGTTGTACCAGATCTGGAGCTTTCCAAACTTGTAAGTCTGGCGTCAAAGAAAGGAGTACTCATACAAGACATCCTTGGTGTCTCAAGTCTAAGGACTAGATACACAACTGAGACTATAGAATCGCTATATGACATTAGATATCATTAACCATACAACATTCCATAAGCAGAACAATCAGTGAACTCTTTCTCTAATGAGCACCTATACTATATCCTTAGTATCTCCATAAAAGTAGCTATGAGACCAGTCGCCTCCATCATATGGACGGGTATATAGTACACCGGTCTGTCCGGTTATCTCGATGACCCTCTTGAGTAACCTATGATCGGGATTATTCAGGATCTGTGTTTAAAGGTGAATCGATCTCATTATCGTGATCTCATCACGATCCGATTTCCATTGCACAGAACTAAGGATATCACAATATATATGTAACAAATAATATAATGTGAGAATATGCCAATATTAATCATAAGCAAAAAGATCACACAGCATGTCACACGTGCCATCACTCATGTGATTTGCTTGTAGGGCACTTGTAACCAGCAATCTCCCACTTGACCAAAAGCCAATCACCTATGTGTCTGATCCCCATCAGACCCCTGTGACGCTCAAATATAATCTGAGCCAACATTTTCGTTAGTGGATCTACAATGTTATCTTCGGATGGAACTATTTCTATTGCTATATCTTATCGGGTCATGATCGCTCTAATCAGATGGAACCTCCTCAGAACAATTCTGATGAGACCTGAGTTCCCTTTCTAGATTTATCGCTTTGTCGCTGTCACAATATATGGGAGTCAGCTCTACACTGCTTGGTACGACTCCCAAATCTTTGATGAACTTCTTCATCCATACCCCTTCCTTTGCTATTTCTGCTGCAATAATGTATTCCGCCTCTGTGGTCGAGTCAGCAGTAGTATCTTGCTTGGAACTCTTCCAACTTACTGCTCCTCCATTCATGGTAAAAATATACCCTGAATTTGACTTGCTATCATCAATGTCACACTGAAAACTTGAGTCTGTGTAGCCCTCAACCTGGAGGCTACCTCCTCCATATACTAGTAAAAGATCCTTAGTCTTTCTCAAGTACTTAAGGATACACTTTACTGCCTTCTAGTGTTCTAAACCTGGATCTGCCTGATACCTGCTCGTGACACTCAGAGCATGTGCTATATCAGGTCTAGTACAAAGCATCGCATACATGATAGATCTCATCGCTGAGGCATAAGGTATCTTATCCATGTCTATCCTTTCTTCAGGAGTCTTTGGGGACATACTCATAGAAAGTGATATTTCATGTCTCATCAGTATGAGATCTCTCTTGGAATTTTTCATGTCAAACCTTTTGACAATGGAGTCTATGTACCTAGACTGGGACAAACCAAGCATCCTTTTGGATCTATCTCTATAGATCTGGATCCCCAAAATATAAGATGCTTCCCCTAAGTCTTTCATGGAGAAGTTTCTAGATAGCCAAGTCTTTACTGTGGAGAGCATTCCTATATCATTCCCAATGATTAAGATGTTATCCACATATAGCACCAAGAAGGTGATAGCGCTTCCATTTACTTTCCTGTACATACAAGGCTCATCTTTGTTCTTAACGAAGTCATAAGATCTGATCACCTCATCAAATCTTATATTCCAACTTCGGGAAGCTTGCTTCAATCCATAAATGGATCTAAGCAACTTGCACACTTTATATGGACTCTCTTTGGATACGAATCCCTATAGTTGTATCATATACACCTCTTCCCCGAGGTTGCCATTGAGGAATGCTATTTTGACATCCATCTGTCAGATCTCATAGTCATAGTGTGCTGCAATGGCCAAAATAATTCTAATGGACTTAAGCATGGCTACAGATGAAAAGGTTTCGTCATAGTCAACTCCTTGTCTTTGACGATATTCTTTAGCTACCAGCCTTGCTTTATAGGTCTCTACCTTTCCATCCACTCTGATTTTTTTCTTGAAGATTCATTTGCAGCCGATGGGTACAATACCCTCGTAAACCTACGTAAATTTAAAATTTGTGTGTTAGGTACCTGAACGGACTCGGGCTCTGGAATGGTGTTTGAGCTAGGTTCTCCAACCTCGCTCAATTCTATCTTACTCCCACTGTTTCCACCAAGAATATGTTCCTTCTCAAGGAACATAGCTCTCTTGGCAACAAAGACCTTTCGGTCCTCGGGATGATAGAAATAATACCCACAAGTTTCCTTTGGGTATCCCACGAATGTGCACCATTCTATCCTTGATTCCAACTTATCGGGGTTGTGTCTTCTAACGTGGGCAGGACAGCCCCAAATCTTAACAATTTTAAGATCGGGCTTCTTTCGTTTCCATATCTCTTATGGTGTAGACACTACCGACTTTGATGGAACTCTGTTCAGAAGGTAAGTTGTAGTCTCTAGGGTGTACCCCAAGAATGAGACGGGTAGGTCAGCGAAACTCATCATGCATCGTACCATGTCTAACAGCGTGCGATTCCTCCTTTCTGATACACCATTGAGCTGAGGTGTATAAGGAGGTGTCCACTGGGATGCATGGATCACACCATATCTAATAGCGTGCGATTCCTCCTTTCTGATACACCATTGAGCTTCAGATTTGTACTTCATTAAGTATACATGTCCATACCTAGAGAAATCATCAGTGAATGTAATGAAGTATGAGTAACAACCTATAGCTTGAGTCGACATGAGACTATATACATCACTATGTATGAGTTCTAATAACTCGGTGGCTCTCTCTCCAGTTCCACTAAAAGGAGAGTTTGTTATCTTCCCACAAAGGCAAGTTTCGTAAGTTATATATGTCTCATAGTCAAATGGATCGAATTATCCATCTTTCAACAACTTTTGAATCATTCCCTCATGTATATGACCTAGCCTACAATGCCATAGGTATGCATTATTCACCTCATCTCTTTTCCTCTTAGACATATTTATATTCTTGATATGTGGAGAAGTAGCTAACACATATAAGCCATTTATTAGGGTCCCTCTAGTGATGATCTTATCATCCATAATTATTGAATAACTATTATTCTCAAAAACTAATTTATATCCATTAATTGTCAGACAAGAGATAGAAATAATATTTTTTATGATAGAGGGAACAAAATAGCATGCATCTAATGCAATAATAGCTCCACCAAGTAGATGTAGGGTGACCTCTCCAATAGCAACTGCAGTAACTCTTGCTTCATTGCCCATCTTGAGGTCCATCTCGCCTCTAGCTAATCTCCTAGGTCTTGCCAGAACCTGCAACGAATTACAGATATAATAAACACTCCCGGTATCCAAACCCATGTGTTATCATGAAAATCTGACAAGTGGAGACTGATAATGAATATACCTGAAGCTTCTCCAAACTTCTGTCTCACCTTCTCTACAAGGTAGTCCTTATAGTTCCTCTTCCAATGTCCGTCTTGGCCAAAGTGGAAGCATTGTCCTTTGTCCTTTGTCGGGTATTTCTTGGCAACCTTTGCCTTACCTGGTCTTTCTTTTCCCTTGCCCTTCTTAAGGGTCTTGCTGACCTTCCTTTTCTTTTTGGTCTCACCAATATAGAGAACTGGATTCTCCTTTTTGATGGCACTCAACTTCCCTCAATATATTGAGGAGCTCAGGGAGAGTTACCTCAAACTTGCTTATGTTAAAATTTATGATGAAGTGAGAAAAGGAACCTGAAAGGGACTGAAGTATAAGATCAACACACATGTTATCCTCTAGGACTATTCCCAGACCTGTGAGTTTCTCGATCCACTCTATCATCTTTAGGACATGGTTCTCAATCGATGTCCCTTCTGTCATCCTAACTTGGAAGAGTTTCTTCGATATCTCATATCTTTGAGTTATTCCTTGTTTCTCAAACAGCTGGCAGAGATGAAGAAGAATAGAATCTGCATTCATGCTCTCTTATTGCTTATGTAACTTAGGAGTCATGGAGGCTAACATATAACATTTTGCTAACGTGAAATCATCTATGTACTTCACATAGCGAGCGATCTCATCCTCGCTTGCCCCTTCTTCTGGCGTGGGCACGATTGTCTCAAGGACGTATGCGATTTTCTCCGCCGTGAGAACAATTCTCAAATTACGGAGCCAATCTGTATAGTATGGACCAGTGAGACGGTTGACATTAAGTATGCCACGTAGGGGGTTTGTTAGCGACATGTTTCTGACAAAACAAGATATAGCAAAAATAAATAACATGCAGATTTCGTAGAAAATACTAATTAAGATATGGATTTCTATCTTAATGCACTCCCACTATTTTCTTAGCAAATCACATGACACCCTCGACACGTGAGACGGAAGTCTCCGGTAGACTCCTAGTGGGGATCGGGATCCAATTGATATCTTAGTGCAATCTCGAGGGACTCGACCAATTACACTAAGCCCAAAAGGTAGACAACTCTTGCCAATCATAACTCCTTGTGATTCCCGTCATGTTCGGCCTCTCAATCATCATGGTCTCGAGGGACTCGACCAACCATAACGTTCAGTTAAGTCATCACCATCTTTACAAGATGAGTCTGATTCAATGATATGCCCTCGAGGGACTCGACCAAGCATACCATGTCCTTAGGTCACCGGTGACATCTTTATGTCGTGGGCAAGAACTCGATCACGTAGATAGGTGAGCCTCGAGGGACTCGACCAACTCGACCTATGTCGTGATTCAATTTTTTCCTATAACGATGGAAGACAACGTGGGTCAATCTTATTGCCTCACACTTACCGACTTAATATTATCGTAGGAGGGGTTTTTGTTTTGTATCGGTCTCCTAATATGTCATGTCACACACATACATATTTAATATATATCTACATCGCAAGCAAATATATATATATATATATATATATATATATATATATATATATATATATATATATCTAGTAGGTGTATAACACATCACATATGCAAGCCACACCGGATGATCATGAGCCGTCACCTAATATGATTAAGCCCGAGCCAATGGGCCTAATCACTCATAATAGAATCTATGTGTGCATTAGTGCATCTCCATGCCTTGTGATTGTTGATCTCGTCATCATCGGTTCTGTCGGATTGTCACATTACCATGTGTTGTGATGTCCCGCCACGGCATCGTGGGTCCCGTTGTAACCTCCACGCTCCCGCTGCGCCTCTCTATGTAATTACAAATAATCATAGGCACACAGCCCAGTAATAAATGAGAAAAACATAGGCTCGCAGGCCCCAATAATAATAATAATAATCACAATTACACACATCACAACACATGGCTCATGATCATCCATCCACATCATACATCACATGTACATCACATCATATATAGGATTACTAGATATATATAATAATTAATTAAAATATTTAATTAATTATTTTTTTGAAAATCAGGACATGCTCGGAATTTCTAGAATTGTCAAGCGCATTTTTATAATTTTGGATGAGAGGATAGTCCTCAGAATTTCCAAAATTGTTGAGGGTATTTTCAGAATTCTGTACACAAGGACAGAGCTGGAATTTCCCAAATGCTGCCCTAGCCATCTTTTTTAAAAAAGTTGCCCTAGCCCTCCTCTACCCTCACTGTGCTGCCGCTACCGCCGCTGCCCCTGCGTAGGCGACGAATACCCTTGCCCACCGGTAGCCACTCTGCCAAGGGGCGGCCACCCCTGCGACCGGCACCTCCACGGGCACCACCCCTATAGGCGTTGCCGCTGCTGGTGATCGCCCTTGCTAGCGGCAGCCCTTGCAGGCGGTGCCTCTGCCCCCAGACTGCCTTCCTGCGGCACCAAATCCGTAGTCGGTCGCCCCTTGTGGGCTGACCGCGGGCGGCCGTTGGCCGCAGCACCTACGGCGTGGCCGCGGGCGGCTGCCGCCCCTTGCGGGCGCCGCGCTGCAGCCGGCCACCCTCGGGCGGCTGCCCCTGTGGTCTGGCTGCGGGCGGGCGCCGCCCCCTTACGGGCTGGCCCTGGCCGCAGCCGGGCGCCCCTTTACAGGGGGCCTTGCCATAGCCGGCCGCCCCTTTCCAGGGGGCCTTGCCGCAGTCAGCTGCCCCTTTGCATGGGGGCCTTGTCTGCAACTGGCCGCCCCTGCAAGGGGGCTTGCCGTGGCCATGCCCGGCTGCCCCTTGCAAGGGCTTCCTTCGCTGCGAAAACGTAGCATGAACGCGTAGAACGATTCTACACGATTCAATCTCATCATAAGCAGTTTAAAACCAATCTTTCACACGAAAACCTTAGCTCTGATACCACTGTTGGGGAACATCAGCGGGTGCATCACATGCGCAGCGAAAATCAAAACAAAAACCGGTTTTCCACGCAGATCAAATCATCGTGCAAAAGATTGGGGTCGCGAGAAAAATATAAAAACCGATAAAACCGTGATGTTTGAGAGATTGATTTTACCTAGGGAGATCGTATATCCCTGTATTCCACACGATGAAGGAGGTCAAGCGTCCTCCTCTCTAGCGGTATCTACACGATGGATCTCTACTGTGAAGCTCCTCTAATCTGATCTCCCAACTCTTGCACAGATGGAGGGAGGAGAATAGGCGGTGGTGGCTAAAGCTGTAGCCTATCAACCCTTAGTCTCCCCTCCTATTTATAGAGAGCCACCAAAACCCTAGGGCTCATTCCTTAGTGGGTATTGGATCTCCATCCAATAACCCACTAACCTTGCATTATTGGATCTCTATCCAATAATCTCCTTAGGCCTATAATTGGGCCTTAATCAAGGAGCCCATCAACATAGGGTCTAATCTAATGAGAATAGGGGCTAATTAGATCTTCATCCAATCCTCTATTCGCTGAAGCATCCACCATATGTGTGTGACCCTCTAGGCCCGATACCGAGCTGGCCGTGAGTCACTCCCATCAGAACTCCTTCTGATATAGTGAATTATTATCCCCATAATAATTCACTCGTCTCATCGACTATGGACGTATTAGGCCACTATGCCATAGTCCCCAAACGATACAGGGGGGATCAAATCCATCGAACCTGTCTGTCCATAGTTACCATGTATCTATAATCCCTCCTCCAATTAATATCCCAAAGATCGTATATTTGACATGGTACTGTCAGGTCATATATGGAATCAGTTTGTCTTGCTCTAATCGGATTCTACCGGAGAACTCCTTCTCTCTTAATCAAAATGACCCTGGCCAGAGATTTGTCTAAGCAAGCACATATGAGATATTCCTCTCGTGATACCAAGAGTGGATGATCCTTTATTGGCACTCAATTGCCTTCGTAAGGTTGGCTACCAATCCCGATAACTAGCTATACCAGATATGGAGCTTTTCAAACTTGTAAGTCTGGCGTCAAAGAAAGGAGTACTCATACAAGGCATCCTTGGCGTCTCAAGTCTAAGGACCAAATACACAACTGGGACTATGGAATCGCTGTCTGACATTAGGTATCATTAACCATATAACATTCCATAAGCGGATCAATCAGTGAACTCATTCTCCAATGAGCACCTGTACTATATCCTTAGTGTCTCCACACAAGTGGCTATGAGACTAGCCGCCTCCATCATATGGACAGGTATATAGTACACCGGTCTATCCGGTTATCTCGATGTCCCTCTTGAGTAACCTATGACCTGGATTATTTAGGATCTGTGTTTAAAGGTGAATCGATCTCATTATCGTGATCTTATCACGATCTGATTCCCATTGCACAGAACTAAGGACATCACAATATATATGTAACAAATAATATAATGTGAGAATAGACCAATATTAATCATAAGCAAAAAGATCACACAGCATGTCACACGTGCCATCACTTATATGATTGGCTTGTAGGGCACCTGTAACCAGCAGTGTTTGGATATGATATCATCGCCTGACACTGCTTAGAAGACTATATCTTTTAACGGTGCCACAGCCTAACCCAACTTTGGGTCACTAATGGGCCTCCCAATGGGCCCAAATCATGCCCAATAAAAGGCCCAATGGGCCTTAATTGAGTTAGCGTGGTGTCACGGACTTAGCTGAATTTGCCTAAGCCGTGCGGCACCCTTGCGGCCCTCCCGAAGACTTAGCTGAAATTGCCTATGTCGTGAAGCAACCCTTGTTCACTGTTCTTAGCTGGGATTGCCTAAGTCATGAAACGCCCAAAGTGTTATCTGTCTGCACAGGGTCAGCCCTCTTACAACCTCTGAAGGTCCCGTAGGACCTACAAAAAAGAAGTTGATTAGTTTAGAAGAGAGCGACGGACACGTCCCGGCGTCTCGCAAAGCAGAAAGCTATACAAGCAATTTTTTGAACACCTTGAGTGCAGCTGAGAAAAGAGAGAAAGAGAGTGAAATAGACCTTTGGAGGGTCGTATGAACGGTCGCAAGTCCGCAAACGATGGTTCCCTTGGTCTCGGACGTAAGACAAGTTCAATTGCTGATGAACGCCTACGCCCGACATATACCCGGAGCCCCATCTAGCCCGGTGCCACCCGGGGGGTTCCAAGGTGCTGAAATGACTGACATTTCACACCGCTCAGAAAGGTTGTTGTGGCACACGAAAAAGACCCAAAAATAGGGCTGTTTTGGCTCTATGCAGCGAACGACCGTTCTGCAGCCGTCTACACTACTTTCGCTCATATTTCTTAGGTAAAAACATATAAACTCAAGGCAAAACAAGCTGCCAAACATATGTAAAACAAGAAAAGGCAACGAACGGTTCACGGGGCGAAGATGCTGCGGTTGAGCGACATCCGTTCGTGACATTCTCCCCCACTTAAACTGTCGACGCCCTCGTCGACGCTTGTTGGTAGGCTTTGACGCGAGCTTCTTCATGTCGTAGGGCATCTTCTGGCTCCCAACTGGCTTTTGTTTGAGGAAGCTTTTGCCACTTCACCAAGTACTCAAGTTGCTGTGCTCCATTGGGTAGCTTTATCTTGTGATCCGCCAGAATAGTTTCAACTCGCTTCTCGTAAGAGGCTCTGGTGGGGGGTAGTCGAGTTGGAACATTTCTAGAATCATCTTGTGGATCTGAGTGGTAGACTTTCAAGTTGCTAGCATGGAAGACATTATGAATTCTGAACCATGCTAGCAGTTGCAACTTGTATGAGACATTGCCTACTCTGCTGATGATTGGGAAAGACCCTTCATATTTGCGCACCAATCCTTTGTGCACTCTGTGCCTAAAGAACTAGAGTGATGCTGGTTGGAGCTTCACCAACACCATGTCGCCCACTTTAAACTCTTGTGGTCGCCTCCCCAAATCTGCCCACTTCTTCATCTTCTTGGCCGCCTTCTCCAAGTAATCCCGCGCAATATCTGCATTGCGATGCTATTCCTTTGCAAAGTGATAGGCTGATGGGCTATTCCCTGTGTAACCAATAACCAAGGTGTGAGGAGTTGATGGCTGTTGTCCCGTAATAATCTCAAATGGACTCTTGTTGGATGCAGAGCTCCGCTGCAAGTTATAGGAGAATTGAGCTATGTCCAACAGCTTCACCCAATCTTGTTGGTTGACACTTACATAGTGCCGAAGATATCGCTCCAAGAGCGAGTTAATTCTTTCTGTTTGGCCATCCGTTTGGGGGAGGAGGCTTGTGGAGAAGTATAATTTAGATCCCAACAACTTGAACAACTCGGTCCAGAATCATCTCAAGAACCGAGAATTTTGATTACTAATGATGTTGTGTGGGACTCCCCAAAACTTCACCACATTCTTCATCATCAACTTAGCCACCTCCTCTGCTGAGCAATGTAGGGGTGCAGCAATGACTGTTGCATACTTCGAAAACCGATCAACTACCACGAGTATCGATCCAAGTCACCCTACTGCGGGCAAGCTTGATATGAAGTCCAAGGAAATGCTCTCCCAAGGCCTTTCAGGTACGGGCTGCGGCTCCAAAAGTCCCACTAGCTCTGCTGCTCTACCTTGTCCTATTGACAAGTAAGGCATGTTCGAACATATTCCTCCACATCTGTCCCTATTTTTGGCCAATAGAAGGCCCTCTCCACGAGAGCCATTGTTCGATGGATACCCGGATGTCCAGCCCAAAGGGAATCGTGACACTCTTTCAGGAGTTCACGCCTCAAGTTATCCGCTCGTGGAACATAAACTTTGTTCCCCTTAGTATAGATGAGTCCCTCCTGGACCCCAAATCGTCGTGCCTTGCCCTCTTTGATCAGTTGCATCAGGGATACTGCCTGAGGATCTCAGTACAGTCCATCCCTGATCCTGGAAAGGAAGTTGGAGTGCAATTGACTTGCTTGGCCTCCGCCCTCCAACTATATAACATTCACTAGCTCCACTTTCCGACTCAATGCATCGGCCACGACATTTGCTTTTCCGGGCTTGTACTCCATTACCATGTCGAACTCAGCCAAGAAGTCCTACTATCGTGCTTGCTTTGGGGAGAGTTTCTTTTGAGTTTAGAAGTAACTAAATGCGACATTGTCTGTTCTTAGCACAAATGGTGCTCCCAGAAGGTAGTGTCGCCACACTCGTAGACAGTGGACCACCGCTGTCATCTCCTTCTCATGCACAGGATATCGCCGCTCGGTCTCATTGAGCTTGCGACTCTCGTAGGCCACCGAATGACCCTCCTGCATAAGAATTCCTCAAATAGCAAAATCAAAAGCATCTGTATGGACTTTAAATGACTTTCCATAGTCCGATAATTTGAGTACAAGTTCCTCCAACACGACAATCTTTAGGTCTTGAAATGCCACCTCACATTTGTCCGACCATCTCCAGGACTGCTCCTTCTTTAGCAACTCCGTCAACGGAGCTGCGCGCTTCGAATACCCCACTATGAAGCACCGATAATAGTTGACGAACCCAAGGAAGGATCTCAACTCTGGTACCTTATTTGGTGTTCGCCAGTCCGCCACAGCTTGCACCTTTGATTGGTCCATTCGGATGGAACCATTGCCGATTTGATGCCCCAAGAATAAAATCTTCGTTTGGGCGAAATATCATTTTTCCCTCTTCACGAACAAGGTGTTCTCCCTGAGAACTTTGAAAATTATTTGGAGGTGTCTAACATGCTCCTCAAGTGTTTGGCTATAGACGACGATATCGTCTAAGTAGACGACCACAAACTTATCCAGATACTCCTTGAACAGTTGGTTCATTAGAGTGCAGAATGTGGCCGGAGCATTGGTTAAGCTGAAAGGCATCACCAAGAACTCGAATGCTCCATACCTGGTCACACAGGTAGTCTTTGCCTCATCGCCTTCTGCAATGCGCACCTGCCAATACCCCGACCGAAGGTCAAGTTTGGAGAAGTACTTTGCCTTACCCAATTGATCGAACAAGTCCGCGATGAGCGGGATAGGGTACTTGTTCTTCACTGTCATATTGTTAAGGGCTCGATAATCGATGCATAATCGGAGACTCCCATCTTGTTTCTTCTGAAAGAGGACTGGAGCTCCGAAAGGTGCTTTGGAACTGCGGATGAAACCACCGCTTAGCAGTTCATCTAACTGCTTCCTCAATTCTGCCAACTCTGGAGGGGCCATGCGGTAGGGTGGTCTCGCTGGAGGCTTAATTCCTGGCTCTAGCTCAATCCGATGATCCACACCTCTGCGTGGTGGTAGAGTTCTCGATAACTCCGTTGGCATCACATCCGAGAACTCCTTCAGAATGTTCGCCACAACAGCAGGTTCCTGACTGGCTTCGCCATCAGGTGTCTCTAGCTTCATAGCCGCTACAAAGGTTGATTCACCTTTTCGTACCCCTTTCTTCAATTGTAAAGCCGATATTTATTGTAGGTCCTTGGTTCCTCCCCGAGAAACTGGAACCATGCAGGGATCGTCACCTCCCATTAGACACAAGAAGTTCAGGAATGGTACTGGCACCAACTTCGCTGCGTGCATAAACTCCATTCCGAGAATCACTTGGAAGTCATCTAGTGGCACTGCCATCATGTTTGTGCTCCCGCTCCATGTCCCGATCTTGATAGGGATCCATTTTGCTTGTCCGGAGATCCGCTTGGCCTCTGAATTCACCGCCTTCATACGACTTGGGCTCTTCTCCAAGAGTAATCCCAGTCGCTTAGCTTCGCGATCGATAATAAAATTGTGGGTCACACTCGTGTCCACCATTGCACGGGTTGTTTGGCCATTAAGCTTGATGTCCACATACATCAACTCGCTGTTTCCTGCCTTCAGTGGCTTTGCCGTTGTGTTCTCCCCCACTTGACCTCGCAACGCATTCAACAAACGCATTGCTCCTATCCTGGGTCCTTGCGACGCCTCACTATCGCTACTAGAGTCAGAACTGCTCGAACTAATGGCGATAGCTTTGCCCTTGTCTGACTTACGGGGTAGAACCGATGTTGTTAAAGCATTGAGTGCCTATTTTTGTGGGCACTCCCTCACTTTGTGTGGTCCTCCACACAAGAAGCATCCACTAGACTTTGGGACTCTACCTCTTGAGCCCAGTCTCTTGTGGAAATTCTTCTTCTTTTGCTCGCCCCCAGACTCCTTCGCTCGAGAGTATTTAGATGGGTGATTTCCAGAAGAGTGTTTCTTCTTTCTCGAATCCTCCGAAGAAACAAAGTTAGTCAACCTTTCCGCGGCTACAATTGCCCCGACTACGTCAGTGACATTCCTCCGATGTAGTTCTTGTTGTACCCATGGCTTCAAGCCATCGAGGAAGCTGAATAGCTTGTCTTTCTCAGACATGTCCCGAATACCAGCATCAGTGCTGAAAATTGTTTCACATAGTCTCAGATTGTTGTACTCTGGCGGAGTTATCTAAGTTTCCTTCTTGCGATAAACTCTATGTTCTCAGGCAAGAACTGAGTTCTCAACTCTCGCTTCAAGTCTCCTCATGTATCCACTCGACATCGGCCTTGTTGGATCTCTTCCCAACGGGTTCACCACCAAAGTTTTGCATCCCCATTTAGATACATTGTTGCTATAGCAACTTTGGTTTCTTCAGAATCAAGCCTTGTAGCACGAAAATACTGTTCCATGTCGAACATGAAATTCTCAAGCTCTTTGGCATCCCTAGCACCTCCATAACACTGCGGCTCCGGTGCTCTGAAGTGTTGTGGTGGCGCAGCATGGGTGTTGTTCCCTCCCGCATCAAGAGTCCTTGTTAACACCATCACCTTAGCCGTGAGTTCCGCCACAACTTCATGTAGATGTTGTGCGGAATCTTTGGTGTCCTCTGTCAGTTGCTCAATCAGGGATTCAACATTCTCGATCCGAGTTTCAGCTTCTTCTTGTGAGCTCTCTACCCCAAGTAGCCTTCCTTGGCCTTGGTAGAGTTCCTCCACGCTCGCTTCAAGAACATCGAGGCGGGTTTCCGCCATTGTAAGTCTCTCTCTGTGGCCCTTCTTCCCAGTTGGCGCTCCAGATGGTGCCTCCTCCCCTCATGGAGAATACCCAACTTCACGCTCGTCTTGTTCACTATCACGCTCCTCATAAGCGGCTCCAGCAGTTTGCGAGCGAGTTTGCACTTGCAGCCCACTTGCGGCTGCTTGGAGCACGGGTCCCGCTTGCCCCATCTTGCTCGATTCACCACGATGTCTCACCATGGCGAAATTGTGAATCTTCTTCACTATTCGTATGAATTGGTTGCCTGCTCTGATACCACACTGCCACGGACTTAGCTGAATTTGTCTAAGCCGTGCGGCACCCTTGTGGCCCTCCTGAAGACTTAGCTCAAATTGCCTAAGTCGTAAAGCAACCTTGCTCACTGTTCTGGACTTAGCTGGGATTGCCTAAGTCATGAGACGCCCAAAGCGTTATCTGTCCGCACAAGGTCAGCCCTCTTACAACCTCTTAAGGTCCCGTAGGACCTGCAAAGAAGAAGTTGATTAGTTTAGAAGCGAGCGACGGACACGTCCCGGCGTCTCGCAAAGCGGAAAGCTATACAAGCAATTTGTCGAACACCTTGAGTGCAGCTGAGAAAAGAGAGAAAGAGAGCGAAATAGGACTTTGGAGGGTTGTAGGAACGGTCGCAAGTCCACAAATGACGGTTCCCAAGGTATCGGACGCAAGACAAGTTTAATTGTCGATGAACGCCTACGCCCGACATATACCCGGAGCCCTATCCAGCCCGGTGCCACCCGGGGGGTTCCAAGGTGCTGAAATGACTGACATTTCACACCGCTCATCAAGGTTGCCGTGACACACAAAAAAGACCAAAAAATAGGGCTGTTTTGGCTCTGTGCAGCGAACGACTATTCTGCAGCCTTCACTACTTTCTCTCACATTTCTTAGGTAAAAACACATAAACTCAAGGCAAAACAAGCTGCCAAACATATGTACAAACAAGAAAAAGCAACGAACGGTTCACGGGGCGAAGATGTTGCGGTTGAGCGACGTCCGTTCGTGACAGTGGTTACACCCAAAAATAACTCAATTTAGACCTAACCTTTGATAATCAAGACATAAACGATTACAAAGCCTAAATATTGTGTTGTTTGACATGTCATTGGTTCATTTGAACTCTTGGTGCATCATGCTTTCCTTCGGCGTATTGCTCGATCAAACATCATGTTGACTCTCGTAACATTCGATCTTGACGCAATGTTCGAGTCTTCCGACCCGATGCCCAATATCTGACTTCGGCCCCACGTCTGATTTTCTTGCTTCAATCGTTTTGCCTTTTCATGATCGAAGACATATCATAACTTCATCAATTGATTTCATCATCTAAATCCAAGATTCAACAATCTCCCCCTTTTTGATAATGATAACGAATTGATGATGGAGTTTTAACTATACTCCCCTGATATATATGCCATATCAAAATAAGGCAAACTCGAATTCAAAAAGATTGATAACCTTTGAGTTCAAGTCGAAATAATGACTTTCGTATAATAGTATGTATGCATCATAAAATCATGAGTATTACATACATAATTTCAAATCATCATAAGTTTAAAACATCGAAGTACATCATATTATGCATGATTCAAATTTCAAATCATCATAACTTCAAAACAATAAAGTACATCATACTATCAAAGAGTGAGTTAAGATTCCAAATCATTAAGCATAATTTCATATCATCATTACTTCTCCCCCTTTGTCATCAATAAAAAGGAGAAAAGTGTAACTAGCAAGTTTTTGAACATGTATGCTAGCAATTTTTTTTCAGATATGTTAGCAATTTTTATTTTTCTTGAGATGTGCAAGCTAGAAATTTTTGTTTCTCTTTTGAGATGTGCAAGCTAGTAATTTCACTTCTCTTTTGAGATGTGCAAGTTAGCACTTTTGCTTCTCTCGCGATGAGCAAGATAGCACTTCTTTTTCTCCCCTTTGTCATTATCAAAACAAGAAAGAGAAGGAAATGATTCAATGGTACAAAAATTTACATTAATGTCATCACATGAAAGATTAAGTCATGAATACAAAAAGAAAACCATGAATCATTTTGACAAATCTATTCTTTTGTAAATAGCAAGAAGAAAGAATTATAGGAAATGATCTTGATTCAAAAGAAAAACTCAAGTCATGAAAATCAAGAAATTAATATAATAATCCAAAAGATATATATGAAAAGAGTTCATGCATTTGGAAGATTCAACATCTCTCTTCTAATGAAATCAAATTGTTCCTCAATCAAAGGTTTAGTAAAAATATATGCTAATTGATGTTTTATGTTAATAAAATCTAAAAATATATCATGATTATTAACATGATCCCTAATGAATTGATATCTAATATCAATATGTTTAGTTCTAGAGTATTGAATGAGATTCTTTGTTAAATAAATAATACTACTTTTATCGTATTTTATATGGATCTTTTTCAAGCACAGTCCATAATCTTCTAAAGTGTTTTTCATCTAAATAACTTGTGCACAACATGTACCAACTGCTATATATTCAGCCTCGGCTGTAGATAATGTAACATAATTTTGTTTCTTAGAAGATCAAGAAACAAGTGCATGACCTAGGAATTGACATGTTCCAGTTGTGCTTTTTATATCTATTCTACATCCAACAAAGTCAGCATCGGTATAAGCAATCAATTCAAAATTTTTAGATTTTGGATACCATAATCCTAGATTAGGAGTTCCTTTTAAATATCTAAAAATCTTTTTAATTACTTAAAAATGAGATTGTTTGGGATTAGATTGAAATCTAGCATAAAATCCAACACTAAACATAATATCAGGTCTATATGCTCATACGCCTATAAGTCTTTTGATCAAAACATTCTCGATCTTGGTCCATATCTAATTTTATAGAATTGCTTATTGGTGTGTTAATGGCCTTAGCACTACTCATATGAAATCATTTTAATAGATCCAAAGTATATTTAGATTGACTAATAAATGTTTCATCATTTAGTTGCATAATTTACAATCATAAGAAAAATATTAATTCACCCATTACACTCATTTCGAATTCTTGGCTTAAACTTTTGACAAATGACTCATGTAACAATTCATTTGTAGAACCAAAAATAATATCATCAACATAAATTTGAATAACAAGAAAAATATTTTTAAAATTTTCAATAAATAATGTGGTATCGACCTTGCTTTTTGAGAAATTATTTTGAATAAGAAAAGAACTAAGCCTCTCATACCAAGTCCTAGGGGCTTGCTTCAATCCATAGAACCTTAGATAACATACAAACATGGTTTAGAAAAAGAACATTCTCAATTCCGGGTAGTTGCTCAACATAAACTTCTTCGGAAATAAAGCCATTAAGAAAAGCACTTTTGACATCCATTAGAAATAACTTAAAATTATTACAACATGCATAGGCAAGGAGTATCTTTATGGTTCTAGGTCTTGCCATAGGAGCGAAGGTTTCTTCATAGTTGATACATTCTTCTTGGTTAAAACCTTTAGCCACTAATCTAGCCTTGTTTCAAACCACAATACCAAATTCATCTTGCTTATTCCTAAAGACCCATTTAGTGTTAAATACAAGATGGTCACTAGGTCTAGGAATAAATATCCAAACATTATTTCTCTCAAATTGATTTAATTCTTCATGCATTACAAAAACCCATGAGTTATCTTTAAGAGAATCATCAATGCATTTAGATTCAATTTGAGACAAAAAGGTCGCATTCACACAAAAAAATTTAGAAGGGAAATGATTTTGAACATCTTTTGATGTATCTCCAATGATCATAGCTCCTTGGGATATGCATCTATATACTTTCATTCCTTGGGTAAGGATTCTTTAGAAGTAGATGCATCCAAGTTGCTTAGGAGAGGTGAATTCTCATTTAAATTCAATGTCATCATCAAAATTATTTTTTTAAATTCGAGAAACACATTAAAAAAACCTGGATGAATTCCTCAATAATTAAAGACACGATAAGCTTTAGAAATAGATAAATATCCAAGAAATATACCCTCATCGGATTTTACATCAAATTTTCCTAAGACATCATTTTTATTTAAAATAAAACATTTGCAATCAAAAACTTTAAAATATAAACGTTGAGTCTTTTATTATTTATAAGGAGTTTTAGAAAGTAGTAGTCTTACGAGAACCCTATTCATGATATAGCACATCGTGTTAACGGCTTCGACTCAAAAGTATTTGGGTAGGCCATATTCATTATGATTTTTGTCATCTCTTGCAAACTCATGTTCTTTCTTTCAATAACTCCATTTTGTTGTGGATTTCCTAGAGTAGAGGAATTGTGGTCATACCCATTTGACTCACAAAAATCTTGAAAATTATTGTTTTTAAATTCACTACCATGATCACTACGAATAGATGAAATCATAAAACCCTTTCCATTTGGAACTAGTTTACAAAATTTTTAAAAAAAATTAAAGTAATCACTTTACGTGCCACGAAGTATGTTCAAGTATATCTTCTATAGTCATCTACAATTATAAAAATATATTTAATACCTCATAGACTTATGATGTCAGTTGATCCAAATAACTCTATATGAATTAATTATAATGGTCTAGATGTAATTACTTGCTTTTTAGATTTAAAACTACTATTTATTTGTTTACCTAGTTGGCATGTATTACAAACTTTATCTTTGACAAATTTAATTATAGACATACCTCTTATGAGTTCTTTAATTGTAATTTATGAAATTAGTTTTATACTTACATGACCTAATCTTTTATGCCAAAATCATGCATCATCATTTAAAATCAAAAAGTTTCATCACAAAAATCATCAAGATCAATAGTATATACATTATTAGTCCTTAAAGACAATCATTGATTTATTTTTGTGAGGTATCTATATAATGCAAGCATTAGATTCAAATTTGATGTTATAACCTTTATCACACAATTGACTAATACTTAGTACGTTATGTTTTAAGCCATCTACTAACATATCACAATTAGATACATAGTCATAAATTGATTTTTTCATTCCCTTCTAGAAGAAGTTTTGCTTCACCCTTTTATAAGTCCTCAGAAATCCAAAGTGCTCTGCCGAAGGTGAAGAGTGCATTTCATGCAAAATGACTTGGATGTGAGGAGAAGAAGAAACAACAATAATTCGGTCTTTGTAGCGTAAGTCCTTTGAGTCCCACATGTAGTGCCCCACAGAATCTGGATCCTTCTCCAATTTTTCTATGATGTTTTAAGTTTCCGGATCATTCTTCCACTCCTCCCTAATGTGATCGAGGAAGTCGGTGGAGGGTAGGGAGATGGCTGAAATTTTAACTTATCCCGGTAGCCGAGATAGAGCATCTACAATAACATTCTCTTTTCCTTTTCGATAAGTAATTTCATAATCAAAGCCAAGAAGTTTAGTTACCATATGTTGCTACTTCAGGGAAGATATTTTCTACTCCAAGAAATTGCTAGTTACAGGTGCCCTGCAAGCCAATCACGTGAGTGATGGCACGTGTGACACACTGCATAATCTTTTTGCTTATGATTAATATTGGCATATTCTCACATTATATTATTTGTTGCATATATATTGTGATGTCCTTGGTTCTGTGCAATGAGAATCAGATCGTGATGAGATCATGATAATGAGATCAATTCACCTTTAAACACAGATCCTAAATAATCCCGATCATAGGTTACTCGAGAGGGACATTGAGATAACCGGACAGATCAGTGTACTATATACCCGTCCATATGATAGAGGCGGCTAGTCTCATAGCCACTTGTGTAGAGACACTAAGGATATAGTATATGTGCTCATTAGAGAATGAGTTTACTGATTGATCCACTTATAAAATGCTGTATGGTTAATGATACCTAATGTCAGACAGTGATTCCATAGTCCCAGTTGTGTATCTGGTCCTTAGACTTGAGACACCAAGGATGTTTTGTATGAGTACTCCTTTCTTTGATGCCAGACTTACAGGTTTAGAAAGTTTCAAATCTGGTACAATTGGTTATCGGGATTGGTAGCCAACCTTACGAAGGTAATTGAGTGTCAATAGAGGATCATTCACTCTTGGTATCACGAGATGAATATCCCATATGTGCTTGCTCAAACAAATATCTAGCCAGGGTCATTCGGATTGAGAGAGAAGTTCTCCGGTAGAATCCGAATAGAGCAAGACAAATTGATTCCGTATGACAGTACCATGTCCAATATACAGTCTCTGGGATATTATTTGGATGAGGAATTATAGATACATGGTAACTGTGGACAGACAAGTCCGATGGATTTGAATCCCCCTGTACCGTCTGGGGACTATGGTGTAGTGGCCTAGTACGTCCATAGTCGATGAGTCGAGTGAATTATTATGGGGATAATAATTCACTATATCAGAAGGAGTTCTGATGGGAGCGACTCACGACCAGCTCGGTATCGAGCCTAGAGGGCCACACACATATGATGGATGCTTCAGCGAATAGAGGATTGGATGAAGATCCAATTAGCCCCTATTCTCACTAGATGTGACCCTATGTTGATGGGCTCCTTGATTAAAGCCCAATTATAGGCCTAAGGAGATTATTGGATAGAGATCCAATAATGCAAGGTTAGTGGGTTATTGGATGGAGATCTAATACACACTAAGGAAGGAGCCCTAGTGTTTTGGTGGTTCTCTATAAATAGGAGGGGAGACTCATGGTTGAGAGGCTGCAGCTTTAGCCACCACCTCCTATTCTCCTCCCTCCCTCTGAGTATGAGTTGCAAGATTAGATTGGAGGAGTTTCGCTGCAGAGGTCTATCGTGTGGATACCGCTAGAGAGGACGCTTGACCTCCTTCATCTTCTCCATCCAGATCTATAATACAGGGATATACGATCGCCCTAGGTAAAATCAATCTCTCACACATCGCGGTTTTTCAGTTTTTTTGATTTTTCTCACGATCCCAATCTTTTGCACGATGATTTGATTTACATGAGAAACCGATTTTGTTTTTGATTTCCGCTGCACATGTGATGCACCTGCTAAGGTTTCCCAACAATGGTATCAGACCCAAGGTTTTCGTGCGAAAGATTGGTTTTAAACTGCGTGCGATGAGATTGAATTGCGTAGAATCATTCTACGCGTTCTTGTTGCGTTTTCGCAGCGAAGGCAACAAGGAGGTGGGGCAGCAGGGCATAGCCCGGCCACCTACAAGGGGGCGACCGACTGCAGCCAAGGCCCCCCTGCGAAGGTGCGATCGCCCGCGGCCAGGCCGCATGGGGAGGCTGCCTGCAGCACACCTACAAGGGAGCGGTCTCCAGCGCAGCGACGGCGGCGACGTAGAGGGGGGCAAAGAGAGGGCTAGAGCATCCTTTTGAGAAAAGGATGATCCTGTCCCTCTGAATTTTAATAATTCTGAGGACTATCCTTATGTACAAAATTTTAAAAATACCCTCAACAATTCTAAAAATTCTGAGGACTGTCCTCATGTATAAAATTCTAAAAATACCCTTGACAATTTGGGAAATTTCGAGGATTGTCCTCTCATCCAGAATTATGAAAATGCCCTTGATAATTCTGGAAATTCCGAGCATGTCCTGATTTTCAAAAACTAATTAATTAAATAATTTTATTAATTATTATATATATCTAGTAATCCTACATATGATGTGATGTACCTGTGATGTATGATGTGGATGGATGATCATGAGCCATGTGTTGTGATGTGTGTAATTATGATTATTATTATTATTGGGGCCTTCGAGCCTCCGTTTTTCTCGTTTATTATCGAGCCTGCATGCCTGTGATTATTTGTAATTACATGGAGAGGTACGGCAGGAATGTGGAGGTGATAGCGGGACCCACGATGCCGTGGCGGGAGATTACGACGCATGGTGATGCGATGATCCAACGGAACCGATGATGATGAGATCAATAATCACAAGGCATGGAGATGCGCCGATGCACATATAGATCCTATTGTGAGTGATTAGGCCCATTGGCTCGGGCTTAATCATATTATGTGACGGCTCATGATAATCCAGTGTGGCTTACATGTGTGATGTGTTTGTTATACATCTACTAGATATATGTATATATATATTTACATACGACGTAGATATATATTAAATATATATGTGTGGACACGACATATTAGGAGACTGATATGAAACAAAAACCCCTCCTATGATAATATTAAGTTGGTAAGCGTGAGATAATAAGATTGACCCACGTGGCCTTCCATCGTTATAGGAAGAAATTGAATCACGACATAGGTTGAGTTGGTCGAGTCCCTTGAGGCTTACCTATCTACATGATTGAGTTCTTACCTACGACATAGAGATGTCATCGGTGACCTGAGGACATGGTATGCTTGGTTCGAGAGCATATCATCAAATCAGACTCATCTTGTGACGATGGTGATGACTTAACTGAATATCATGGTTGGTCGAGTCCCTCGAGACCATGATGATTCGGAGGCCGAACGTGACGGGAATCACAAGGAGTTGTGATTGGCAAGAGTTGCCTACCTTTTGGGCTTAGTATAATTGGTTGAGTCCCTCGAGGTTGCACTAAGATGCCAGGAGTATGCCGGAGACTTCCGTCTCACGTGTCGAGGGTGTCGTGTGATTCGCTAAGAAAATAGTGGGAGTACATTAAGATAGAAGTCTATATCTTAATTAGTATTTTCTGTAAAATCTACATGTTATTTATTTTTGCTATATCTTGTTTTGTCAGAAACATGTCGCTCACAAACCCCCTACGTGGCACACTTGATGCCAACCGCCTCACTGGTCCAAACTATACAGATTGGCTTCATAACTTGAGAATTATTCTCACGGTGAAGAAAATCGTATATGTCCTTGATACAATTCTGCTCACGCCGGAAGAAGGGGCAAGCGAGGATGAGATCACTCGTTATGTGAAGTATATAGATGATTCCATGTTGGCAAAATATTACATGTTGGCCTCCATGACTCCTGAGTTACAAAGGCAACATGAGAGCATAGATACAGATTCTATCCTTCTTTATCTCCACTAGTTATTTGAGAAACAGGGAAGAACTCAAAGATATGAGATATCTAAGAAACTCTTCCAAGTTAGGATGATAGAAGGGACATCGGCTGAGAACCATGTCCTAAAGATGATAGAGTGGATCGATAAACTCACAGGTCTAGGAATAGTCCTAGAGGATAACCTGTGCATTGATTTTATACTTCAGTCCCTACCAGATTTATTTTCTCACTTCATCATAAATTTTAACATGAGCAAGTTTGAGGTGACTCTCCCTGAGCTCCTCAATATGTTAAGGGAAGCTGAGAGTGCCATCAAGAAGGAGAAGCCAGTTAGTTCTCTATATTGGTGAGACCAAAAAGAAAAGGAAGACCAGCAAGACCCTTAAGAAGGGCAAGGGCAAAGAAAGACCAGGTAAGGCAAAGGTTACCAAGAAATACCCGGGAAAGGACAAAGGACAATGCTTCCACTATGGCCAAGACGGACATTGGAAGAGGAACTACAAAGACTACCTTGCAGAGAAGATGAGACAGAAGCTTGGAGAAGCTTCAAGTATATTCATGATCAGTCTCCACTTGTCAGATTTTTATGATAACACATTGGTATTGGATACCGGGAGTGTTTATCATAACTGTAATTCGTTGTAGGTTCTGGCAAGACCTAGGAGATTGGCTAGAAGCGAGATGGACCTCAAGATAGGCAATGGAGCAAGAGTTGCTGCAGTTGCTATTGGAGAGGTCATCCTACATCTGCCTGGTGGAGCTATTATTGCATTAGATGCATGTTATTTTATTCCCTCTATTATAAAAAATATTATTTCTATCTCTTGTTTGACAATTAGTGGATATAAATTAGTTTTTGAGAATAATACTTGTTCAATAATTATGGATGATGAGATCATCTCGAGAGGGACCCTTATAAATGGCTTATATGTGTTAGATACTTCTCCAAATATCATGAATATAAATATGTCTAAGAGGAAAAGAGATGAGGTGAATAATGTATACCTATGACATTGTATGCTAGGTCGTATACATGAGGGAAGGATTCAAAAGTTGCTGAAAGATGGATACTTAGATCCATTTGACTATAAGACATATGCAACTTATGAACCTTGTCTTTGTGGGAAGATGACCAACTCTCCTTTTAGTGGAACTGGAGAGAGAGCCACCGAGTTATTGGAACTCATACATAGTGATGTATATGGTCCCATGTCGACTCAGGCTATAGGTGGTTACTCATACTTCATTATATTCACTGATGATTTCTCTAGGTATGGACACGTGTACTTGATGAAGTACAAATCTGAGGCCTTTGAAAAATTCAGGGAATAGAAGAATGAGGTAGAGAACCAAATTGGAAAGAGTATTAAGACTCTTCGATCAGATCAAGGAGGAGAGTACTTGAGTATGGAGTTCACCCATTTCCTCAAGGACAATGTGATTCTATCCCAGTGGACACCTCCTTATACACCTCAGCTCAATGGTGTATCAGAAAGGAGGAATCGTACGCTGTTAGACATGGTGCGGTCTATGATGAGTTTCGCTGACCTACCCATTTCATTCTAGGGGTACGCCCTAGAGATTGCAGTTTACCTTCTGAACAGAGTTCCATTAAAGTTAGTATCTACACCACATGAGATATGGAAAGGAAAGAAGCCCGATCTTAAGATTATTAAGATTTGGGGCTGTCCTACTCACGTTAGAAGACACAACCCCGATAAGTTGGAATCAAATATAGAATAGTGCATATTCGTGGGATACCCAAAGGAAACTTGTGGGTATTATTTCTATCATCCCGAGAACCGAAAGGTCTTTGTTGCCAAGAGAGCTGTGTTCCTTGAAAAGGAACACTTGGTGGAAACAGTGGGAGTGAGATAAAATTGAGCGAGGTTGGAGAACCTAGCTCAAGCACCATTCCAGAGCCCGAGTCTGTTCAGGTACCTAACACACAAGTTCTAACTTTACGTAGGTCTAATAGAGTATCTCACCCTCCTGAAAGATTTGTGGGACATATCAGTGGAGATGACTCTCAGGATATTGATCCTCAGACCTACGAGGAGGCTATTATGAGTATAGACTCCAGGAAGTGGCAAGAAGCCATGAATTCTAAGATGGATTTCATGTACTCTAATAAGGTTTGGAACCTTATGGATGCACCTGAGGGTATTGTACCCATCGGCTGCAAATAGATCTTCAAGAAGAAGATCAGAGTGGATGGAAAGGTAGAGACCTATAAAGCAAGGCTGGTAGCTAAAGGATATCGTCAAAGACAAGGAGTTGACTATGATGAAACCTTTTCACCTGTAGCCATGCTTAAGTCCATTAGAATTATTTTGACCATTGCAGCACACTATGACTATGAGATATGGCAGATAGATGTCAAAACGATATTCCTCAATGACAGCCTCGAGGAAGAGGTGTATATAATACAATCAGAGGGATTCGTATCTAAAGAGAGTCCATATAAAGTGTGCAGGTTACTTAGATCCATTTATGGATTGAAGCAAGCTTCCTGAAGTTGGAACATAAGGTTTGATGAGGTGATAAGATCTTATGACTTCGTTAAGAACGAAGATAAGCCTTTTATGTACAGGAAGGTAAGTGGAAGCGCTATCACCTTCTTGGTGCTATATGTGAATGACATCCCAATAATTGGGAATGATGTAGGAATGCACTCCACAATAAAGGCTTGGCTATCTAGAAACTTCTCCATGAAAGATTTAGGGGAAGCATCCTATATTTTGGGGATCCGAATCTATAGAGATAGATCCAAAAGGATGCTTGACTTATCCCAGTCTAGGTACATAGACTCCATTATCAAAAGGTTTGGCATAGAAAATTCCAAGAGAGGTCTCATACCGATGAGACATAGAATATCACTTTATAGGAGTATGTCCCCAAAGACTCTTGAAGAAATGACAGACATGGATGTATACCTTATGCCTCATCGATAGGGTCTATCATGTATGCGATGCTATATACTAGGCCTGATATAGAAATGACAGACATGGATGTATCTCTGAGTGTCATGAGTAGGTATCAGGCAGATCCAGGTTTAGAACACTGGAATGCAGTAAAGTGTATCCTTAAGTACTTGAGAAGGACTAAGGATCTTTTACTGGTATATGGAGGAGGTAGCCTCCAGGTTGAGGGCTACACAGACTCAAGTTTTCAGTCTGACATTGATGATAGCAAATCAAATTCAGGGTATATTTTTACCATGAATGGAGGAGTAGTAAGCTAGAAGAGTTCCAAACAAGATACTACTACTGACTCGACCATAGAGGTAGAATACATTCCTGCTGCAGAAGCAGCAAAGGAAGGGGTATGGATGAAGAAGTTCATCAAAAATTTGGGAGTCATACCAAGCAGCGTGGAGCTGACTCCCATATATTGTGACAACGACAGGGTGGTAACTCTAATAAAGGAGCTAAGGTCTCAACAGAATTATTATGAGGAGGTTTCATCTAATTAGAGCGATCATAACCCGTAAAGATATAGCAATGGAAAGAGTTCCATCCGAAGATAACATTGCAGATCCATTGACAAAGCCGTTAGCTCATATTGTATTTGAGCATCACAGGGGTCTGATAGGGATCAGACACATAGGTGATTGACTTTAGGTCAAGTGGGAGATTGCTAGTTACAGGTGCCATAGAAGCCAATCACGTGAGTGATGGAACGTGTGACACACGTTAGCTCAGATTGTCTTTGAGCATCATAGGGGTCTGATAGGGATTAGACACATAGGTGATTGACTTTAGGTCAAGTGGGAGATTGCTAGTTATATGTGCCATAGAAGCCAATCACGTGAGTGATGGAACGTGTGACACACTGCGTAATCTTTTTGCTTATGATTAATATTGACATATTTTTATATTATATTATTTATTACATATATATTGTGATGTCCTTGGTTCTGTGCAATGGGAATCGGATCGTGATGAGATCACGATAATGAGATCGATTCACCCTTAAACACATATCCTAAATAATCCTGGTTATAGGTTACTCGAGAGGGACATTGAGATAATCAGACAGATCGGTGTACTATATACCCATCCATATGATAGAGGCGGTTGGTCTCATAGCCACTTGTGTGGAGACAATAAGGATATAATACAGGTGCTCATTAGAGAATGAGTTCACTGATTGATCCGCTTATGGAATGTTGTATGGTTAATGATACCGAATGTCAGACAATAATTCCATAGTCCCAGTTTTGTATCTGGTCCTTAGACTTGAGATACCAAGGATGCCTTGTATGAGTACTCCTTTCTTTGACGCCAGACTTACATGTTTGAAAAGTTTCAAATATGGTACAGTTGGTTATTGGGATTGGTAGCCAACCTTACGAAGGCAATTAAGTGTCAATAGAGGATCATTCACTCTCGGTATCACGAGAGGAATATCTTATATGTGCTTGCTTAGACAAATCTCTGGCCAGGGTCATTCGGATTGAGAGAGAAGTTCTCCGGTAGAATCCGAATAGAGCAAGAAAAACTGATTTCGTATGTGACCTGACAGTACCATGTCCAATATACGGTCTCTGGGATATTATTTGGATGAGGGATTATAGATACATGGTAACTGTGGACAGATAGGTATGATGGATTTGATCCCTTTTATACCGTCTGGGGACTATGGCGTAGTGGCCTAGTACGTCCATAGTCGATAAGTCGAGTGAATTATTATGGGGATAATAATTCACTATATCAGAAGGAGTTCTGTGGGAGTGACTTACGACCAGCTCGGTATCGGGCCTAGAGGGTCACACACATATGGTGGATGCTTCAGCGAATAGAGGATTGGATGAAGATCCAATTAGCTCGTATTCTCATTAGATGTGACCCTATGTTGATGGGCTCCTTGATTAAGGCCAAATTATAGGCCTAAGGAGATTATTGGATAGAGATCCAATAATGCAAGGTTAGTGGGTTATTGGATGGAGATCCAATACCCACTAAGGAAGGAGCCCTAGGGTTTTGGTGGCTCTCTATAAATAGGAGGGGAGACTAATGGTTGAGAGCCTGCAGCTTTAGCCACCACCTTCTATTCTCCTCCCTCCCTCTGAGTAAGAGTTGCAAGATCAGATTGTCGGAGTTTCGCTGTAGAGATCCATCGTGTGGATAACGCTAAAGAGGAGGACGCTTGACCTCTTTCGTCTTCTCCATCCGGATCTAGAATACAGGGATATACGATCTCCCTAGGTAAAATCAATCTCTCACACATCGTGATTTTTCAGTTTTTACAATTTTTCTCGTTACCCCAATCTTTTGCACGATGATTTGATCTGCGTGGGAAATCAGTTTTTGTTTTTGATTTCCGCTACGTATGTGATGCACCTGTTGATGTTTCCCAACATAAATACTTAAGACTTCAGTGGTCAGTCTTAATCTGGAAGCGCCGACCGATTAGGTAAGGTCTCCACTTTGTGACGGCATATATAATGGCAAACATTTCTTTATCATACACTGACATTTTCAAATGTGAGGGAGATAAGGCCTTGCTGGTGTAAGTGAGAGGTCGGCCATCTTATATTAGAGCAGCTCCAATCCTAACTCTGAATGTGTCGATCTCAATCAGGAGGTGCGACTAAAATCGGGTAGCGCTAGGACCGATGTTATCGTCATGGCAGCCTTGAGTCGTTCAAAGGCTGTTGAAGCTTGTTCCGACCATAAGAAGGAGTCTTTCTTTAGTAGGGATGTGAGCGGGGTACTGATCTTGCCATAATCTTTCACAAATTTCTGGTAGTAGCCCGTGAGTCCAAGGAAGCCGCGCAGCGATTTTACGTTTGTAGGTTTCGACCATCCTTGCATTGCCTCGATCTTCGTTGGGTCTACCGCTACTTAGGTCGACCATCCTTTCACAAATATTTTAAGCCATTTCCCAACATAACACATCTTCAATCAAGAGGCATGATTTGTTACCTATATTTCCTTTGCCAATAATTTTTCTATTGTTGTCTCCAAAGGTGACGTATCCTTCGTCTTGGCTAGTGAGTTTAGAGAAATGTGTTGGATCTTCGTCATGTGCCTTGAGTATCCACTATCAAGGTATCATCATTGCTCATAACTTTTGAATGTAGACATATCTATAAGAAGGGGGTTTGCTTTAGATACCCATTTAGCTTTGGGTCCCTCATGAAAAGATCTACCTATTTTGCCGAATGGCATTGAGTTGTTTATGGTTAATTTAAGAACCCAAACTAATTTATGTGGGTTATATTTTTTAAATGAATATTTATAAGCATAATGTCCAAATCTACCATAAAAATTTTATTTATTTTTAAGGGAAACATGTAATGTGGGTCCTTTAATATAGTCGGCTTTGTTGGGTGCTACTACTCACAAAACCAATTCCTTCGTTTTTATGTACATGACCTTTGTTAGCAAGGAACATTTTTTGTGATCTGTTTCCAATTTTAGAATTTTCTAATGTTTGTTGTAGAACCACATTTTCCTTTTTAACTAAGTCTAACTCTTCACATTTAGTACAAGAGGTTAACATACAATTATCATGCTCATTTTTCACTTTTTAAAACTTATTAGAAATAAAATCATAATCCTATTTTAGCAATTTGTATTTCTTACCAACTAATTTAAACTTATCATATAAATTATGAAAAGTATCAAATAATTTATTATAAGGTAAAGAAGATTCGTTTGAGTCACATACTCATTATCAAAAGCCACTAATGCGTAATTCGCCACTTCATCTTTGTTGGTTTGTTCTTCATCTTTAGATATACTCGATTCATCCCAAGTTAACTTGAGTGCTTTCTTTTTCTTTGGGAGCTTCTTTTTCTGTTGGGGACATTCACTTTTGAAATATCCTGACTTCTTGCATTCATAGCAGATAATTGTGTCCTTTTGAGTTTATTTTTGTTCTTAGTATCTTGTTTTCTTTTGTTCTTTTTTATGATTTTTTTAAATTTTATTGTAACGAGAGCCAAGTCATCATCATCATTTGATCTTTTGCTTAAGTGGTCTTCTTTTATTCTCAGTGCAAGATCCTTCCTGTTCTTTGGAAGGTTATTCTTATATTCGTCATGCGCCATACAAGTCATCTCATAGGTCATTAATGACCCGATAAGTTCTTCAAGTAGAAAATAGTTTAAGTCCTTTAGTTCTTGAATTGCAGTTGCTTTTGGATCCCAACTTTTTGGAAGGGATCTTAGAATTCTATTAACAAGTTCAAAATTAGTATCCATAAAATGGTTTTACATGTCACTAATAGTTATGCTTGGCTTCATTCGAAATAATTCATAATTATGCACAAAAAGATTAACCTTAGACTCTTTAACTCTACTTGTGCCTTCATGTGTGACTTCGAGTATATACCAAATATCATATGTAGTTTCCCATATAGAAACACGATTAAATTCACTTTTGTCTAAAGCGCAAAATAAAATATTCATAGCTTTCACATTTAAAGAAAATATATATTTTTTCTCTAGATCATTCCATTCATTCATTGGTCTAGAGGATTTTTGAAAACCACATTCAATAATATTCCATAATTTAAAGTCTATAGAAATAGGAAAAATCCTTATTCATGTTTTCCAATACGTATAGTCCATCCCATTTAACATAGGAGGACGAGTGTTATAATGACCCTCTTCATTGCTGAAAAAAGCCATTTAATCGCTCTTGGGTGTTAAACCAATTGAGAAAAACTTGAGTCTGATACTAACTATTAGGACTGTATCGGCAATAAGAGGGAGGGTGGGGGGGCAGGGCGGTGGTGTGAATTAATACTTTTGTAAAATTATGTCGATTTGAAAAATTGTTCAACGAAACTGTATCAGAAATGCGTTTTGACTTGAAAAATGAGTAAAGTGTTGTGAGTAACTAAATCAATAAGCAATAAGAATGAAAAGCACAAGGAAAAAAGCAGACATGATTTATAGTGGTTTGGTCATCGTGACTTATGTCCACTCTCGATTCCTCCTCCATTGAGGCTATCGATTTTCACTAACGATTTTCGTTCATTGGGCGAAGATTAACCACCCATACAACTCTTTTCTCCTTTTCACAAGTTTAGGAGAGAACCTTTACAAGTCTCACACCTCCCTTAAAATGAAACCTAAACTTCAAGAGGAGGGGAACTCTCAACACTTAGAGCTTTACAACACTTTCAATCATAATTTTTGCTCACTTTTCTTATGTAAACCCAGGATGAGTGGGGTATTTATAAGCCTCAAATGTTTTAAAAAATAGAGCCAAAATTTAAATTTTTTGGGTTTTCAGGATACGAGCAGTATCATCGCCTGTGCTGGGCAGTACCACTACCTGACATTGTTTGGGAGACATTATTTGGGAGACTATGTTTGGGTACCACCGCCTGACATAGCCTAGAAGACTGTCTTTTGGTGATGCCACCACCTGACCCAACTTTGGGTCACTGAATAGGCCTCCCAATGGGCCCAAATCAGCCTTAATAAAGGCCCAATGGGCCTTTAATTGAGTTAGCATGGTTATATCCGAAAATAACTCAATTTAGACCTAACCTTCGACAATAAAGATATAAATGATTACAAAACATAAATATTATATCGTCCGACATGTCATTGATACATCTGAACTCTCAATGCATCATGCTCTCCTTCAACGTATTGCTTAATCCATCGACAATTTGACTCCGGCAATATCTAATTTTGATGCAATGTCTGATTTTTTTTGGCCCGATGCCAGATCTCTGTCTCTAACCCAACATCTAATTTTTCCTACTTCAATCATTTTGCCTTTTCATGATCGAAGATAGCCCTTCATCACTTTTCTTGAACACAAATTAGATCATAACTTCATCAATTGATTTCATTATCAAAATTTGAGATTTAACACATGGTTGGTCGAGAGATCGAGACCATAATAGTTTGAAGGCATAATAGGATGAGAATCATAAAGAGTTGTAATTAACAAGAGTTGCCTATCTTTTTAGGCTTAGTGTGATTGGTCGAGTTCCTCGAGGTTACACTAAGATGTTGATTGGGGCCCGATCCCCACTAGAAGTATGTCGGAGACTTCTACTTCACGTGTCAAGGGTGTCCTGTGATTCGTCAGAAAAATAGTGGGAGTTGATTAATATAGAAGTCTGCATCTTAATTAGTTTTTCTATAAAATCTTTATGTTATTCATTTATGCTACATCTTGTTTGTTAGAAATATGTTGCTTGCAAACCCTCTATGTGGCATACTTGATGCTGACTACCTCACTGGTCCAAACTATATATATTGGCTCCATAATTTGAGAATTATTCTCATGATGGAGAAATTACGTATGTCCTTGATACGATTCTGCCCACACCAGAGGAAGGGGCAAGCGAAGATGAGATCGCTGCTACGTAAAGTATATAGACAATTCTACTTTGGCTAAGTGCTATATGTTGGCATCTATGACTCTTTAGCTACAAAGGCAACATGAAAGCATGGATGCCATTTCCATCAATCTTCATCATTGCCAATTGTTTGAGGAATAGGGAAGAACTCAAAGATATGAGATATCCAAGTCTCTTCTAAGGATGACAGAAGGGGCATCGGTTCAGAACCATATCCTAAGGATGATAGAGTGGATTGAGAAACTTACAGGTCTAGAAATAGTCCTAGAGGATAACCTATGTGTTGATCTTATAATTCAATCTCTACTAGATTCATTTTCTCAGTTCATTATGAACTTTAATATGAATAAGTTTGAGGTGACTCTCCCTAAGCTCCTTAATATGTTGAAGGAAGCTGAGAGCACCATCAAGATAGAGAAGCCAGTTCTCTATATTGGTAAGACTAAGAAGAAAAGGAAGGCTGATAAGTCCCTTAAGAAGGGCAAGGGCAAATCGGGCAAGGCAAAGGTCACTAAGAAAGACGCGACAAAGGACAAAAGTCAGTGCTTCCACTACATCAAAGACATGCACCGGAAGAGAAACTACAAGGATTACCTTGTAGAGAAGGCTAAATAGAAGCTTGGAGAAGCTTCAAGTTTATTCATGATCAGTCTCCATTTGTTAGATTTTTATGATAACACATGGGTATTGGATATCGGGAGTCCTTATAATATTTGTAATTCATTGTAGGTTCTGACAAGGTCTAAGAGACTAACCGGAGGCGAGATGGACCTCAAGGTAGGTAATGGGGCAAGAGTTGTTACAGTTACGGTTAGTGAGGTTACCTTACATCTACCTGGTGGAGCTACTATTGCATTGGATGCATGCTATTATGTTCCCTCTATTATTAGAAACATTATTTTTATTTCTTGTTTGATAGTTAGTAGATATAAATTAGTTTTTGAGAATAATAGTTGTTCAATAATTTTGGATGATGAGATCATCACAAGATGAAACATATCATGAATGTAAGTATGTCCAAGAGGAAACAAGATAAGGTGAATAAGGTATACATATGACACTGTAGGCTAGGTCATATCTATAAGGGAATAATTCAAAAATTACTGAAAAGATTGATACTTAGATCCATTCGACTATGAGTCATATGCAACTTGTGAACCTTGCCTTTGTGAAAAGTTGACCAACTCTTCTTTTAGTGGAATTGGAGAGAGAACCACTGAGTTGTTGGAACTTATACATACCGATGTATGTGGTCCCATGTTGACTCAGGCTATCAGTGATTACTCCTACTTTATTACATTCACTGATGATTTCTTTAGGTATGGACACATGTATTATTGGGAAACCTAGTAGGAACATCATATGCACATTGGAAGAAAGAAAACAAAATACTTTTGCATGTGCATCAAGTCATCGTGCAAAAGTTGGTGTGCGAAAAAAATGCAAAATCTGAAAACTGCAATGTGTAAGACATTGATTACCTAGGGAGATCGTATATCCCTGAAAATCCAAATCCAGATGAAGTGGATGAAGGAGGTTAAACATCCTCCTCTCTAGTGGTATTCACACGATGAATCGTTGTAGCGATGCTCCTCTAATCACAGCCCAAAGACTCATAACTCTTACACAGAGAAAGGGAGCATAATAGGAGGGGGCAACCAAAAGCAGAGTCTATCATATGTGCTGCCCCTACCTTCTATTTATGGAGAGCCACCATAAAACCCTAATGGATCCTGCCTTAGTGAGTATTGGATCTCCATCTAATTACTCAGTAATATTAGATTATTATATCTTTATCCAATAATCTTAATTGATCTCTAATTGAGCCTCATGCAAGGAGCCCATTGATAGGACTCCAACAGGGTTGAGTCTTATTCACCCTAGGAGTAATCAATATGAACCTTGTAAGATTGTAATAAAAATCTCACCAAGTCATTTCTATTCCATAAAGAAGAGTGACTAGGGTTTATTTGGGCCTTAGAGCTCATGGGCCGCTACCCCCTTTACTGGACTGGTCGGCTAGGGTTTCTAGCATCAGTAGGAGGTCATGGCGTCAACATAGCCACCGCCCATCCCTATTTAGGCAGGGCATCTATAGAAGGGGAAGGAGGTAAATTCACTTAGGAAGCACCCCTTAGGGCTAGGGTTTTGAGCCCTATATAAGCTTGTAGCCTCCACCTCTTTTTCATCAAGGAAGACTACTTTTATTTCAGCCATTGTGCTGAGTTCTAGAAGGGAGGAACCCTTATAGTGTTCCAAGGGTTGATCCCCCTCAAAGATCAAATTCTATAGAGCTCCTTCTAGGGTTCTATCACTCATAAATGTTGGGTCTCATCCAATGAGAATAGGGGCTAATTGGATAACTAATATTCAATCATCTACTCGTTGAAACATCCACCATATGTGTGTGACTCTCTAGGCCCAACACTGAGCTGGTCGTGAGTCCTCCCTGTCAGAATTCCTTCTGACGTAGTGAATTATTATCCCATAACAATTCACTCGACTTATTGACTATGGACGTACTATACCATTGTGCCATGGTCCTCAGATGGCATAAGAGATCTTTATTCATTAGAACTATCTGTCCTCAGTTACCAAGTATATATAGTCCATCATCTATTTAATATCCTAGAGATCGTATATGGGGCATGATACTATCAGGCCACATACGGAATCTATCCGAGTCTCACTCTAATTAGATTCTTACAGAGAACTCCTCTCTCAATACGAATGACCTGATTATGAATTTGCCTCAAGGAGAGCACACTGGATATTCCTTTCATGATACCGAGAGTGGATGATCGATCCTCTATTGACACTTAATAGCCTTCGTAAGGTTGGCTACCAATCCCGATAACTAACTGTACCAGATCTAAAATTTTCTAGACTTGTAAGTCTGATGTCAAAGAAAGGAGTACTTAAATAAGATATCATTAGTGTCTCAAGTCTAAGGACATGATACACATCTGGGACTACAGAATCGTTGTTTGACATTAGTTATCATTAACCATACAATATTCCGTAAGTGGATTAATCAATCAACTCATTCTCCAATAAGCACATGTACTGTATCTTTAGTGTCTCCACACAAGTAGCTACGAGACCAGTTGCCTCCAACAAATGGATAGGTATATAGTACATCGGTCTATCCGGTTATCTCGATGTCCCTCTCGAGTAACCTATGACCAAGATTATTAAGGATATATGATTAAAAGCGAATTGGTCTTATTATAGTGATTTCATCATGATCTGATTCATATTGCATGAAACCAAGGACATTACAATCGATGACCTAGCACACAAGTTTCAACTTTACGTAGGTCGAGCAGAGTGTCTCATTCTCCTAAAAAATTATATGATATATCAATGGAGAGGACACTTAAGATATTAATCCTCAGACCTATGAGGGGGTTATTATGAGTATAGACACTGGTAAGTGACAAGAAGTCATAAATTGTGTAATGGATTCCATATACTCCAATAAGATTTTTATATCTTTTTGATGCACCTCAGGGTATCGCATCTATCGGCTACAAATGGATCTTCAAGAAGAAGATCAACGTAGATGGACATGTGAAGACCTATAAGGCAAGGCTGGTGGCCAAAATGTATTATCAATGGCAAGGAGTTGACTACAACGAAACCTTCTCACCCGTATCTATGCTGAAATCTATTATACTTCTTTTATCCATTGCAACACACTATGACTATAAGATTTGGTATATTGAAGTGAAAATCAAATTCCTCAATGACAACCTCGAGAAGAAGGTGTATATGATATAGTCTAACGGATTCGTATCTAAAGAGAGTCCAAACATGATATACAGGTTGCTCAGGTCCATCTATGGAGTGAAGCAAGCTTCTTGAAGTTGGAACATAAGATCAGATCTTATAACTTTATTAAGAACGAAGATGAGCTTTGTGTGTATAGTAAGGTAAGTTGGATTGCTATTACCTTCTTGATGTTATATGTGGATGATATTATGATCATTGGGAATGATATAAGAATATTTTCCATAATCTAGGCTTGGGTATCTAGAAACTTCTCTATGAAGGACTTAGGGGAAGCATCCTACATTTTGGGATTCAGATCTATAGAGATAGATCTAAGAGAATGCTTAGCTTTTCCCAGTCTAAGTACATAGACTCTATTATCAAAATGTTTGGCATACAAATTTCTAAGAGATGTCTCATACCAATGAGACATGAAATATCACTTTCTAGGAGTATGACCCTAAAGACTTCTAAAGAAATAACAAACAGAGATATGATAATCTATGCCTCTATGATAGGGTCTATCATATATACTGTGCTATGTACTAAGCTTGATATAGTGCATGCTCTGAGTGTTATGAGCATATATTAGGTGGATCCAGATTTGAAACTCTAGAAGGCAGTAAAGTGCATCCTAAAGTACTTGAGAAGGATTAATGATCTTTTAATGGTATACAGAGGAGGTAGACTCTATATTGAGGGCTATACGAACTTGAGTTTCTAGTCTGATGTCAATGATAGTAAGTTAAACTCAGGGTATGTCTTCACCCTGAATAGAGGAGCAGTAAGTTAAAAGAGTTCCAACAAAGATATTACTACTGAGTTTAGAGTATATTATTATGGCAGAATCAGTAGAGGGAGTCTGGATGAAAAAGATCATCGCAGATTTAGGAGTCGTTCCGAGTAGCGAGGAGCCGATTCCCATATACTATGATAACAATAGTGCGATTGCTCAAAGCAAAGGAATCCAAGTTTTATTAGAAGTTCAATAACATTCTGAGGAGGTTCCATCTAATCAGAGAGATCGTGGCCCAAAGAAATTTTCATTCGAAGATAACATTATAGATCCATTAACGAAGCCATTGTCTCAAATTATCTTTGAGCGCTATAGACCTCTGATGGGGATCAGACACGTAGGATGTTGGCTTTAGGTTAAGTGAGAGACATACCACGTAATCTTTTTACTTATTATTATTATTGGTATATTCTCACTTTATGTTGCTTGTTGCATATATTGTGATGTCCTTAGATCTGTGCAATAATAATTGGACCATGATGAGATCAATTCACCTTTAAACATAAACCCTAAATAATCTCGATCATAGGTTACTCGAAAGGGACATCGAGATAACTAGACAAACAGGTGTACTGTATACCCATCTATATGATGGAGGTGGTTAGTCTTATAGCCTCTCGTGTGAGGACACTAAGGGTACAATACAAGTGCTCATTAGAGAATGAGTTTACTGATTGATCCGCTTAGGAAATGTTGGATTTTTAATGATACCCGATGTCAGCTAGCGATTCCATAGTTCCAATTGTGTGTTTGGTTGTTAGACTTGAGACACCAAGGATACTTTATTTGAGTACTCCTTTATTTGATGCCAGACTTACAGGTCTAGAAGTTTTAGATTGGTACAATCGATTAAAATCGAGATTGGTAGCTAACCTTACGAAGATAATTGAGTGTCAATAAAGGATCATCCATTCTCGGTATCATGAGAGGGATATCCTGTATATTCTTTCTTAGGCAAATCCTTGGTCACGATCATTCAAATTGAGAGAGGAGTTTTCTGAGAGAATCCGATTAGAGGAAGACTTAGATAGATTTCGTATAAGGCCTGACATAACCATGATTAATTATTGGGTAGAAATTCACTAATCCAAGAGGCTTGAGTAATTAGATGGAGATCTAGTACCCAAAAGGGCAAGATCCATTATGGTTAAGTTGATAGGGACCTTTATAAATAGGAGAGGGCTAAAGGGTTCATAGGCTAGAGCTTTTAGTGGCCGCCCCTCCTATTCTCCTCAGCCTCCTCTCCTCCTTGGCTGATAGCTCTTGTTTGCTATACGTGGAGAGGTGTTAGGACTCTAGCTAAGGGAGTCCTAATTTAGTTTCATTGAAGAGGACATACATGTAAATCCTATCTAGCCGACCCCTATTAAAGAAAAGAAGAGGTCGACTAGGTTAGGATATTATTGAGGAAAGATATTTGGAGGCTCATGTAACCCTAGTTAGCCACCCCTTATCCTAGTTAAAGAGAGGCTGATTGAGGTGGGGTTAAGTTAGAGTAGGATTAGGAATCAATAACTAATCAGCCACCCCTAGATGGGCCAGTTGAAGGTTGCTTCTTAGAGAAGTATTAGGAGTTGTTAGGAGTATGAGTCATATTAGGAGTTAGGGTTTATAAGGCTTATAAATAGCCTTGTAATCATCCACTTTTTTTCATGAATAGATGAATATTTTCTGCAGCCTTTAACCAGCAACTTGGATAGAGGAACCCCTATAGAGTTCTAAGGAGGTTGATCCCTTATAGGGATCACCCCATGCTTAGAATCCCTAAGGGTTCCGACATTTGGTATCAAAGAAGCATTCTTGGCATCAAACTGCCCATCCACAGCCATCCATCTGCCCCCCATAACCGTCTAAAGCAATTCCCACAATTGCTTGAAGATCGTCACCAAATTTCACCGTCTTCTCCTCTACTGTAGACCATCCTTTGATCTCCTCATGAATTGCAACAGGTTCTGGTTTCCTACCTTACTGCTGCTACGATTTAGTTATCCCTATTCAAAAAATCCAAAAAAATTTATTCCTAATTGCTGCACGAACTTTTCATCGTAAAGTTTCCATCTTTACGATGAAAGTTACATTGCAGAATTTCAGCTACATAACCTTGCATAATTGATCTTGCTGCTGTGTTTTTACCGACCAAATCTCTACGAAATTTTTAAAACGGCTTTAGCATTTCCTAAATTCAGATTTTCCTTTGGTTTCATCGAAAATTTATTAATATAACCTGCTGATCTTTTACGGCCAAACTACTACACTTTAGACGTAAAAGTCTATCGCAGTACCTTATAGTATTCCTTGATCTTGTTGAAACTTTTGCTGCCATTTTGTTCCACAAATTTTTTGACAATATTACCTTTCCCTTGCTAGTGGATTCCTATTAAGTTTTACTGGATTCATTATTATAAACTACTGCAAAATTTTTTGTCTATATTGCTGAAATCTTTCACTGAAAAAATTCTACAGCAACACCTTCTCGTAATATTTGATTTTGTCGAACCTTTTATTGTCGTTTCCTTCTATGAAATTTTTGATGATATTACCTCTCTCTTACCAGTAGATTCCACTTGAGTTTCACTTAAATCTTTGTTGTGAATTGCTGAAAAAAATTACATCTTTGTTGCTATAATTTTTTCGATGAAAAATCTTCTGCTGCACTTTTGTCTTTCTTCTTCTCCTTAACCTACCAAAACCTAACCATCTTACTGCCACCAATCATGACCTATTTTTATAACCCTAACAGCACCCAAAATCATAGCCCAAAATAGTAAACCCTTGTAGCCATAATCTTTTACCACCGATCTTTCATTTGAACCTTCCACCACCCCATGTCATTGACTCGTTAACAGAAAAAAGATGAAGCCATCACTGATCTATAAGCATATGCTTCTCAAGATCCAATTGATGTCAAATTTGAGGTGTTGGTGTTAGGACTAGTTAGGGGAGTCCTAATTTAGTTTCATTGATGAGGGCAAACATGTAAATCCTAAGGGTATTCATATAAATCCAATATAGCTGACCCCTATTAAAGAGGTGAGGAGGCTGGCTAGGTTAGGATTAGTTTGGAGGAAGATATTTTGAGGGAAGAATAAGATACATGTTACCCGAATTAACCACCCCTTATCCTAGTTAATGAGAGGTTAGTTGAGGAGGGGTTAAATTAGAATAGGATTAGGATTAGATTGGAGGTTGCTACTTAGAGTAGCATTAGGAGTTGTTAGGAGGAGTCGTAAGTAGAAATCCTATTAGGAGTTGGAGTTTAGAAGCCCTATAAATAGCCTTGTATTCTCTCCTCTTTCATCATCAATAGATCAATTATGTTTCAGCCATAGTGCAAAAAACCATGGAGGGAGGAACCCCTATAGAGTTCCAAGGAGGTCGATCCCCTATAGAGATCAACCCAAGTTTCTATCTCTGCAACGAAAGTTACATTATAGAATTTCAACCGCATACCCTTGACTATTTGATCTTGCTACTGCATTTTTTCTGACCATATCAGTATGAAAGTTTTACGATAGCTTTGACACTTCCTAACAGCATATTTTTTTTTAGTTTTGTTGAAAAATTCTCAATATAAATTGCTAATCTTTTACATCCAATCTGTTACACTTTAGACGTAAAAATCTACTGTAGTACCTTTTTGTAATATTTGATTTTGCCAAACCTTTTTATCGTTTCCTTCCACGAATTTTTTGTCGGCATTACCTTTTCCTTACTAGTAGATTCTCCTTGAGTTTGCTTGAATCCTTATTTTGAACTACTAGAAAAAATTTCATCTATACTGCTGAAATCTTTTGACAAAAAAAAATTCTGTCGCAGGACCTTCTCGCAAACTTATATCTTGCCAAATCTTTTATTGCCGTAATTTTAAATGAAAAATTTGACAATATTATCTTTCCCTTGTTAGTGGATTACCATTAAGTTTGACTTGATTCCTTGTTATGAACTGTTGCAAATTTTTTTGACTATACTACTGAAATCTTTTGCTGAAAAAATTCTACAGCAACACCTTCTTGCAATATTTGATTTTGCTAAAATTTTTGCTATTGTTTTTTCCATAAAATTTTTGATGACATACCTCTCCCAGACTAGTATATTCCTCTTGAGTTTCGCTTGAATTTTTATTGAGAATTTTTAGAAAAAATTTACATCTTCTTTGTTGGAATTTTTTTGACGAAAAATCTACTGATGTACCTTTATCTTTCTTCTTCTCCTTAACCGATCCAAACCTAGCTATTTTGCTGCCACCACCTAAGATGTTTTTAGGGAATCCCTTTAGCCTTAAGACGCAACTATCATAACCTATTTTCATAACCCAAACAGCAGGCAAAACGGTAGCCGAAAATAACAACCTATCACAGAGTATCGATGCAGAATTCTACAACACTACCTTTCGGTATTTTTTGTTGCACCCATATATGATCCTTACCAAAATTGTTGCTGTCACCCACATTATCCTTAAGATGCAGCCATCATAACATATTTCCAGAATCCACAGCCAACTCAAACCGTAGCCTAAACAGTAGTCTTCCGTAGCCACCGAACCTTCCACTGATCCTTACCCTCCGCAGCCACCAATCCTACAAAATCGGTTGCTACCATCAACAACAACCCTAAGTCATCCCTCTAATCCTAAACCCCTATCACCAAACCCTCTTTACGGCCCCTATAGTAGCCCTAAATCATAGCCCCAATAGCACCCAAAAAAATAGCAACCTATCAGCCTCAAACCTTAGCCATCTACCTATGATCCACCATCCCTTTTGGCCACGAAACCACCCAACCGTTCTATACCACTGACCTAATAGCAGGAGAGGGACATTAGCATCTCAGATCTAGAGGCACATGCAATGGTATCTCAAGGTTCAATCGATGTCAAGTTGGAGGCGTTTGAATCATGCATAGAGGACAAATTACACGCCTTATTCGTCGAATTCGGATTGAGCCGATCTCCGAGCCCAATAAAATTCCACCAAGGTGAAAGTTCAGAGAGGCCTCTCAAAAAGAAAGAATGAGCCACTAACATGAGGCAGCCACACATGAGGGTGGACTTCCCTCGATGGGAAGAAGGAGACCTGATGGGATGGATTTCGCGCCGAACGTTACTTCCGTCATCACCAAACACCAGAGGATTCCATGGTGGACACCACTATCATCCACCTTGAAGGAGATGCTATACGATGGTACAATTAGCTTGAATACAACTATGGGGCTCCAACATGGATATAATTCAAGTATGTGCTGCTGAACTACTTTGGGTCGATCAAGTACGAGAATATCAACGAACAACTTGCCAAGACCCGACAAACCTCCATGATGCAAGAATACCAGACTAGGTTTAAGGAATTATCTTACCTTGCTCGTGATTGGTCTGACAAACAATTATTAGGGACATTCATCGAAGGACTGAAGTCGAAACTTAAAGGAGAGGTTAAAGCACGGCAACCGCACACCGTGAAGGCCGAAATCTCTTTCGCCTGAATCCAAGAAGCACGGCTCAACCAAGATGCTTGAAGGATGAGAACCACTCCCAGACCCATGGCATATGAACCTCCTTGTACTTCCAACCATCCTTTGCTACCAAAAAATTGACAAGAGAAGAACTACACGATTGATCGACAAAGGGTCTTTGTTGGCATTGTGACGAATCGTGGGGCCGCGATCGTTGTTGCAAAAAGGGCCACCTTCTACTGATTGAACCTCTTGAAGATATGGAGGAGGAGGTCTAGAAGCATGAGGAAGAGGTCACGGTTGAAGAACAGCAGTCGGTTGATTTTATGATGCATACTCTTGACGGCTATATGAACTCACAAATGATAAAAGTGGGAGGACTTTTGAAGCAACAATCGATCACTGTTCTTATTGACACCACGAGTGCCAATAACTTTATGAACAGCAAGGTTGCTGCCCAATTAATGCTCCAAAATGAAGATTGTAGCAGGTTAGATGTTGAGGTCACCGACGACCAAATTTTGAAGTGCGATGAAAGATGTTCGCAGGTGAAATTATTGCGACAAGACCAAGAGATGCTTGCCAATTTCTTCTACCTTCTTTTTGATGATTATGAGGTCATGCTTGACATCAAATGGCTTACTACACTAGGTGATATTTCTTAGAATTTTTCTAAATTTATTATGAAATTTTTCAGCAATGAGAAACAGGAGATCCTACGTGGGAAACGCGGGAGCGACGTAACAATGACTTGCACACAGCAACCGGAGAAAGTTTTGAACAAAGAAAACAACGGCTTCTTGATGAACCCCTATACAGTTCCAAGGAGGTTGATCCCCTGTAGAGATCAACCCAAGCTTAGAATCTGTAAGGGTTCTAACAGTTGGAATCTCGGCTCGAATCACGGTTTGAATCGCGCTTGGAGGACAAACTATGCGCTTTGTTCGTGGAGTTCAAAATTGGACAACCACTGAGTCGAACCAAATTTCAGCGAGGAGAGAATTTAGAGAGGCCTCCTGAGAAGGAGGGACATAGACATACTTCAGCCACGCAAGAGGGTGGACTTCCCACGATGGGAAGGAGACCCGACGGGGTGGATTTCGCACACCAAACATTACTTCTGCTATTACCGAATATCGGATGTTGCTATGGTGGAAATCACTGTCATTCACCTTGAAGGAGATGATATTCAATGGTACAATTGGCTAGAATATAATCATGAGGCTCTGACATGAAATCAATTTAAGAACACACTGCTGAACCACTTCGGACCTACGGAGTATGAAAATAACGACGGCCAACCCGCAAAGATTCAACAAACCTTTACAATTCAATAGTACCAAACTAGATTTGAGAAGCTATCCAACCTTACTCGTGATTGGATTGACCGACAATTGTTAGGAACATTCATCGAAGGACTCAAGCCAGAGATAAAAGGGGAGGTTAAGGTACGGTAGCCCCGTACTACGATAGTTACAATTTCTTTCACCCGAATACAAGAAGAACGGCTCAACCAAGATGCTCGGAGGATGAGAACTACTCCTAGGCCCATGGTATATAAACCTCTTTCTATTCTCAGTCATCCTTCGCTGCCCCCGTGGAGCCACGATCATCGCTGCAAAAAGGGCCGCCTCCTACTGATCGAACCTCTTGAAGATGTGGAGGAGGACATCCTGAAACATGAGGAAGAGGTCGCAAATGAAGAATAGTAGTCGGTTGATATTACGATGCATGCGTGAACCTACAAATGATGAAAGTGGGAGGACTTCTAAAGTAACAATCGATCACCATTCTTATTAACACTGGGAGCACTAATAATTTTATAAACATCAAGGTTGCTATTCAGAGGACTTACCTATGGAGGATTGCAGCAGGTTTGATGTTAAGTTCACTGGCAGATGAATTTTAAAGTGTAATCGCAGGTGTCCGCAGGTGAAACTACTGTTGCAGGATCAAGAGATAATTACAGATTTTTTTCCTCTTCCCTCTTGATGATTGTGAGGCTGTTCTTGGCATCAAATGGTTGATGACTTTAGGTGATGTTTCTTGAAATTTTTTGAAATTAATCATGAAATTTTGCAGTAAAGAAAAACAGGTGGTGCTGACGACAAACGGGGGAGTAATGTATCAATGATTTGCACATGACGAATGGAGAAAGTTTTGCACAAGACATGCAGTGGCTTCTTAATATAACTTGAGTAGCAATCTATGAAGGAGCTTACCAAATTCTCAAAACTACTCCCTTTGCTTGCTGAATTTTTAGGAATATTTGACAAACTGCCCGGCCTATCTCCTACTCGTCGGTATGATCATCGTATCCCAATTCTTCATGGCAAACCTCCAACAAACACTTGGTCATATCGGTATCCTCATCTCTAGAAAGATGAAATAGAAAGGATTGTAAAGAAAATGCTCAAAACAAGAGTCATTCGGCCAAGTTGCAGCCCCTACTCTTCATTGGTGCTCCTCATACGTAAGAAGAATGGAACATGACAAATGTGCATCGACCACAAGAGTCTAAAATATTTTTTGGAGCAGAAGATAACCTCCCTTGAACAACAACAATGGGTAAAAAAGCTTCTTGGATATGATTGTAAAATAACTTACAAAAGGGGAAAGAGAATGTTGTTGTAGATGCACTCTCGCGGCTACTCGAGCAAGCTGAATTTTCGGCCATTTCACTTCTGACCAGCAATTTTCTTGAGGATATTAGGAGGGAATGTCAAGATGATCCGGAGACTAGTAAGGTCATAAAATAATTGGAGGAAGAACTAAGCTCTATGGCTCGTTATAGTTCTGACTCAAAAAACTTGCGCTATAAAAGACGCATTGTGCTTGTGCTGAATTTTACTTGCAAAAAGACCATCCTTCAAGAGATGCATTCTACACCCGCGGCTGGGCACTTCGGATTCCTTAGAACCTATAAGAGAATTAAGCAAAAATTTTATTAGGTAGGGATGAAAAATATTATTGCTGAATTTGTAGCACAATGTGATGTATGTCAACGTCATAAAGGCGAAACAGTGGCAAGTCCAGAAAGCTGCAACCTCTACCCATCCCGGACTCAATATGGACTAATATATCAATGGACTTCATCAAAGGGTTGCCCTTATCAAAAGGAAAAGGTACAATTCTTGTCGTGGTTGATCGCCTTACAAAGTATGCTCACTTCTGCACTGTTTGCAATCCCTACACTATTTCTAGCATTACTCGAATCTTTATGGAGAATATTATAAAATTGCATGGGATGCCAAGATCAATTGTAAGTGATATTGATTGGGTCTTCATGAGCAAATTTTGGATAGAATTATTCCAGATACAGGGCACTAAATTGAAGACGAGTATGACATATCACCCACAAACCGACGGCTAGACTAAAGTGGTAAACAGACGCTTGGAGACATACCTCAGATGCTTTACCAATGATCAGCCAAAAGAGTGGACAAAGTGGCTTTCCTGGGCCAAGTGGTGGTATAATATAACTTATCATTCATCCATAAAATATACTCCCTATGAGGCTCTGTATGGCTGACCTCTCCCTGTAATCCCAAAATATGTATTGGGCACCTCTGAATTAGAACAAGTAGAAAGGGAACTACAGGACAGAGACAAAATGCTGAAGTTGCTAAAAGATAATCTCACTGCAGCTCAAGCGAGGATGAAACAGTAATATGATCAATATAAAGGCGAAAGAGAGTTTTCAGTGGGAGATTGATTTTTTTTGCGGCTCCATCCATACAAGCAAACATCAATCCAGACCAGACCATTCATGAAGCTTTCACCTTAGTTCTATGGACCATACTAGATTTTGGAGCGTATCGGAGTAGTAGCATACAAATTGCCGCCAGCTCCCGAATCCACCCAGTCTTCTATGTGTCATGCTTGAAGCTCAAGTTGGGACAAAATGAGATAGCCCAAAGCCACCTACCAGATATGACTGCCTAAGGAGAGTTCCAGACCCAATCGAGTGCCATTATTGATCGCCAGATCGTGACTCGCCGACGATGACCCACTACTGAAGTGCTAATACAATGGGCGAACATACCAGCAGAAGATACCACTTGGGAGAACTATGATGATTTGAAGATCAAATTCTTAGAATTCATGGAATGTCAGCCTTGAGGACAATGCTGATTTGAAGAGGCGGCTCTGTTAGGACTCTAGCTAGGGGAGTCCTAATTTAGTTTCATTGAAGATGGCATACATGTAAATCCTATCTAGTTGACCCCTATAGAGGCTTGTTGGGTTAGGATATTATTGAGGAATGATATTTGAAGTCACATGTAACCCTAGTTAGCCACCCCTTATCTTAGTTAAAGAAGGGTTGGTTGAGGTGGGGTTAAGTTAGAGTCGGATTAGGAATCAATAAGCAACCGGCCACCCCTAGATGGGCCAATTGGAGGTTGCTTTTTAGAGAAGTATTAGGAGTTATTAGGAGTAGGAGTCCTATTAGGAGTTAGGGTTTATAAGGCCTATAAATAGTCTAGTAATAATCCATTTTCTTCGTGAATAGATAAGTATTTTTTGTAGCCTTTGAGTAGCAATTTGGAGGGAGGAACCCCTTTAGAGTTTCAAGGAGGCCGATCCCCTATAGAGATCACCCCAAGCTTAGAATCTCCAAGGGTTCTAACAAGAGGGAGGCCACATTGTCACGGACAAAAATATAAACAAGGTGTTTGATGTAATGCTCATGCTTGTCCGTGTCTTTCAGTTTTTGAACATGCTTTGTATAGCAAGTAACGGGCTTGTAGTAGGCTTGACAAGCCATCGTTTGGTTAGCTTTCATGGCCAGTTTTGACTTGTAAATGAGAGTTATGTCATATGGATGCTTGTGGGGACTTCGGTCTATAATGGATCTTGATCCTTTATGTGTAACCATTCAGAGCTTATAAAGTCCATGGTTGTAATTTGTATTAGCTATATAAAGTGTTTGCTGACATGGTTGCTTATGGATCCCATGGGAAATATTTTTTCTAACCCATTTTCTCTTTTGTAAGTCCTAAAGGACTATAGGAGGTTTTAGGGAGGCTGACCTTTGCGGACAAACACACAAGGGTGCCACACGACTTAGGTAAAACCAGCTAAGTTTCATGACATATGGTATCAGAGTGGGACAAGCACATGCATAAACATTTGTCATGCAAACGTGGGGGACCTAGCTGGGCTGCATGGAGGGTAGCCAGCACGCACGATCGTTTGGGAGAAACAAACATAGAGATGTAGGGAAAGAAGTCGCTCAGAGGAGCGGGCATCCATGATTGGCATTCAGAGGAATGACCAACCCTTTGCCCAAGAGGCTCCACAAGGACAAGCAAGCTAGAAAGAATACGTAGCACACAAATGTTAGATGGCTGAGTTCAAGCTATACCTCGATGTAGGCAACCAAACTTGACAATGAATGCTCAAGGCAAGCGGGGCATTTGGTAAAAGATGAGACTTTACAAAGTGGGATGTATTGCACAATGAAAGAAAAAGTTATGCAAAGCTCATAGAGGTAAGGGGAATTGCTAACTCAAAGAATTCAATTCTCATGCAAGGGCTTGTATGCGGACCATGGAGTGTTAGTGGCCATCCCAAGACGATCAAAACTTTATGCCATGGAGCATTGAAAGTTTCTCTTCGGCATGGAAAGGATACGTCCGTAGGAGGCAGAAGTGTGCAACAAGTTTAGCATGTTGCTAGGCCTTGAAGGGTGTAGCGAGGGCTGTATTTACGAAGAGTCATAATCTAGCAAGTGCATTTGTGGGGGGCAAAATAATGCATAGATTGTTCAGCAAGACAGAGTAGTCAAAGGAGATGGTGGGCTTCGAAACTTCCAGAGGGAAGAATACAAAGAAGAAAGTTACTCCAACAGGATAGATATCCAGGAGGGATCGGTCATGATTCTCCAGAGGGTGAATCATGTGCAGCGGACTGTACATGTTGAGAAAGAGTACCTCAAGATAATATTTCCACAAAGCTCAATGGACCGAGCAAGCAGTGAGGAGTCGTCACATGATCTCGAATGAGGTAATACATTGGTGGATGCATTGCGAGAATAAGTGAGGGAGCAATCCATGGCAACATCATACGAAGGCACACTTAGAGTCGATGTGGAAATCAACCTCAACGAAGGGCTGACTCGTGGAATGGTGGGCATGAGGGCCCCATCAACTCAATGCAAATCGAGGAGCGGAGCAACTTGGGTGGAACTCAGTGAAGTATCTAAGCCACATGAAGGGAGTCGACTCATCTTGCATGGTGCCAAAGACGAAGGGAGCTTCAAGGCACATGCACCTTGTCTCAGAGATGCATTTGATGGAGGAACTAAGGCAATTCAACTTGCGGAGGTAAAGTTGGGATCAAAAGGCCTTTGCATGGGGCAAGAGGACGTAGAGGTGGGTACTCATGAAAAATATGCCATAGTGTTGTCATTCGAGTTGTCATGAAAAAAGATGGTGCATAGCAGAGATTGTGCTGGTGGGGGGTAGAGGCTTAGGATTTAGATAATGGTCCGGGTGTGACCCGAAAATGGGTGGGCGAAAGTGAATTACCAAAGGAGCGAATATAATCAGAGGTGGTAGAGGTCCTACGATATGTTGGCAGAGGCCACACATGCAAAGATCATAGTCCGAGTTCATCACACAAGAATCCGAACGTAATTGAGATGTCACTAAGAGGTGACATGGTGTAGCAGATCATGATGGAATAGTTTGAGGCAAGACAACACATGCGGGAGATATCCTATGAGGGAAGAGATCATATGAACGTATGATCAGGAGCTACTGGGAGCTCCACTTCGGTGAACAACACAATGATAAGAAGGGCTATGGATTCAAAGAATGAATATCATGGTACCGCAGCGGTGGGTCTTCCATGTGTGCGCATCATATCTTGCATCAGATGAAAGCTGGTCATCAGTATATGGGGGTTATGTACCATTGAGAAAGAATTCTAAGTGCAAGTACCAACGAGTTCCATGGGGGACTTGATCATACAAAGGTATGATCGGAGCGACTAGAGAGTTGGACTGCTTCAATGCTCACATTCACTTAAGGGAGCCCGGAAAGTCAGAGGACAAGGCCGAGTAAGCGAACATTGCTACTAAGGAGAATAATATTGACGTAAGCCCTGCAATAGGATGGTGGAGGTCATGCATGGGAGTTGCAGTCTATCTTTTCATCGACCAAGGGGAACTACTTGGAGAACACAGAGGTGTTGAAGCATGTGGTCAAAAGGGGCGAGGAAGCGACGATGAGTCCAGAAGGGCTCAGCTACCCAAAAGCAAAGCATCAGTCAGAATAGAGGTGGACTCGGAGGAGTGCCACAGTGCCGTAGAGGCGGATCCATCGATTACGAAGAAAGGGATGCAGATGCAAGACAACGGATAGTAGGGCCATGGGCTTGGCAGCACCATGGTACCGTAGAGGCGGGACTTCCATAGAGTCATTGATCCCTTGCTCTCATAGAGAGAGAGCGTTAGTCATGAAAGGGATCGAGGAGGTGGAGAATATAGAGGCAAACTCCTAATACCAGGACAAGGTTGAAGGACATAGGTCAGAGAACTTTATAAGACCGATATCAACAGGTTTCTCATCAAGATAGCCGAAAGTGGGAGACTTCAGGTTGATACAAGAGTGCTCAACCAAGGAACGAAGTATGCAGTACATGGTGCTGTACCTTTTCTACTCAATGGAGTAGGCAACAAAGATGATGGAGAAGATGGTACAATCCCAAAGACGACCAAACTATTGAAGACTTGCTCCAAGTTGGGGTGAAATTTTGCTCTTTTCGACCAAAACATCTTACATTCTAGAAGTTTGATGGCAGAGAGAAAGTGAATCATAGTAGCTACCTCAACATAAGGAGTGCAAACACTTTGAGTGCTTTGAAAGTGTGAGCAAAGAGTGGGCGAAGACTAGTAACTAGCTCGATGCATGACCTCGAGGAGGCGGGCGAAGTCAAGTAACTTTGCCTTCTCAATTCCTAAGAGAATAGGTGAAACCAAGTACCCCAGTTCTCTTATTTATCTTGCAGAGGAGCTCTGTATAAGTTCAAAGAACCTTTGAAGAAATATAATGGAAGACAATAGTTGTCAAGTCCTCAACATTAGTGATCAGTGCTAGTGCTACTAAGAGTAGATTGTTCGCTTCATTTTCTAATAGAATGTCAATCGAAAGCATAAGTGATGCAAACTTACTTGGAAGCGACAACTTCGTTGAAGAAGAATCGATGGGCAAATTTTATGAAGGAAGGATCTCAAAATTTTTAAAGTCTGTGAGATGATGCACACTAAAGCTCCAATAAGCATCCATCCAGTTTAAGCGGCATTGGACATTTTAGATACTAATGTAAAACAAGGAAGGTCTTTTCCTTTATTAGGAGGATCCATAGGAATCAACAAGGATTAACACAACTCAATCGACCCTACACCAGAGTCAGTCATTGGTGAGTTGAAGCAGAATGACGGATCAGAGTTCGACGACTTAACAACAGCGGTAGAGAATAGTTGGGAGCCAAGAGGCATGTTACAACTAGAATAGAAAATTGAAGATTCAGCAAAAGGCGAGTAGATACAGCATCTGCAGTGGCTTTTACGAGGATGTCGAAGGAATAAGTAGGGGAGAATGTCATGAACAAAAATATAAACAAGGTGTTCGATGTAATGCTTATGTTTGTCTATATCTTTCAGTTTTTGTACATGCTTTCTATAGTAAGTAGTGGGCTTGGAGGCTTGGCAACCCTTGTTTGATTAGCTTTCATGGTCGGTTTTGGCTTGTACATGAGAGTTGTGTTATGTGGATACTTGTGGGTGTTGGGAAACCTCAGCGGAGCATCACATGCGTAGTGGAAATCAAAATAAAAATCGATTTCCTAGGGAGATCGTATATCCCTGTATTTTCAGATCCGGATGGAGATGATGAAGGAGGTCAAGCGTCCTCCTCTCTAGCGATATCTACACGATGGATCTCTACAGCGAAACTCCTCCAATCTAATCTTGCAACTCTTGCACAGAGGGAGGGAGGAGAATAGGAGAGGGAGGTCAAAGCTGCAGCCTATCAACCATGAGTCTCCCCTCCTATTTAATGAGAGCCACCAAAAACCCTAGGGCTCCTGCCTTGGTGGGCATTAGATCTTCATCTAATTATCCACTAACCTTGCATTATTGGATCTCTATCCAATAATCTCCTTAGGCCTCTAATTAGGCCTTAAGCAAGGAGCCCATCAACATAGGGTCTCATCTAACGAGAATAGTGGCTAATTGGATCTCCATACAATTCTCTATTTGCTAAAGCATCCACTATATGTGTGTGACCCTCTAAGGCCGATATCGAGCTGGCCGTGAGTCACTCCCATCAGAACTCCTTCGGATATAGTGAATTATTATCCTCATAATAATTCACTCGACTCATTGACTATGGACGTATTAGGATAGCCAATATAAATTATAACCATGGACTTTACAAGCTCTGAACGGTTGCACACAAAGGATCAAGGTCCACTATAGATCGAAGTCCCACTACTGGTTATAGGTGCGCTGCAAGCCAATCACGTGAGTGATTGCACATGTGACATGCTGCGTGATCTTTTTGCTTAAGATTATTACTGGTATATTCTTATATTATATTATTTATTACATATTTATATTATGATTTGGTTCTGTGCAATGAAAATCGAATCAAGATGAGATCACGATAATGAGATCGATTCACCTTTAAACATATATCCTAAATAATCTCGGTCATAGGTTACTCGAGAGAGACATCGAGATAACCAGACAGATCGGTGTACTATATACCCATCCATATGATGGAGGCGGCTGGTCTCATAGCCACTTGTGTGGAGACACTAAGGATATAGTACCGGTGCTCATTGGAGAATGAGTTCATTGATTGATCCACTTATGAAATATTGTATGATTGATAATACCAAATGTCAGAGAGCAATTCCATAGTCCCAGTTGTGTATCTGGTCCTTTGACCTGAGACACTAAGGATGCCTTGTATGAGTATTCATTTCTTTGATGCTAGACTTACAGGTTTGGAAAGTTTCAGATATAGTATAGCTGGTTATCGAGATTGATAACCAACCTTATGAAGGCAATTGAGTGTCAATAGAAGATCATCTACTCTCGATATCACGAGAGGAATATCTCATATATGCTTGCTCAAACAAATCCCTAGCCAAGGTCATTCGGATTAAGAGAGAAAGAGTTCTCCAGGAGAATCTGATTAGAGCGAAACTTATACTGATTCTGTATATGACCTTACAGTAGTACCATGTCCAATATACAGTCTCAGAGATATTAGTTAGATGAGAGTTATTTGGTTGCTTATGGATCCCATAGGAAATATTTTTTCTAACCCGTTTTCTCTTTTGTAGGTCCTAAGGGACTATAGGAGGTTTCGGGGAGGATGACCTTTACGGACAAATATGCAAGGGTGTCACATGACTTAGGTAAAATCAGCTAAGTTCGTGATAGTGTGACGATCTAAGGAGTGTCATCACCACATTCACCATGTGAAACCACCAGAAAGGAGGACATTTGACCTCCTTCATCATCTCCTTTGGATATGGTTTTTCAAGGATATATGATCTCCCTAGGTAAAACATCTAATACGTGTTATATAGTTTTTTAGTTTTATGATTTTTCACACATCAATCATCGCACGACAACATAATAAACAAGGATCATTAAGATCCACACAAGCTTATTGTAGCAAATTAGACACTCCCATGTTAATCTCCCCTGATTGAGAAAGACTTATCCTCAACTCTTCATTTGTTCAATCACCTTCATAAGAACTTAATTCAGCCATATTGAATATTAATGACACCCGATAATCTTCAAGTAGCTCAATCTCATAAGTATTCTAGACCAAATCACCCGCATTTAACTCTATATGCTTTCTGTGTTTGTTAGTAGCTTACATGTACCTCTCATTTTGCTTCTTAATGGTTGCTTTAACACCCTCATTTAACTTTTTTATCTACTTAGCCCTCTCATCCGCATATTCACTAAACTACTTAGTTATAAAATGAAGGACTAAGTCCAAAGGACCAGTAGTATTAGCACCATAAACAACCTTAGAAAGACTCATATCAATGCTATGATGCATAGAACGATTGTAGGCAAACTTAAGTTGTGGAAGAATGAGATCTCGTCGCTTAATGTTTTTGCCAACATAGCTTCTAAGCAAGTTTCCCAAGCTTCTTTTCATTACCTCTATTTGCCTATCTATTTGTTGATTGTGAGAGATACTGAAATTTAAAGATATACCCAGTTTCCTCCATAGAGTTATCCAAAAATGGCTAATAAATTTTAAGTCTCGATCAGACACCATAGTTCTTGGAATGCCATGCAATCTTACAATCTCCTTACAAATCAATAATATGAGATACATCATTTGATTTATTACAGGGAGCAAAGTGAGATATCTTTGATAATCTGTCAGTAAAAACCATGATAGAATCATTGTTCTTTTGAGCTCTTGGCAATCTCAAGATGAAATTAAGACTCACATCCTCCCATGGAGCACTAGGCACTGGCAATGGAGTATACAAGCCTAAATTTTGGCTTCTTATTTTTGTGAAATGACACACTTAGCATTGCTTTACAAGTCTCTCCACATCCCTAAACATTTTAGGCTAATAGAAATTTGATTGGATAAGAGCTAGAGTCTTGTCCCTACCAAAATGTCCTCTCAAAACACCACTATGAGTTTTAGCTAGAATTACTCTCAAAGAACAAGATAGAACACACTAGACATCAACTAAAAAAAGAAAACCATCAAAGGTAGAAAATTCTTAAGAAGAACCTTATTTATAATTTGACTATATTGAGTTGAAATCTACATCATTCTCATAGAGATTTTTGAATGTCTCACATCCAACCACTTTGATTTATGTAGCTGATAATAAGAATGTTTTCTACTCAATGAATCAACAACTACATTTTGAACACGACATATGTGCTTGATTATGAAGTTATAAGATAGCAAGAACTCCACCCAAGTTGCATGCCTTTTGTTTAGCTTGTGCTGGTGATTAATAAACTTCAATGCCTCATTACTAGAATATAGGACAAATGACTTGGCAAAAAGATATTAATTCCAAGAAGATAAAGCTCGATAAATGACATAGTACTTCGGTAGAATATCTCCTTGTATCATTCAACTTCTCACTGAAAAAAGGCAATGGGCTTTGCTTCTTGGCTCAAAACAATACCAATTCCTACATTAGAGGCATCATATTCAACCTCAAACACTTTGTCAAAATTGGGTATTGGTCACCTTTCTTTTTAATAGCTCAAAACTACAGTAACCTCATTAGTCCACTTGAATTTATCACCTTTCGAGCAATTGGTGATTGGGGCAACAATAGAGATAAAACCCTAGGTGAATCTTCTATAAAAGGAAGTTAAACCATGGAAACTTCTCACATCATGCAATGAAGCAAGTGTTAGCTAATTAAGAATAGCTTCTACCTTACTTTGATCCATCATGATTCTATTTTTGAAACAACACATCTCAAACATACCACAGTAGGAGTAAAAAAATCATACTTTTTCATATTAGCATAAAGCCTTTGTTGCCTCAAAATAAGAAAGATTTTCTTAAGATGATTCATATGCTCTTCCTCACTCTTGTTGTATGCCAATATGTCATCAAAGTAAATCACAACAAAAGTCCCAATCCATAGCTTAAGTATATGATTCATAAATCTCTTGAAAGTGTTAGGAGTATTAGATAGCTCAAATGGCATAACCAACCATTCATATAATTCTTTTCTAGTTTTAAATGTTATTTTCTACTCATCTCCAAGCCTTATTCATTGGGTGATAGCCACTCGAATCAATTTTAGAGAAAATAAAAGCACCATATAATTGATCAAGTAAAGCATCTAACTTTTGAATGGGAAAATAATAATCAATTATGATTTTATTGATGGCGGAGCTGTCCACACACATTCTTCAAGAACCATCCTTCTTAGGAATCAACAAGGTTGGAATTGTACAAGGACTCATGCTCTCCCGAATCAACCCCTTTTTTACCAACTCATATACTTGCCTTCGAAGTTCTTCATGCTCCTTGGGACTCATTTTATATGCTACCTGGTTAGGTAGGAAAGCCCCTCAAATAAGATCAATGTAATGTTGGATGTCTTTCAAAGGTGGAAGGCCATGTGAAATCTTCTTCAGTACAACGTCTTAAAAATCCTCCAGGATTGGTTTCATGTTTGCCGATGGCTCCTTAAGATATTCATTCTCCTCTACTATTACTAGAGCCAAAACATAATCACCCCTTTCTAATTGACCCTTGCATGCACCATATGACATAAAAGCACTAACTTCCTTCTATGGTGTATTGATTTCAGAAGGTTGTAATGGAGCTAAATAATCATTTTTTCATTCACCTTAAAAGAATAGGTATGTTCATAACCATCATACAACACTCTCCTATCATAATGCCAAGTGTTGAAAAATTCAGCGGGAGCATCACATGCACAGTGAAACAACAAAACAAAATGGTTTCCCATGTATATCAAATCGTTGTGCAAAGATTGGTGCACGAAAAATCTACAGAATAAAAAATCACAATACATAAGAGATTGATTACCTAGTGAGATCGTATATCCCTGAAAATCCATATCCAGATAGAGAGGATGAAGGATGTCAAATGTCCTCCTCTCTAGCCTAAAACTCACAACTCTTGCGCTCCTTCTTGCACCTATTATGGAAAAATATCTGACATCTTCTTCACTACTCTCACATAGCAGGGAAAGGCTAGTTGGATGAGAAGATGAGGGAGGGAGGAGAATAGGAGGGGACAGCCAAAGGTGCAGCCTATCACTAATGTGTTGCCCCTGCCTCCTATTTATAGAGAGCCAACTAAAAACCCTAACGGATCTTGCCTTAGTGGGCATTGGATCCCTATCCAATTATCCACTCCTTGTGGATTATTATATCTCCATTTAATTATCTCAATTGGTCTCTAACTGGGCCTCTTGCAAGTAGCTCATCAATATTGGGTCTCATCCAATGAAAATATGGGCTAATTGGATAACTTATATACAAACCTCTACTCACTGAAATATCCACCATATATGTGTGATCCTCTAAGCCTAATACCAGTTGGTCGTGAGTCCTACATGTCAGAACTTTTGACTCAGTGAATTGTTATCCCATAATAATTCACTCAACTCATCGACTATGGAAGTACTAGGCCACTACGCCATAATCCCCAAACGGTACAGGGGATCAAATCCATTGGACCGGTTTGTCCTCAATTACCATGTATCTATAGTCCCTCATCCATCTAATATGACTATATATTGGGCATAGTAATATTAGGCCACAAACGAAATCCGTCTAAGTCTCGCTCTAATCCGAGTCTCCCGGAGAACTCCTCTCTCAATTTGAACAACCTTGGCAAAGGAATTGTCCGAGAAAGAACACATAAGATATTTCTCTCATGATACAAAGAGTGAATGATCCTCTATTGACACTCAATTACCTTCATAAGGTTATCTATCATTCCCGATAATCAACTATATCAGATCTGAAACTTTCGAAACCTGTAAGTTCGACGTCAAAGAAAGGAATAATCAAATAAGACATCTTTAGTGTCTCAAGTCTAAGGACTAGACACACAACTGATATTACGAAATCATTGTCTAATGTTAGGTATCATGAACCATACATCATTCTGTAAGCGGATCAATCAGTAAACTCATTCTCCAATTAGCACCTATACTGTATCCTCAGTGTCTCCACAAAAGTGGCTATGAGACCAGCCACCTCCATCATATCGATGGGTATATAGCACATCGATCTATCCAGTTATCTCGAGTAACCTATGATCGGGATAATTTAGGATCTGTGTGCAAAGGTCAATCGATCTCATTATCGTGATCTTATCATGATCTGATTCCCATTGCATATAACTAAGGACATCATAATATATATATTCAATAGATAATATAATATAAAAATATGCCAATAATAATCATAAGCAAAAGATCATACAATGTGTCACACATGACATCACTCACGTGATTGGCTTACAGGGCACCTGTAACTAGCAATCTCCCACTTGTCCTAAAGCTAATACCTATGTATTTGATCCCCATCAGACCCTTGTGACGCTCAAAGAAAATATGAGCCAACGGTTTTGTCAATGGATCTATAATATTTTCTTCGGATGAAACTCTTTCTATTATTATATATTTATGGGCTATGATCACTCTAATTAGTTGGAACCTCCTCAGAACACTTCTGATAAGATTGGGTTCCCATGCTAGAGCTATCACCCCATTGGTGTTGCTATATATGAGAATTGACACCATGATGCTTGGTACGACTCCCAAATCCCCGATGACTTCTTCATCTACACCCCTTCCTTTGCTACTTCTATTGTAGTAATGTACTCTACCGCCTTTATGGTTAAGTTTGCAGTAATATCTTGTTTGAAACTCTTCTAGCTTACTGCTCCTCCATTTAGAGTAAAGATATACCCTGAGTTTAACTTGCTATCATCAATATCAAATTGAAACTTGAGTCCATGTAGCCCTCAACTCGGAGGCTACCTTCTCCATATACTAGTAAAAGATCCTTAGTCCTTCTCAAGTACTTAAGGATTCACATTACTGCCTTCCAGTGTTCCAAACTTGGATTTGCTTGATACCTACTCGTGACACACAGAGTATGCGCTATATCAGGCCTAGTACATAGCATAGCATACATAAGAGACCCTATCGTTGAGGCATATGATATCCTATCTATGTTTACCCTTTCTTCTGGAGTCTTTGGGTACATACTCTTAGAAAGTGATATTCTTTGTCTCATCAATATGAGACATTTCTTGGAATTTTTCATGCCAAACCTTTTGACAATGGAGTCTATGTATATGGATTGGGACAAGCCAAGCATCCTCTTGGATCTATCTTTATAGATCCAGATCCCAAAAATATAGGATGCTTCTCCTAAGTCCTTAATGGAGAAGTTTTTGGATAGGCCAAGCTTAATCGTGGAGAGCATTCCTATATCATTCCCAATGATTAGGATGTCATCCACATATAGCACCAAGAGAGTGATAGCGCTCCCACTTACCTTCTTGTATGCAAAAGACTCATTTTTGTTCTTAACAAAGTCATAAGATCTTAATGCCTAATCAAATTGATAGGACTTCTGTAGGGTTGAGTCCTAATCATCTTAGTACTAGTCAATAAAAACTCTGTTAGATTGTAATAATGTCACTCCTATCTTATAAAGGAGTATGTATAGGGTCTAGATTAGCCCTTAGGGCTTAGTAGCCGCCACACCCCTTACTGGGTTGGTCGGCTAGGGTTTCCCCATGCTTAGGTCGGCTATAGAGCCACTTAGCCGCCTCTTGTTCTTATTAAGGCAGGTTGGCTATAGGAAGGGCAAAGGGGTAATTCTATTTAGGCAAGCACCCCATTAGGATAGGGTTTTGATCCCTATTTAAAGATGTAGCTGCCCCCCCTCTTAAATCAAGCAATTATCAATTTTATTTCAGCATTGTGCCGAAATTTGCCTAAGCCGTGCGGCACCCTTGCAGCCCTCCCGAAGACTTAGCTGAAATTGCCTAAGTCGTGAAGCAACCATGCCCACTGTTCTGGACTTAGCTGGGATTGCCTAAGTCATGGAACGCCCAAAGCGTTATCTGTCCGCACAGGGTCAGCCCTCTTACAACCGCTTAAGGTCCCGTAGGACCTGCAAAGAAGAAGTTGATTAGTTTAGAAGCGAGCGACGGACACATCCCGGCGTCTCGCAAAGCGAAAAGCTATACAAGCAATTTGTCGAACACCTTGAGTGCAGCTGAGAAAAGAGAGAGAGAGAGCGAAATAGGACTTTGGAGGGTTGTAGGAACCGTCGCAAGTCCGCAAACGACGGTTCCCAAGGTATCAGACGCAAGACAAGTTCAATTACTGATGAACGCCTACGCCCGACGTATACCCAGAGCCCCATCTAGCTCGGTGCCACCCGGGGGGTTCCAAGGTTCTGAAATGGCTGACATTTCGCACCGCTCAGAAAGGTTGCCGTGGCACATGAAAAAGACTCAAAAATAGGGCTGTTTTGGGCTGTTTGGCTCTGTGCAGCGAACAACCGTTATGCAACCTTCTACACTACTTTCGCTCACATTTCTTAGGTAAAACACATAAACTCAAGGCAAAACAAGCTGCTAAACATATGTACAAGCAAGAAAAAGCAACGAACGGTTCACGAAGCGAAGATGTTGCGGTTGAGCGACGTCCGTTCGTGACATTCTCCCCCACTTAAACTGTCAACGCCCTCGTCGACGCTTGTTGGTAGGCTTTGACGCGAGCTTCTTCATGTCGGAGGGCATCTTCTGGCTCCCAACTGGCTTCTGTTTGAGGAAGCTTTTGCCACTTCACCAAGTACTCAATTTGCTGTGCTCCATTGGGTAGCTTTATCTTGTGATCCGCTAGAATAGTTTCAACTCGCTTCTCGTAAGAGGCTCTGGTGGGGGGTAGTCGAGTTGGAACATTTCAAGAATCATCTTGCGGATCTGAGTGGTAGGCTTTCAAGTTGCTCGCATGGAAGACGTTATGAATTTTGAACCATGCAGGCAGTTGCAACTTGAATGAGACATTACCTACCATGCTGATGATTGGGAAAGGCCCTTCATATTTGCGCACCAATCCTTTGTGCACTCTGTGCCTAAAGAACTGGAGTGATGCTGGTTGGAGCTTCACCAACACCATATCGCCCACTTTAAACTCTTGTGGTCACCTCCCCAAGTCTGCCCACTTCATCTTCTTGGCCGCCTTCTCCAAGTAAGCCCGCGCAATATCTGCATTGCGATGCCATTCCTTTACAAAGTGATAGGCTGATGGGCTACTCCCTGTGTAACCAATAACTAAGGTGTGAGGAGTTGATGGCTGTTGTCCCGTAATAATCTCAAATGGACTCTTGTTGGATGCAGAGCTCCGCTGCAAGTTATAGGAGAATTGAGCTATGTCCAACAGCTTCACACAATCTCGTTGGTTGGCACTTATATAGTGCCGAAGATATCGCTCCAAGAGTGAGTTAATTCTTTCTGTTTGGCCATCCGTTTGGGGGTGGAGGCTTGTGGAGAAGTATAATTTAGATCCCAACAACTTGAACAACTCGGTCCAGAATCATCTCAAGAACCGAGAATTTCGATTACTAATGATGTTGTGTGGGACTCTCCAAAACTTCACCACATTCTTCATCATCAACTTAGCCACCTCCTCCGCTGAGCAATGTAGGGGTGCAGCAATGAATGTTGCATACTTCGAAAACTGATCAACTACCACGAGTATCGATCCAAGTCACCCTACTGCGGGCAAGCTTGATATGAAGTCTAAGGAAATGCTCTCCCAAGGCCTTTCAGGTACGGGCAGCGGCTCCAAAAGTCCCACTAGCTCTGCTGCTCTACCTTGTCCTGTTGACAAGTAAGGCATGTTCGAACATATTCCTCCACATCTGTCCCCATTTTTGGCCAATAGAAGGCCCTCTCCACGAGAGCCATTGTTCGGTGGATACCTGGATGTCCAGCCCAAAGGGAATCGTGACACTCTTTCAGGAGTTCACGCCTTAAGTTATCCGCTCGTGGAACATAAACTTTGTTCCCCTTGGTATAGATGAGTCCCTCCTGAACCCCAAATCGTTGTGTCTTGCCCTCTTTGATCAGTTGCACCAGAGATACTGCCTGAGGATCTCAGTACAGTCCATCCCTGATCCTGGAAAGGAAGTTGGAGCGTAATTGACTTGCTTGGCCTCTGCCCTCCAACTATATAGCATTCACTAGCTCCACTTTCTGACTCAATGCATCGGCCACGACATTTGCTTTTCCGGGCTTGTACTCCATTACCATGTCAAACTCAGCCAAGAAGTCCTGCCATCGTGCTTGCTTTGGGGAGAGTTTCTTTTGAGTTTGGAAGTAACTCAATGCGACATTGTCTGTTCTTAGCACAAATGGTGCTCCTAGAAGGTAGTGTCGCCACACTCGTAGACAGTGGACCACCACTGTCATCTCCTTCTCATGCACAGGATATCGTCGCTCGGTCTCGTTGAGCTTGCGACTCTCGTAGGCCACCGGATGACCCTCCTGCATAAGAACTCCTCCAATAGCAAAATCAGAAGCATCTGTATGCCTTCTGCAATGCGCACCTGCCAATACCCCGACCGAAGGTCGAGTTTGGAGAAGTACTTTGTCTTGCCCAATTGATCGAACAAGTTCGTGATGAGCGGGATAGGGTACTTGTTCTTCACTGTCATCTTGTTAAGGGCTCAATAATCGATGCATAATGGAGACTCCCATCTTGTTTCTTCTGAAAGAGGACTGGAGCTCCGAAAGGTGCTTTGGAACTACGGATGAGACCACCGCTTAGTAGTTCATCTAATTGTTTCCTCAATTCCGCCAACTCTGGAGGGGCCATGCGGTATGGTGGTCTCGCTGGAGGCTTAATTCCCGGCTCCAGCTCAATCTGATGATCCACGCCTCTGCGTGGTGGTAGAATTCTCGGCAACTCTGTTGGCATCACATCCGAGAACTCCTTCAGGATGTTCGCCACAATATCAGGTTCCTCAATGGCTTCCCCATCAGGTGTCTCTAGCTTCATAGCCGCTACAAAGGTTGATTCACCTTTTCGTACCCCTTTCTTCAATTGTAAAGCCGATATTTGTTGTAGGTCCTTGGTTCCTCCCCGAGAAACTGGAACCATGCAGGGATCGTCACCTCCCATTGACACAAGAAGTTCAGGAATGGTACTGGCACCAACTTCGCTGCGTGCATAAACTCCATTCTGAGAATCACTTGGAAGTCGTCTAGTGGCACTGCCATCAAGTTTGTGCTCCCGCTCCATGTCCCGATCTTGATGGGGATCCCTTTCGCTTGTCCGGAGATCCGCTTGGCCTCCAAATTCACCGCCTTCATACGACTTGGGCTCTTCTCCAAGAGTAATCCCAGTCGCTTAGCTTCACGATCGGCAATAAAATTGTGGGTCGCGCCCGTGTCCACCATTACACGGGTTGTTTGGCCATTAAGCTTGATGTCCACATACATCAACTCGCTGTTTCCTGCCTTCGGTGGCTTTGCCTTTGTGTTCTCCCCCACTTGACCCCGCAACGCATTCAACAAACGCATTGCTCCCATCCTGGGTCCTTGCGACGCCTCACTGTCGCTACTGGAGTTAGAACTGCTCAAACTAAAGGTGATAGCTTTGCCCTTGTCTGACTTACGGGATAGAACCAATGCTGTTAAAGCATTGAGTGCCTATTTTTGTGGGCACTCTCTCACTTTGTGTGGTCCTCGACACAAGAAGCATCCACTAGACTTGGAGACTCTACCTCTTGAGCCCGGTCCCTTGTGGAAATTCTTCTTCTTTTGCTCGCCCCCAGACTCCTTCGCTCGAGAGTATTTAGATGGGTGATTTCCCGAAGAGTGTTTCTTCTTTCTCGAATCCTCCGAAGAAACAAAGTCAGTCAGCCTTTCCGCGGCTGCAATTGCCCCGACTACGTCGGTGACATTCCTCCGATGTAGTTCTTATTGTGCCCATGGCTTCAAGCCATCGAGGAAGTTGAATAGCTTGTCTTTCTCAGACATGCCCCGAATATCCAGCATCAGTGCTGAAAATTGTTTCACATAGTCTGGGATTGTTGTACTCTGGCGGAGTTGTCTCAGTTTCCTTCTTGCGATAAACTCTGTGTTCTCGGGCAAGAACTGAGTTCTCAACTCTCACTTTAAGTCTCCCCATGTATCCACTCGACATCGGCCTTGTTGGATCTCTTCCCAACGGTTTCGCCACCAAAGTTTTGCATCCCCCTTCAGATACATTGTTGCTATTGCAACTTTGGTTTCTTCAGAATCGAGCCTTGTAGCATGAAAATATTGTTCCATGTCGAACAAGAAATTTTCAAGCTCTTTGGCATCCCTAGCACCTCCGTAACACTGCGGCTCCGGTGCTCTGAAGTGTTGTGGTGGCGCAGCGCGGGTGTTGTTCCCTCCCGCATCAAGAGTCCTTGTTAACACCATCACCTTAGCCGTGAGTTCCGCCACAACTTTATGTAGATGTCGTACGAAATCTTTGGTGTCCTCTGTCAGTTGATCAATCAGGGATTCAACATTCTCGATCCGAGTTTCAGCTTCTTCTTGCGAGCTCTCTACCCCAAGTAGCCTTCCTCGGCCTTGGTAGAGTTCCTCCACGCTCGCTTCAAGAACATCGAGGCGGGTTTCCGCCATCGTAAGTCTCTCTTTATGGCCCTTCTTCCCGGTTGGCGCTCCAGATGGCGCCTCCTCCCCTCGAGGAGAATACCCAACTTCACGCTCGTCATGTTCACTGTCGCGCTCCTCATAATCGGCTCCAGCAGTTTGCGAGCGAGTTTGCACTTGCAGCCCACCTGCGGCTGCTTGGAGTAAGGGTCCCGCTTGCCCCATCTTGCTCGATTCACCACGATGTCTCACCATGGCGAAATTACGAATCTTCTTCGCTGTTTGTATGAATTGCTTGCCCGCTCTGATACCACACTGTCACGGGCTTAGCTAAATTTGCCTAAGCCGTGCGGCACCCTTGCGGCCCTCCCGAAGACTTAGCTGAAATTGCCTAAGTCGTGAAGCAATGCCCACTGTTCTGGACTTAGCTGGGATTGCCTAAGTCATGGAACGCCCAAAGCGTTATCTGTCCACACAGGGTCAGCCCTCTTACAACCGCTTAAGGTCCCGCAGGACCTGCAAAGAAGAAGTTGATTAGTTTAGAAGCGAGCGACGGACACGTCCCGGCGTCTCGCAAAGCGAAAAGCTATACAAGCAATTTGTCGAACACCTTGAGTGCAGCTGAGAAAAGAGAGAGAGAGAGAGCAAAATAGGACTTTGGAGGGTTGTAGGAACGGTCGCAAGTCCGCAAACGACGGTTCCCAAGGTATCGGATGCAAGACAAGTTCAATTGCTGATGAACGCCTACGCCCGACGTATACCCGGAGCCCCATCCAGCCCGGTGCCACCCGGGGGGGTCCAAGGTGCTGAAATGGCTGACATTTCACACCGCTCAGAAAGGTTGCCATGGCACACGAAAAAGACCCAAAAACAGGGCTGTTTTGGGCTGTTTGGCTCTGTGCAGCGAACGACCGTTCTGCAGCCTTCTACACTACTTTCCCTCACATTTCTTAGGTAAAAACACATAATAAACTCAAGGCAAAACAAGCTGCCAAACATATGTACAAGCAAGAAAAAGCAACGAACGGTTCACGAAGCGAAGATGTTGCGGTTGAGCGACGTCCGTTCATGACATTGTGCCGAATCTAGGAGGGAGGAACCCCTATAGCGTTCCAAGGGTTGATCTCCCGCAAGGGTCAAAATCTATAGAGCTCCTTTTAGGATTCTAACATCTAGTATCAGAGCAGCGATCTTGCTGCCCCTGTAGCCGTCATCCACACCTTCACCTTCCCAAGCAATTCCCACAATTGCTTTTGACATCGCCTCCATCGTCGCCCACCAAGCTGCAAATCCATCGATCTGCTGCCTTCCTCTGCATCAACATCAAAGATCTGGTAAAAACTCCAAAGCCCATGTCTCTTGCTACTACTATTCCTCTATCTTATATGTGGGAGAAGTTTTTTCAAAATTTTCTTGCTGCAAAATTTTACCGTTTCAAATGTTATCATCGTTGCGAAAGCGAAACGCTACAGAAATTTTTAACTGATTGTTGCTTCTTGGAACTAAACTTTTAATCATCCTTTTTGGCAGAAACTCTTATACAATTTCATAGATCTTCTTAGCTTTCAACTAAGACTGATCTCATAAAAAAAACTCCTTCTTGATCCGGGCTTATAGTGCTGCGATTCTTCATTCGCGTAGTGCTGAAATTTTACGATGGAGAATCTGCCTTCCGTCTATTGGCCTCTTGAAACCTAACTTTTGTTCATCCTTTTTAGCCAAAATTTTTATACAATTCCAAAGATCAACTTAGCTTTCATCTGGGATTGATTTCTCAAAAAAATTCCTTATGGAACTGGTTTTCTTGTGCAATCTTTCACCAGCACGCAGTTCTGGAATTTTTACGATGAAGGATCTACCTTTCGTCTTTTGCCCTATTTCCCTACTGTTACGCTGCCAAAATTTTGCCAAACTTTTTACTGATATTCCCAACATCTAAACCAAGGGTTTCTCTATAATTTCCTTGAACTTTCCTCTGGAAATTACGTTGAGAAGTCATCGTTTCTGTGACGTAAAATCTGTTCAGCAGGACTGCACATCGCCGCACTTTTTTTCGTCAAATTCTATCGTATTTGAGTGCTATTTTTTTGTGGAATTTTGGACTCTCTTTTTCTCATCACCAAACCCTACCATCCTTACCAAAAATCCTTCAAAACCCTACTCTAAACCGAAACCAAACAGCCCTCCAAATCTGCCCAAAACCGCAGCCTACTTCCATCCAAACCGATTCACCTTCCAACCGGCCACCCCCTTCTCCAAAATTCCCTTGCCACTAACCTAACATAGAAAAAAGATCTCAATATTACAGATCTAGAGGCATATACTATGGCATCAGAGGAGGCTATCGATTCAAAGCTTGAAGCCTTTGAAAACTGCATGGAAGAGAAGATGCGATCCCTTTTCGCCAAATTTAGCATTGGCCGACTGTCGAGCCCGAGGAAATCACAACACAGAGAAACTTCAGATCGGTGAGACGATCCTCAAGAATATGGCCACATCACCTCTGATCTCAATAATCCATGCATGAAGGTTGACTTCCCTAGATGGGAAGGAGACCCGATTGGGTGGATCTCGAGCGCGGAGCGCTATTTTCGGTTCTACCGAACCGCCAACGCCACACGGGTGGAGATTGCTACCGTTCACCTCAAGGGAGATGCTATTCGGTGGTTTAATTTATTTGAGCACACCCATGGAGGACTCTCTTGGCAGCGAATCAAGGAATGACTACTGAACTGCTTCGGACCAATCGATTTCGACAACATCGACGGACAATTGGCAAAGATTCGTCAAACCTCCACAATGCAAGAATACCAAATAAGGTTTGAATGTTTATCTAATCAAACTATGAATTGGTCTGAAAAACAACTTTTAGGGACTTTCATCAAGGGCCGAAAGTCGAAGATTCGGGGAGAAGTAAAGGTGCGACAACCGTACACTCTTATGGTGGCGATTTCCTTTATGCGTATTCAAGAAGAACGATTGAACCAAGAGGTGTGAAGGATAAGGGTCACTCCCCGACCAGCCATGCCAAGGCCTATAGCCCCCTCTACTATCATTCGAGCCATCGCACTAAAAAAATTGATGAGGGATAAGCTTCGTGAACGATCAGCCAAAGGATTGTGTTGGCACTCTGACGAACCGTGGAGCCAAGAACATCACTGCAAAAAGGGCTGACTCCTTGTGATTGAACCAGTGGAGGATGAGGACAATGAACCATCTGAAGAAACCCTTGAACCTGAAGAAGAAGCCATGGAGGAAAAGTCCCAACCAGCCGACTACGCAGTGCACGCATTAGCCGGCTACTCCAACCTGCAGACGATGAAAGTTAGAGGACTTCTGAAACAACAACCCATCACCGTTCTCATTGACACGGGCAGCACAAATAACTTCCTCAACAGTAAGGTTGCTATACATTTGGCACTTTAAATTGAAGGTTGCAACAAGTTTGACGTAAAGGTCGCCAACGGTCGAATCCTCAAATGCAACCAACGGTGCCCGCGGGTGAAACTGCTTCTCCAAGACCAAGAAGTGGTAGCTGATTTCTTTCTCCTACCCATCGATGATTATGAAGCCGTACTCAGGATCAAATAGCTCACAACACTAGGTGATATCTCCTAGAATTTTTCTAAATTAATTTTAAAATTTTATTGCAAAGGGAGACATGTCACGTTACGAGGTAAGCGCGAGAGCCATATTTCCACTGTTTCATCGCAACGAATAGAGAAAGTTTTGCACAAAGCACATAGTGGATTCTTGATGTATATCCAGCAACAATCTAAGTGGGAGAACATACAAAACTCAGATCCTAAGCTTGCCCTGTTGTTGGATGAATTCGCAGATGTTTTCTTGGAGCCGCGTGGGCTGCCTCTTACCCGGCCGCATGACCACCGCATTCCTATTTTGCCAGGCAAACCTCTAGCAAATTTTCAAAGTACCACTATCCTCACTTGTAGAAGGACAAAATCGAGAATATTGTTAAAGAGATGCTTGACACCAGGGTGATTCGACTAAGTTGCAGCCCTTACTCCTCACCGGTGTTGCTAGTGCGCAAGAAAGATGATGAACTCTTGGACGAATTAAAAGGAGCCCGAGTCTTCACTAAATTGGATCTCCGATCCGGATACCATCAGATTTGGGTATGCACTGAAGATATTCTAAAAATTGGATTTCGCACATATAACGGCCACTACGAGTTTCTGGTAATGCGTTTCGGACTTATGAATGCTCCTTCTACTTTCTAAAGCTTGATGAATGACATCTTTCAGAGTTTTCTACGCAAGTTTGTATTGGAGAATACTCTTTATATTAAACAATCAAAGTTTAGCTTCTTACAGCGTAAAGTGGAGTATCTTGGGCACATTATATCAGAGGATGGAGTGACGATGGACCCGACAAAGATCGAGGCAATGCAAGGATGGCCGAGATCTATAAACATACAATCACTACGTGGTTTCCTTGGACTCACGAGCTACTACCAAAATTTTATGAAAGATTATGGCAAGATCAATGCCCTGTTCACATCCTTACTGAAGAAAGTCTCCTTCTTGTGGTCCGATAAAGCCTCCGCAGCCTTCGAATGACTCAAGGAAGCTATGACAATTACATCGATCCTAGCGCTGCCTGATTTCGGCCACACTTTTGTCATAGAGGCCAATGTGTCAGGAGTTGGAATTGGGGCTATTCTTATGCAAGATAGTCGACTCCTAATTTACACCAAGGCTTCCCCCACACTTCATACGAGGTTTTTACAAGAGATACTAATTACTACCAAATTTAAAATATGGTTGGATACAGGTCCATGACACAAAAGAGTAGTAAAACTAGAAGAATTACAATCCATGCTCACGCCAGATTGGGCTCTCATCATCCTGAACCATACCATAGGGCGGTCACCATTCCAGAAGAAAGATTGGCTATCACTAAAGACTAACCATATGGCAGCACATGTAAAGAAGAAACGACTTCCCGACAAACATCCGAATGGATGAAAAATTGAAGATCGAGTTTTCCGACACCTCCAGCCCGATCAACAGGAAACTCGAGCCTTAATGAAATGGTCTCCCTATTTCTTTGAGCATTGCAAAATTGAGGATCACATTGGGGCCCTAACCTGGAGATCAAATTCACGCACTAGATCAAGATTACAGTTGATCCGCCATGTATCCCACCTCAAATGAAAATTTAAAGAAGATAACTCAGCCCAAATCCTTCCAACTAACACCCCAGCTGATGAGGAGGCCGAAGTTCAGTTAATGATAGCATGAGAGTCACATGAGGAGTTGAAGATCCAGTTTCCAGAGTTTATAGACCTTCAACCTTGAGAACAAGGCTGATCTGAAGAGAGCGGACTTGATAGGATTCCAGCAGGGTTGAGTCTTAATCATCTTAGTACTAGTCAATAAAAACCATATTAGATTGTAATAAAGTCACTCATATCTTATAAAGGAGTATGGCTAGGGTCTAGATTAGCCCTTAGGGCTTAGTAGCCGCCACACCCTTTACTGGGTTGGTCGGCTAGGATTTCCTCCTGCTTAGGTTGGCTATAGAGCCACTTAGCCGCCTCCTATTCCTATTAAGGCAAGTTGGCTATAGAAGGGGCAAAGGGATAATTCTACTTAGGCTAGGGTTTTGATCCCTATTTAAAGATGTAGCCACCCTCCTCTTAAATTAAGCAATTATCAATTTTATTTAAGCCTTGTGTCGAATCTTGGAGGGAGGAACCCCTATAACGTTCCAAGGGTTGATCCCCCTCAAGGGTCAAAATCTATAGAGCTCCTTTTGGGGTTCTATCACAGATCTTATGTTCTAACTTTAGAAACCTTGCTTCAATCTATAGATGGACCTAAGTATCTTGTACACTTTATTTGCACCCTCCCTGGATATGAATCCTTCTAGTTATATCATATACACCTTCTCCTTGAGGTTGCCATTAAGGAATGTGGTTTTCAAATCCATCTGCCAAATCTCATAATCATAGTGCTACAATAGCTAAAAAAACTTATATGGACTTTAGCATGGCTACAGGTGAGAAGGTTTTGTTAGAGTCAACTTCTTGTCTTTGACGATATTCTTTAGCTACCAGTCTTGCCTTATATGTCTCCACCTTTCCATCTACTCCGATCTTTTGTCTAATAGGTCTCCACCTTTGCATCTACTCTGATCTTCTTCTTGAAGATCCATTTGCAGTCGATGGGTACAATACCCTTATTTGCATCCACAAGGTTCCAAACTTTGTTGGAGTATATGAAATTCATCTTAGAATTCGTGGCTTATTGCCACTTCCCGGAGTGTATACTTATGATAGCCTCCTCGTAGGTATGAGGATCAACATCCTGAGTGTCCTCTCGACTGATATGTCTAATATAACTTTTTGGAGGGTATGATATTTTGCTAGACTTGCGTAAAGTTAGAACTTATGTGCTAGGTACCTAAACAGACTCGGACTCTAGAATGATGCTTGAGTTTGGTTCTCCAACCTGGCTCAACTCTATCTCACTTTCACTATTTCCACCATGAATATATTTCTTCTTAGAGAACATATGTATCATGGTAACAAAGACGTTTCGATCCTTATGATGATAAAAATAATACATATAAGTTTCCTTGGGGTATCTCACGAACTTAAACCGTTTCATGCTTGATTCTAACTTGTCGGGGTTGTATCTTCTAATGTGGACAAGGCAGCCCCAAATCTTAACAATATTAAGATAAAGCTTCTTCCTTTTCGATATCTCATATGGTGTAGACACTACTGACCTAGATGAAACTCTATTCATAAGGTAAGCTTCGTTCTCCAGTGTGTATCCCAAGAAAGAGATAGGTAGGTCAGCGAAACTCATCATGGATCGCACCATGTCTAATAGTGTGTAATTTCTCCTTTTTGATAAACCATTGAACTGAGGTGTATAAGGAGGTGTCCATTGGGACAGAATCCCATGGCTCTTAAAGAAATGGGTGAACTCTGTACTCAAGTACTCTCCTCGATCTGATCGAAGAGTTTTAATATTCTTTATAATCTAGTTCCCTACTTCATTCTTATATTCTCTAAATTTATCGAAGGCCTCGTACTTTTACTTAATCAAGTACATATATCCATACGTATGAAAATTGTTAGTGAATGTAATGAAATAGGAGTAACCACCTATAGCCTGAGTTGATATAGGACTACATATATCACTATATATGAGTTCCAATAACTCAATGGCTCTCTCTCCAGTTCCACTAAAAGTAGATTTGGTCAATTTTTCATGAAGGCGATGTTTGTAAGTTGTATATGACTCATAGTCGAATGGATCTAAGTATCCATCTTTTTAGTAATTTTTGAATCATTCCCTCATGGATATAACCTAGCTTACAGTGCCATAGGTATGCCTCGTTCACCTTATCTCGTTTCCTCTTGGATGTACTTACATTCATGATATGTTGGAGAAGTGTCTAACACATATAAGTCATTAATCAAGATCTCTCTTGTGATGATCTCATTATCCAAAATCATTGAATAACTACTATTCTCAAAAATAAATTTATAGCCACTAAATGTGAAACAAGAAATGAGAAACTCGTAGTATGGAGAAGGAGTGGACTCTAGGGGTACTACTAATTGAGTAATCGATTGAGTAATTGAATAATGTTTTTGATAATACAATGAACATAATAGCATGCATCCAATGTAATAGTAGCTCCACCGGACAGATATAGTGTGACCTTACCAACAACAACTGTAGTAACTCTTGCTCAATTGCTCATCTTGAGGTCTATCTCACCTCTCGCTAGTCTCCTAAGTCTTGTCAGAATCTACAATGAATTATAGATATGATAAACACTCTCAGTATCTAATACCCATGTGTTATCATAAAAATATAACAAACATAGACTGATTATGAATGTACTTGAAGCTTCTCCAAGCTTCTGTTTTGCCTTCTCGACAAGATAATCCTTGCATCTCTTCTAGTACCCGTCTTTACCGTAGTGGAAGTACTAGCCTTTATCCTTAGCCAGGTCTTTCTTAGCAACATTTGTCTTACGTGGTCTACCCTTGCCCTTGCCCTTCTTAAGGGACTTATCAACCTTCTTTTTCCTTTTAATTCACTAATATAGAGAACTGGCTTCTCTTTCTAGGATAGAGTCGTGTCAAGGAAATACGCGATTTTCTGTACCATAAGAACTATTCTCAAATAGTGAAGCCAATTCGTGTAGTTTGGACCAGTGAGGCGGTTGGCATCAAGTATGCCACGTAGGGTGTTTACAAGTGACATGTTTCTAATAAACAAAATGTAGCATAAATAAATAACATGTAGATTTTATAAAAAAATTAATAATTAAGATACAACTTCTATCTTAATCTACTCTCACTATTTTCTTAGCGAATCACATGACACCCTCGGCACGTGAAATGGAAGTCTCCGGTAGGCTTCTAGTGGGGATTGGGATCTAATCAGCATCTTAGTGTAACCTTGAGGTACTCGACCAATCACACTAAGCCCAAAAACGTAGGTAACTCTTGCCAATCACAACTCCTTATGAGTCCTATCACATTCAGCCTTCGAATGATCATGGTCTCGACTGTTAAACCAACCATGAAGTTCCGTTAAGTCATCACCATCAGTATAAGATGAGTCTGATTTGATGATATGCTCTCGAGTGACTCAACCAAGCATACCACGTCCTTAGGTTATCAATGATATCTCTATATCATAGGCAAGATTTTGATCATATAGATAGGTGAGAGGAATTCAATCAACTCAACCTATATTGTGATTCAATTTCTTCCTATAACGATGGAAGGCCACGTGGGTCAATATTATTCCCTCATGCTCACCGACTTAATATTATAATAGGAGAGGTTTTGTTGTTTTATCGGTCTCCTAATATGTTATATCACACGCATACGTATTTAACATATATCTATATCGCATGCAAATATATATATATATATATATATATATATATATATAGTATGTGTATATCCACATATCTCCATACCCTGTGATCATCCTTCTTGTCATTATCGGTTCCGCCAGATCCTCGACGCATCACCATGCATCGTGATTGTCTGCCACAGTATCATGGGTCCCATTGACACCTCTACACTCCCGTCGTGTCTTTTCGTGTAATTACAACATAATCACAAGCACGGAGGCCCAACAATAAACGAGGAAAACGGAGACTGACAAGCTTTAATAATAATAATCACATTTACACACATCACAACATATGGTATAGATCATTCGTCCACATCATATATCACATGTACACACATCATTAGGTAGGACTACTAGATAAATAATAATTAACTAAACTATTAATTAATTATTTTTTAAAAATTAAGACATTCTAAGAATATATATAATTGTTAAGGGCATTTTTGAAATTTTGACAAAAGGATAGATCTTGAAATTTCTTAAATTTCGAGGGGCAGCATCATCCTTTTCCATAAGAAATCACTAAACCCTTCTGCCCTATTATTGCAGCCACCATCGTCGCCGATCCTATGACGGCACCACTACCACAGGCGTTGCTAGTGCAGTGGCGCCATTGCCGTAGGCTTTGGCCCTCAGGCAGCCGCCCTTGTTAGTGGGTATTGTCTCTGCCCACGGGCGTTTGCTGCTTCCCACTAGTGGCCGCCCACACCTTAAGCTGCCACCGCGTTTGTGCATGGCGCCGCCTTGCATGACCATCTGACACTTAGGCAGCCCCCTGCGGGTCGGTGCTGTGCTCGAAGGCGTCGCATCTGCGGGCACCGCCTCTGCAGGCGATCTGGTCGCGAGCGGTTGCTCCCTACTAGCGGCCACCCTAGTTTGGTACTTGGTCGCAAGCGACCACCCCTGCAGGGGCCTTAGTACTTGTAGACGGCCTAGCCGCTTCTATAAATGGTTTACTGCAAAAATGCGTAGAATAGTTATACACGATTCAATCTCATCACACGCAGTTTAAAAGCCAATCTTTTGCACGAGCAATATGGCTCTGATACCACTATTGGGAAACCCAGCGGGAGCATCACTTGTGCAGTAGAAGAACAAAACAAAACTGTTTCTCATGTATATCAAATCATCATGCAAAGATTGGTACGTAAAAAACCCATAAAACTGAAAACGACGATATGTGAGAGATTGATTACCTAGATCGTATATTCTTGAAAATCCTAATCTAGATAGAGAGGATGAAGGAGGTCAAATTTCCTCCTCTCTAGCAGTATCCACACAATAGATCGTTGCAGCGATGCTCCTTCAATCGCAGCCTAAAACTCATAACTCTTCCATACTTTCTCACAGCACTTGTGGAAGAAGATTTGTTATCTTCTTCCCTGCCCTCTCGCAGTAGGGAATGGTTGGTCAGTTGAGAAGATGAGAGAGGGAGGAGAATCTGAGGGGGTGACCAAAATTGTAGCCTATCACTAATGTACCACTCCTGCCTCCTATTTATAAATATTCACTCGAAAATCCTAATGGATCCTGCCTTAGTGGGTATTTGATCTTAATCCAATTATCGACTCCTCTTGGATTATTGGATCTCCACCCAATAATCTCAACTGGCCTCTAATTGGGCTCATGCAAGGAGCCCATCAATGTTAGGTCTCATTCAATAAGAACAGAGGCTAATTGGATAACTCATATCCAATCTTCTACTCGCTGAAATATCCACCATATGTCTGTGACCCTCTAGGCCCAATACCGAGCTGGTTGTGAGTCATACCTGTCAGAATTCATTTTGACTTAATGAATTATTATCCCATAATAATTCATTCAACTCATCGATTGTGGAAGTATTAGGCCACTACGCCATAGTCCCCAAACGGTATAGGGAATCAAATCCATTGGACCAGAATGACCTCAGTTATCATGTATCTATAGTCCATCATCCATCTAAGATCCCAGAGATCATATACTAGGCATGGTACTATCAGGCCACAAACAAAATTTGTTTGAGTCTCGTTCTAATCGGATTCTCCCAGAGAACTCCTCTCTCAATCCGGACGACTTGATAGGACTCTAGCAGGGTTGAGTCCTAATCATTCTAGTAGAAGTCAATAAAAACTCTGCTAAATTGTAATAAGGCATCTCCTATCTTATAAAGGAGTATGACCAGAGTTTGGATTAGCCCTTAGGCATGGTAGTCGCCGCCCCCCTTATTGGGCAACTCGGCCAGGGTTTCCCCCTACTTAGGTCAGCTATAGAGCCAACCTAGCCGCCCCTTATTCCTATTAAGGTAGGATGGCTATAGGAGGGGCAAAAGGATAATTTCCCCTAGATAATTGCCCCCTTAGGCTAGGACTTGATCCCTATTTAAGATGTAGCCGCCCCCCTCTTTGAAAAGAAGCAATTATCATCTTCAATTCAGCCTTTGTGCCGAGTCTAGGAGGGAGGAACCCCTATAGCATTCCAAGGGTTGATCCCCCTCAAGGATCACAATCTATAGGGCTCCTTCTGGGGTCTTATCATCTGGTATCATAGCAGCGATCTGGCTGCCCCTTTAGCCATCATCCACGCCTCCACCTTCCCAAGCAATTCCCACAATTGCTGTGACACATGCGTCCACCTTCCACCCTAGCCGCAGATCAAATCAGTTTATCGTTGCCCCTACGTTTGATCTGGAATTCTGGTATATTTTTATAACCCACGCCTCTTCAATACTGCAAGATCATTCCTATTACACGTGGGAGAAGTTTTCCAAAGTTTCCTTGCTGTAATTTTTTACCGTCGCAAACGTTATCATCGTTGTGAAGGTGAAACACTGCAGAAATTTTTTCAGCCGATTGTTGCTACTTGAAACTGAACTTTTGTTCATCGTTTCTGATCAAAATTTTTACACCATTCTTAAGATCAAGTTGGATTTCATCTGGATTTGATTTAATGAAAAAACTCCTTCTGGAACTGGTGTTCTTGTATGATCTTTCACCATCACGCAGTTCTGGAATTTTACGATGAAGGAATCGGCCTTTCATCTTTTACCCAATTTCCCTACCAATGCTGCCAAAATTTCGTCAAAATTTCTACTGGTATTGACAACATCTAAACCAAGGGTTTCTATATAATTTTCTTAAACTTTCCCCCTGGAATTTCAATTGAGAAATCAGCGTTTCTCAGATGCAAAAACCGGTTCAGCAGGACAGCACATCGCAGCACTTCTTTCCACCGAATTCTATCAGATTTGAGTGCTATTTTTTTGTGGGATTTCGGACTCTCCTTTCCTCATCACCAAACCATACCATCCTTACCAAAAACCCTTCCAAATATTACCCTAAACTGAATCCAAACAGCCCCCAAATCAGTCACCCAAATTAGCCTACTTCCTTATCGATCCACCTACGTTTTTAGAAAACCTTCCTTACCGAGACACCTACCCTTGCTGCCATCTATCTCAGATCTAAAATCTATTTTCCTAACCATCATCTACTACTATCACAGCCCGAAAACCATGCCAATTCGTAGCCTAAACTCCATAAAATCGTAGCCCCAAATCTGCCCTAAACCGCAGCCTACTTCCATCCAAACTGATTCACCTTCCAACCGGCCATCCCCTTCTCCAAAATTCCAATGCCACTAACCCGATAATAGAGAAAAGATCTCAATATTACAGATCTTGAGGCATGTACTATGGCATCAGAGAAGGCTATCGATGCACAGCTTGAAGCCTTTGGAAACCGCATGGAAGAGAAGATGCGATCCCTTTTCGCCGAATTCAGCATTGGCCGACCGTCGAGCCCAATGAAATCACAACACAGAGAAACTTCAGATCAGTGAGATGATTCTCAAGAACATGGCAACATCACCTCTGATCTCAATAACCATGCATGAAGGTTGCATGGAGGTTGACTTCCCTAGATGGGAAGGAGACCCGATCGGGTGGATCTCACACGCGGAGCGCTATTTTCGGTTCTACCGAACCGCCGACGCCACACGAGTGGAGATTGCTTCCATCCACCTCGAGGGAGATGCTATTCAGTGGTTTAATTGGTTTAAGCACACCCATGGAGGACTCTCTTGGCAGCGATTCAAGGAAGGACTACTAAACCATTTCGGACCAATCGATTTAAACAACATCGACGGACAATTGGCAAAGATTCGTCAAACCTCTACAATACAAGAATATCAAACAAGGTTTGAGCATTTATCTAACCAAACTAAGAATTGTTCTGAGAAATAACTTTTAGGTACTTTTATCGAGGGCCTAAAGCCGGAGATCTGAGGAGAAGTAAAGGCGTGACAACTGTACACTCTTAGTGCGACGATTTTCTTCGCACGTATCCAAGAAGAACAATTGAACCACGAGGTACGAAGGACAAGGGTCACTCCCCAACCAGCCATGCCAAGGCCTACTGCCCCCTCTACTACCATCCAAGCCCCCGCACCAAAAAAGTTGACAAGAGACGAGCTTCGCTGACGATCAGCCAAGGGATTGTGTTGGCATCGCGATGAATGGAGCCGTGAATATCACTGCAAAAAGGGTCGACTCCTCGTGATTGAACTAGCGGAGGATGAGGATAATAAAACATCTGAAGAAGCCCTTGAACCTAAAGAAGAAGCCATGGAGGAAGAGTCTCAACCGGCCGACTATGCAGTGCACGCATTGGTCGGCTATTCCAACCCGCAGATGATGAAAGTTGGAGGACTTCTAAAACAGCAACCCATCACGGTTCTCATCGACACGGGCAGCACCAATAACTTCCTCAAAAGTAAGGTTGCTGCACGTTTGGCTCTTCAAATCAAAGGATGCAACAAGTTTGACGTAAAGGTCGCCGACGGTCGAATCTTTAATTGCAATCAACGGTGTCCGCGGGTGAAACTACTCCTCCAAGACCAAGAAGTGGTAGCTGATTTTTTCCTCCTACCCATCGATGATTATGAAGCCATACTTGGGATCAAATGACTCACAACACTAGGTGATATCTCCTGGAATTTTTCTAAATTAATCATGAAATTTTATTGCAAAGAGAGACAGGTCACGTTACGAGGCAAGCGCGGGAGCCAAATTTCCATCATTTCGTCGCAACAAAAGGAGAAAGTTTTACACAAAGCACATGGGGGATTTTTGATGCATATCTAGCAGCCATCTAAGGTGGAGAATATACAAATTTCAGATCCTAAGCTTGCCCTCTTGCTGGATGAATTCGCATACGTTTTCACGGAGCCGCGTGGGCTGCCCCGTAACCGGCAGCATGACCATCGTATTCCGATTCTGCCGGGCAAACCTCCAGCAAATGTGCATCTGTATCGATACCCTCACTTGTAGAAGGATGAGATCGAGAACATCATCAAAGAGATGCTTGACACCGGGGTAATTCGACCGAGTTGCATCCCTTATTCTTCACCGGTGTTGCTAGTGCGCAAGAAGGACGGTACATGGCGGATGTGCATTGATTATCGAGCCTTGAACGCTATCACCGTCAAGGACAAATATCCTATACCCATTGTAGATGAGCTCTTGGATGAACTAAAAGGAGCCCAAGTCTTCACTAAACTGGATCTTCGTTCCGGTTATCACCAGATTCGGGTATGCACTGAAGATATTTCGAAAACCGCATAACGCAACTATGAGTTTCTGGTAATACCTTTTGGACTTACGAATGCTCCTTCTACTTTCCAAAGCCTGATGAATGACATCTTCCAGAGTTTTCTTCGCAAGTTCATATTAGTGTTCTTTGATGATATCCTCATTTATAGCCCTACGCTTGACTTACGAACTATTCTAACAATTCTCCAGGAGAATACTCTTTATGTGAAACAGTCAAAGTGTAATTTCTTATAGCGTAAAGTGGAGTATCTTGGACATATTATATCAGAGGACGGAGTGACGGTAGACCCGACGATGATCGAGGTAATGCAAGGATGGTCGAGACCTACAAACGTACAATCATTACGCGGTTTCCTTGGACTTACGGGCTACTACCAAAATTTTGTGAAAGATTATGGCAAGATCAGTGCCATGCTCACATCATTACTGAAGAAAAACTCCTTCTTGTGGTTGGATAAAGCCTCCGCAGCCTTCGAGCGACTCAAGGCAGCCATAACGATGACGTCGGTCCTAGAGCTGCCCGATTTTGGCCACACTTTGGTACTTGAGGTTGATGCGTCAGGAGTTGGAATTTGGGCTATTCTTATGTAAGATAGTCGACACCTAATTTACACCGAGGCTTCCCCTACACTTCATATGAGGTTTTTATAGGAGATACTAATTACTACCAAATTTAAAATATGGTTGGATACAAGTCCATGGCACGAAAGAGGAGTTAAACTAGAAGAATTACAATCCATGCTCACGCCAGATTGGGCTCTCACCATCCTGAACCATACCATAGGACAGTCACCATTCCAGAAGAAAGATTGGCTATCACTAAAGACTAACCATGTGGCAGCCCATGCAAGGAAGAAACTCCCCCTTGACAAACGCCGGAGCAGAAGAACGTTTCCTGAGAAAGATCAAGTCCCCCTTCATCTCCAGCTCCACCAGCATGAAATTCAAGCCTCAAGAAAGTGGTCTCCCTATTTCTTTAGGCCTTGCAAAATTGGGGATCATATTGGGGCCCCAACCTGGAGATCAGATCCGTGCACTAGATCAAAATTACAATTGATCCTCCTTGTAATTCCCAGATATATACTTGGTTCGGCCAAAGTGGATCAGGTCGACCAAGACCTAATCAGTAGGGATAAACTACTACAGCTGTTGAAGGACAACCTAACTGTCGCTCAAGCCCTCATGAAGCAACAAGCAGACAATCACCGGAGTGAGCGAGAATTTTCAGTAGGAGATTGGGTTTACCTCCAACTACAACCACACAAGCAGCTATCCATCAACAACAGAGCATCGATGAAACTATCTCCATGATTTTATGGACCATATCAGATTTTGGAATGCATTGGGGTCGTGGCATACCGACTTAAACTTCCAGATGATGCCAAAATTCATCCCGTCTTCCACGTATCTCTACTGAAGCCAAAATTGGGTGAATATGAATTGGCTCAGACTCAACTGCTGAGCACTACAATTGAAGGTGAAATCCAAGCCCAACCTGAAGCTATACTTAATCGAAGAATTATGATGCGTCGACGAAGCCCCTCCACGAAGTACTTGTGAAGTGGAATAACTTACCATCTGAAGACGCAACATGGGAGTCACAAAGAGTTGAAGACTCGATTCCCAGAGTTTATGGATCCTCAACCTTGAGAACAATGCTGATTCTGAGAGGGCAGACTTGATAGGACTCCAGTAGGGTTGAGTCCTAATCATTCTAGTAGAAGTCAATAAAAATATTACTAAATTATAATGAGGCATCTCCTATCTTATAAAGGAGTATGACTAGAGTTTGGATTAGCTCTTAGGGCATAGTAGTCGCCGCCCCCCTTACTGGGCAAGTCGACCAGGGTTTCCCCCTGCTTAGGTCGGCTATAGAGCCAACCTAGCCGCCCCTTGTTCCTATTAAGGTATGATGGCTATAGGAGAGGCAAAATGGTAATTTCACCTAGATAAGTGCCCCCTTAGGCTAGGACTTGATCCCTATTTAAGATGTAGCTGCCCCCCTCTTTGAAAGGAAGCAATTATCATCTTCAATTCAGCCTTTGTGCCGAGTCTAGGAGGGAGGAACCCCTATAGCATTCTAAGGGTTGATCCCCCTCAATAATCAAAATCTATAGGGCTCCTTCTGGGGTCTTATCACGACCCTGGCCAAGTATTTATCCGAGCAAAAACACATGAGATATTTCTCTCGTGATACCAAGAGTGGATGATCCTCTACTGATACTCAATTGCCTTCATAAGGTTGGCTATCAATCTCGATAACCGGTTGTACAAGATCTAAAACTTTTCAAACATGTAAGTTCGGTGTCAAAGAAATGAGTACTCAGATAAGGCATCCTTGGTGTCTCAAGTCTAAGGACTATACACATAACTGAGATTACAAAATCGTTGTCTGATGTTAGGTATCATTAACCATACAATATTCCATAAGTTGATCAATCAGTGAACTCATTATCCAATGAGCACCTGTAATGTATCCTAAGTGTCCCCACACAAGTGGCTCTGAGACTAGTCGCCTCCATCATATGGATGGATATACAGTACACTGGTCTGTTCGGTTATCTCATTGTGCCTCTTGAGTAACCTATAACCAGGATAATTTAGGATATGTGTTTAAAGGTGAATCGGTCTTATTATCATAATATCATCATTATCTGATTCCCATTGCACAAAACCAATGATATCATATTATATATATTCAATAGATAATATAATGTAAAAATAGGTCAATAATAATCATAAATAAAAAGATCATGCAACATGTCACATATGTCATCACTCATGTGATTGGCTTGCAGGGCACCTATAACTAACACCAAGGTCTACCCAACAGTAAATGACAAGCATCCAAAGGAGCAACATCACATCATACTTTATCTTTATAATACTTACTAATAGAAAATGGAACTAATCATATTTTAGTTACCTTGATGTCATTTTCATTTTGTAGCCAGTATAATTGGGAAGGATGCGAATGAGGAATTGTGTCCAACTTTAGCTTCTGCACCATCTCCAATGATACCACATTCCTAAAGCTACCACTATCAATGATCACCAAGCATACCTTGCCATTGTTGGGCAGATAACCCAAATTAAGCCCATAATGGGCTTTAGTGAAGCCCACAGCCCAAAAACTCACTTATATTAACCTAAAACCTAGATTAGGTGGCTAGGGTTGAGATTAAGAGAGCAGCGGCGGCTGAAAACGTGGGTGAGAGAAAGAAGATTGTAGATTGACAGTAGAGGTCAGAAAACAAGAGATCCAGGAAAGAAAAGAAGACAAGGGCAGGAAAAGACTATTCTCAATCATTCAAATCTCAAGTTAGATCAGTTTGCAGTGGATTCTTACTGTGATCTCTTGGGAAGGTTTTAGATATTGTGCTTAGGATTATAGTCCTTGTATCCCTGTGATTCTCTTGTAACTATTGCTTTGGGCTTGGGCAAGAAGCTTTGAGATCTGTATATTCATTATTTTGATAGTGGATTTTCTCTGGCTTGTCCCGTGGTTTTTACCCTTCGAGTTGAAGGGGTTTTTCACGTAAATCTTGGTGTTCATCTGATTGTGATTTATGTTTCATTCCGCTGTGTGTGACGGTCTGCTAGTATTTGTTCGTATACAAAGTTTATTCCTATTTTATTCCCATCAACTGGTATCATAGTAGGGTTTTGGTGGCATTTAATCATTTGTATTTGAACATGGAGGCCGGTAATATTTCTCGCATGATTAGTTTAAATAGAAAAAATTAGATGATATGAAAACCAAGAATGGAAGATCTCTTGTATTGCAAAGATTTGTATGGACCTTTGCAAGGGGATAGTGCAAAACCCATATCTATAACAGATGATGAGTGGAAGAGGTTAGATCGAAAAATAGTTGGCTTTATTCGACAATGGCTAGATGATAGTGTGTTTCACCATGTTTCTACTGAATGTTCTGCTTACTCTCTTTGGAAAAAGTTAGAAGGTCTTTATGAAAGAAAAACGGCTGGCAACAAAGCTTTTATGATCAGAAAACTTGTGAACTTAAAATATAAAGATGGTACTTATATTCCTGAGCATTTGAATGAAATGCAAAGTATTAATAACCAGTTATCCTCTATAAAAATGTCTCTTGATGATGAGTTGCAGGCATTGTTACTTCTCGGTTCTTTGCCAGAAAGTTGGGAGACATTGGTGGTTTCCCTCAGTAATTCGACACTAGATGGTATTATCACCATGAGTCAAGTAACAAGCAGTTTATTGAATGAGGAGTTAATGAGAAAGAATTCAGCAACTTCTCAAATTAATTCACAAGCACTTGTCTCAGAGAACAGATGAAGGTCATGGTCAAAGGATAAAAGTGGTTCACGCGTGGGTAGAAGCAAGTCAAGATCAAGGAAAGATATTGTTTGCTACAATTATGGTGAGAAAGGACATTACAAGAATCAGTGCAAGCAACCTAAGAAGAACAAGAAAAGGGGGAAAGAAGTGGAGCATACAGAGTCAAAAGATAATATCACAGCTACAGTACAAGGTAGTGATTATTTGATTTTGTCTACTTCCAATGATATTTTTTCTTGTGTGTACCAGGATCTCGAGTGGATAATTGATACAGGTGCTTCTTATCATGCTACACCATGGAGGAAGTTCTTTGCTACTTACAGGTCTGGAAATTTTGGTGTTGTCAAGATGGGCAACTATGGCACAACAAATATCATTAGCATGGGAGATATCCATATAAAGACCAATCTTGGTTGCAAGTTGGTGCTTAAGAATGTGAGACATGTGATTGACTTAAGACTGAATTTAATTTCAATTGGAAGGCTGGGCGATGAAGACTTTGATGTCAGATTTCACAAAGGGCAGTGGAAGCTCAGTAAGGGTTCTCTTATTGTAGCTAATGGGAAGAAATGTCATACATTGTACAGATTGCAAGCTAAAGCTTGTGGTGAGCAGTTGAATGCTACATAGAAAGACTTCAGTATAGAGTTGTGGCATAGGCGACTGGGACACATGAGCGAGAAAGGGCTGTAAGAACTTTCTAAGAGAGAGGTATTGTCATACCTCAGAGGCACACGTTTGAACCCTTGTATTGATTATTTGGCTGGTAAATAACATAGAGTTTCCTTTGTTAGTCCTGCCTTATCTAGAAAAATGCATGCCTTGGATCGTGTCTATACAGATGTGTGTGGTCCTTTGATGACAAAAACTCCTGGTGGATCTGTTAATGTTCCTAGTATAAGTGGTGCACTTTATTTTGTTACTTTTATAGATGACTTTTCTAGAAAAGTTTGTGCCTATGCTTTGAAGACTAAATATCAAGTTATTAATATCTTCAAAGAGTTTCATGCCAGAGTTGAAAGGGAGACAGAAAGATAATTGAAATGTATAAGATCAGATAATGGTGGTGAGTACACAGGATTGTTTAATGATTACGCAGGTCACATGACATCCAGCATGAGTTGATAGTCCCTGGTACGCCTCAGCATAATGCAATTGCAGAGAGAATGAACCTGATCTTTCATAGGTTGTATGCTTTCATAGATGTATGCTTTCACAGGCCAAGCTACACAAAATATTTTGGGATGAGGCTTTGAGGACTGCAGTTGATGTAATCAACTTATCACCATGTACAGCTCTAGATAGTGATGTTGTAGAGCATTTATGGTCAGGGAAAGATATCTCCTATAGGCATTTAAGAGTGTTTGGTTGTCGTGCATTTGCACATGTTCCAAATAATGAGAGGTCCAAGCTGGATGGTAAGACAAAAGAGTGTATTTTTCTTGGTTACTCACATGATCAGTTTGGTTACATTTTGGGATCCAGAAAAGCAGAAGGTGTTCAGAAGCAGAGATGTTGTCTTCTTTGAGGATCAAACCATTGAGGATTTGAAGAAGGAGGCACCAGCTAAGACTTCTGCAGAGGGATTTATATACTCTGACCCAGTTATTCCTCCAGTATATCAGGGTGATGGGGGAGATGTGCAGGAAGATGGTGTAGAGCCAACTGTTGATCTACCTGCAGGACATGTTGAGCAGGAAGAAGAAAGAGAGCAAGTTCTCATATAACCTCAGTTAAGAAGATCTTCTAGACCACGTCAACCTTCCAGAAGATACTCTACAGATGAGTATGTGATGCTTACTGATGCAGGTGAACCAGAGAGTTACCAGGAAGTAGTTGAAAGTGAGCAGAAAAAGAAGTGGTTTATTGCTATACAAGAAGAGATGGATTCTCTGCAGAAGAACCACACATATGATTTTTGCAACTACCAGAGGGAAATAAGGCCTTGAATAATAAGTGGGTTTTCAGGTTGAAGACTCAAGAATATTGTTCTCAACCAAAGTATAAAGCTAGATTGGTTGTGAAAGGCTTTGGTCAAAAGAAAGGTATTGACTTTGAAGAATTTTTTTCTCCTGTTGTTAAAATGTCTTCTATCCGTGTTGCTCTTGGTATTGCTGCTAACCTAGACTTGGAGATTGAATAGTTAGATGTGAAAACAGCTTTCCTTCATGGTGATTTAGAGGAGAAAATTTATATGGAGCAACCAGAAGGCTTCAAAGTCAAAGGTAAAGAAAATCTTATCTGCAAGTTGAAGAAGAGTTTGTCTGGGCTGAAACAAGCTCCAAGACAGTGGTATAAAAAGTTTGATTCATTTATGATTGAAAATGAATATAAAAGAATAACTTCAGATCATTGTGTGTACATCAAACGGTTTGGTGATAATTTTATTATTCTCTTACTTTATGTTGATGACATGCTTATCCTCGGAAAAGATATGTCTATGATTGACCGGTTGAAGAATGACCTGAGTGAGTCTTTTGCAATGAAGGACATGGGGCCAGCAAAGCAAATACTGGGCATACAGATTTCTTGTGACAGAAGAAAGAGAAAGATTTGGTTGTCACAGGAGAAATACATTGAGAAGGTATTGGATAGGTTCAGTATGAGTAATGCAAAGCCAGTTGGTTCTCTTCTTGCAGGTCACTTCAAGTTGTGCTCAGATCAGAGTCCGTCAAGTGATGAGGAGAAGGAGAAAATGCAAAAGGTTCCTTATGCTTCAGCAGTTGGAAGTTTAATGTACGCAATGGTATGTACGAGGCCGGACATCGCATATGCAGTGGGTGTTACTAGTAGATTTCTTGTAAATCCAAGTAAAGAGCATTGGGCAGCAGTGAAGTGAATTTTTAGATATCTCAGAGGAAGTTCTAAAGTTTGTTTAAGCTTTGGAGGTGGACCACCTGTATTGACAGGTTACACAGATGCAGATATGGCAAGAGATATTGACACAAGGAAGTCCACGTCAGGTTTTGTACTTACTTTTACAGGGAGAGCTGTGTCATGGCAGTCCATATTGCAAAGGTGTATTGCTCTCTCCACCACAGAGGCAGAATATATTACTGCTACAGAGGTTTGCAAAGAAATGTTATGGATGAAAGGATTCTTACAAGAATTGGGGCTGAAACAGGAAAACTATGTGGTGTATTGTGACAGTCAGAGTGCCATCCATTTATGCAAGAACCCAACATTTCATTCTAAGTCAAAGCATATAGATGTCAGATATCACTGGATCAGAAATGTGCTTGAAGAGAAGCAGTTACAGCTTTAGAAAATTCACACAGATGATAATGGGGCAGACATGTTGACAAAGGCTTTACCGAAAGAGAGACAGAAGATGTACCGACAGTTGGTCGACATGGCTTCACATTGAGGAGTCATGAGATAGCCTCCCTTATGGGCTGAAGGGGGAGGTTGTTGGGCAGATGACCCAGATTAAGCCCATAATGGGCTTTAGTGAAGCCCACAGCCCAAAACCTCACTTATATTAACCTAAAACCTAAATTAGGTGGCTAGGGTTGAGATTAAGAAAGCAGCGGCGGCTGAAAACGTGGGTGAGAGAAAGAATACTGCAGATTGACAATAGAGGCCATAAAACAAGAGATCCAGGAAAGAAAAGAAGACAAAGGCAGGAAAAGACTATTCTCAATCATTCAAATCTTAGGTTAGATCAGTTTGCAGTGGATTCTTACTGTGATCTCTAGGGAAAGTTTTGGATATTGTGCTTAGAATTATAGTCCTTGTATCCCTGTGATTCTTTTGTAGCTATTGCTTTGGGCTTGGGCAAGAACACTTGATATATGTATATTCATTATTTTGATAGTGGATTTTCTCTGGCTTGTCCCGTGGTTTTTACCCTTCGAGTTGAAGGGGTTTTCCACGTAAATCTTGGTGTTTATCTAATTGTGATTTCTGTTTCATTCCGCTGTGTGTGACGGTCTGCTAGTATTTGTTCGTATACAAAGTTTATCCTGTTTTATTTCCATCAGCCATGAGAAGGGCATTTGGTATAAAACACGTTCTTTCTCACCCAAGATTCTTACTCAGCCACATAGGATACTTGTAAGCTATGTTGTAATACAACAAACAAACCATTATCAGCACAAATAACCTTTTCCTCATCATCATCATACTTTGGTTCGTCGTTGGCTTTATTTCCTTCTTCATCATTATATTCTTCAATAAATGTAACAATCCTTATATTTGAACAATCTGAAGTAATATGCCCAAAACCATGACATTTGAAGCATTTTCAACCACTTGGTGAAGGAGAATTAGGTGGTTGCTTGCTACCAGCTGATCCTTCACCCTTGTTATGCACCTTCAACACCATTTTACTTGGGAGTGTAGGCTTAGAATTTTCTCCTCTCGTATAACTATCTTTCATCCTATATCGAAAACCCTTTTCAAGCTTTTGTTGCTTCTCCACTTCTAAAGCTAACTTGTTCACATCATTCAAAGACCAATATAACTGGAGTTGAACCACTTTGGCAATCTTATATTTCAGACCTCCTAAGCATCTTGTGATGATTTGCTCTTTTGGTTTCATAAGCTCTCCTTTTAATATGAGATTGTTGAACTGTGCTATTTACTCCTCCACACTAAAATCTTTTTATTTAAAATCATGGATTTTGAGAAAGATCTCTTATCTATAGTTGTCATGTAAGTATTTTTTTTTTAACTCCCTTTTCATTTTCTCTCATGTCATGATCTTATTCTGCCCCTCATGTTCTCTTTGCTTCTTCAGATTTTCCCACCAAAAAATGCATTCCTTCTAATTTTGAGTGTCCTAAGCTTTACCTTCTTTTGTTCTAGTGGTTTATAAAAACTAAAAATTCTTTTTACCATATTAAACCAATCAATCAATTTTACCTTTAAACTTCAAAAATATCCAATTTTATGTTGTATTTGTTCTGCTACTCATCCTGGTCTCTATGACTTGCTTGAAATATTTCCAACTCCCTAGGGTAAGGAGGTGTATCATCATCAAAACCGAACTTTTGGGCATCATTTTTGTGTTGGTTATTTCTACTCCAAAGTTCTTCAATGATTTTAATTTTTTATTGTAAACTGTGTAGCAATCTTCATGGACACTACCTTCACCAATTATTCTTTTTCAATTTGCTTTACCATGATCTTTAGCCTTTAGCTCTGATATCAAACTGATACTAGGAAAAAGAGAAAGAGGAATGAAATTTTAAAAAAGAAATCGATAGTCGAGTTGTATTTGGTGGAATAAGTCTTTTCGGTTGAAAAGAAACAAATTCATGATAGAACTTGCATAAAATCGATAAATAGTTCACCATCGAGTTTAAAATCATAAAGATACAGAAAGTTCACCATCCTAAGGACATTAAACAAATATACAGCACTGAAAACAAAAGACTCACCACTCAAAGAAATATTCAAGAGATATAGAGTTTAAGAGAGAACTACAAAAGAGCTTCTATTAATACAATCATATTCTAAACTCCTCTCTAACTCTAAAATATCAAAATAAATACTGGAGCATAAAAAAACCTTTCACGCATAAGGAACTATGAAATTAAGTGCTTTATAATTGGTAATTAACCTTGTTAATGTGTTTCTTGATCATGAAGAAAATTACTTTAGAATAGTTTTAATTTTGTCTAAGGAATATGATCATGAGCTGTCAAATTTGAGTGGGTTGGGTTAACAGCTATGAGATAATATTGTGAGGTGTAAAGAATATTATAAGATCAGTAAAATCCATACGAACTAATTGTAGTAAATTAGACATTACTTTGTCAAAGTGCTAAATCCCTAATTCACTGCTAGTCTTTTATGTCTTTAAAGTAGAATATATTAGCTAAATATACCAACTTAGAGCAACTTAGTTAGCCTAGCAAGTCTATTTTTTCTTTATATATATATATATATATATATATATATATATATATATATATATATATATAGTTCCAACATATATCAAATATCTCTAATCAAATTTGGTGGTTGTAGTTGCTTAGCCAAATTCTATACACAAACATACCCCTATTCTCGAAAAGAATCTCATTCCTCACCCTCTATAACCACCCTAAGGTAGTAACATTAATAGCCTAAAATACCAGTCCAGGATGACTCCTAGTTTGCAAACTCTCGTTAACCCATTTCCTGCATACTCTCATTAACCCGTTTCCTCTAATGCCATGTGTTGTTGGGTGATCCGTCGTGTCCGAGGAATTAACACGACGTAGTCTGGCCTGCACGCGCAGGAGCAGCTCAGCCGGGCTAGGCGCTCGGGGAAGATTCAAGGCACCTTCTGGTGTTCAGGGGTGTTTTGGTCTAGAGGCTTTTCCTCGTTGCATGGTCGGGTACCTGCAAGGAAAGACCTTCCTCGAGAGAGAGGGCCTCACAACTAGGTCCCTCCGATGGCTAAGTTAGCCTTGTGGATGGGAGTATCTCCGACGCCGTCTCAATGGTGGAGCTTTTTATGTATGTATTACGAGAGTGGAGATCCATCCTTGAGAGCCCCCCAGGGGTGGCTTTTATACCTGTCCATAGGTGGCCAATTATACCTTACCTATTCCCCCCTACAGTGCCCTCCGTTGGGGTCTTTAATGCTGCAGGCACCGTCGATGGTCGTCCATGCTATGGGCGAGCATGTGGCATGTCATTTCAGCCCTGCTGTCATACGATCTCTTTAGATTGTTTGAGATTTGGTGGCAATTGTGTAGCGCCCGATGATGCTGCACATTGGGCTCATCCCCTTGTTGTGACGCGTCGCTCGTGTGTGTTAGAGGGTGGACTACGCACCAAGTCAGCCGATCTTGCTCCACGTCGGGTCAGTCCAGGCCACGTCCTCCAGTTTGGGTGTTGGGTGGGGAGCCCATTATTATCCTTATCATCCCCCCCCCCCCCCCCCCCCCCCGGAAGGCTTTTCCGAAGTTTTGCGAAGGCGCAAGGAAGGGTCCTTCAGGTGCGGAGCTATAGCAAGGGAGTGATCTGCATGCCTGCACGGGGTTGTGCTGCTTCGTTGTCGGTCGGTCAGGTATTAGTGTGGTTATCAGGCAACTATCGGGCTTTGCATGGGAAGCCTTCCAAGAAGCAAAAAATTTACTTGGAGATACTCGGGATTGTGAGCCCTTAGGGAGATTGAGAGCTCGCTTGGAAATGCTCGGGACTGAAAGTCCTTGGGCAAGAATGAGAGCTTGTTTGTAGATGCTCGGGACTGAAAGCCCTTAGGCGAGGCTGAGAGCTCGCTTGTAGATGATCGGGACTGAAAGCCCTTGGGCGAGGTTGAGAACCTGCTTGTAGATGTTCGGGACCGAAAGCTCTTGGGCGAGACTGAGAGCTCACTTGTAGATGTTGGGGACCGAAAGCCCTGGGCGAGGCTGAGAGCTCACTTATAGATGTACGGGACCGAAAGACCTTGGGCAAGACTGAGAGCTTACTTGTAGATGTTCGGGATCGAAATCCCTTCGACGAGGCTGAGAGCTCGCTTGTAGATGTTCGGGACCGAAAGCCCTTGGGCGAGGCTGAGAGAGCTCGCTTGTAGATGTTCGGGACTAAAAGCCCTTGGGCGAGGCTGAGAGCTCGTTTGTAGATATTCGGGACTGAAATCCCTTAGGTGAGGTTGAGGACTCACTCGTAGATATTTGAGACCGAAAGCCCTTGGGTAAGGCTGAGAGCTCGCTTGTAGATGTTCGGGACCAAAAGCCCTTAGGTAAGGCTGAGAGCTCGCTTATAGATGTTCGGGACTGAATGCCCTTAGGCAAGGCTGAGAGGTCGCTTGTAGATGCTCGGGCAGTCGAGGGCATTAAGCAACCGATTTTCTAACGGGGAGATTTTCCTTGGAATTGATGTTGATTCGTTTGTCCGACGCAGTATCTCATCGGGCACGAAGCACGAAGCGTCATAATGAGCTATCCTGCTCTTTGGGTAGGTGAAGCGCCAACCGATGCTAGGTCAAGGTATTAATCCCTTTGGTTCCTTTGCAATCTCTCACTACTCTCTCTCCACGGCTGTTGCTTGTCTTTGTCATCTCCGGTGCCTGCCGCGTCAACTTTCAACCCCCCTTCGTTTGCTCCCCTAACAACTTCTTAAGCAGGTCGGATGTCCTCCGCCTCCTCTCATTCTGAGTCTAAATCGAACGCAATTTTGACCATAGGCCTAGGGTTTTAGATCGTCCCACCAGGGACTCTGGGTCGACCGCTATTGTCTTGTTGTCTGGGGGTGCAGCTCTAGCCAACCCTGGAGCCGCGGATGCCCTAGCGGCGATGCGATCCTTTTTTAATGTAGATTTAGTCGTGATGACCCGTCGATTGATAGAGGTGAGGAAGAACTACTTTATTCCTCTGGAGTATGAACTTCATGTGCCCCTACTTGGGGAGCATCCTTATGACACCTTTCTGAGTGGTTTCAGTCTATCGACTGATGCCCTCAAGGCGGGCCTAAGGTTCCTGCTGCACCCTATGATCGAGGTGTGCCTCGAAGGGTGGCAAATTTCTCCTTCCCAGATGGTGCCCAACTCGTGGCGATATTTGGTGGCTTTCCTTTGGGAATGCTATGGGTCAGGCATAGTGGCGACCTGAGATTTGTTCATGTCTTGTTTCCGCCTAAGTCGGGGACAGGCCATGTATTATTTGACCGCTCGTACTGGATTTTGAGTGGGTGGTGCGCCTTCCAGCGATAAGGGCTGGAAGTCACGCTTTTTCTTTATTTCTTATCGTCAGGGCTGGAGCTTCTCGACCGAGTGGACTTCTCAGACGGTGAACAACTCGGTCCCGATGCTTTCGACCGATGAGACCAAACTGGTCCAGATCCTCTAGGGGATCATTTCCGCTTCCAGGGGGTGAAAGACATGAACGAAGCATGGTTGTCGAGGCGGGCCTCAGCCCAGCCCCCCGGGGTATGTTTCTGCTATTTGCTTATCATGCTATGTTTTCTCTGATTGTACCTTGTCGTGTAGAAATGTTCAACCTCGGGAAGATGACAGGACGGGCTGTAGATCGACGGTTCCATCGGTGATCAGTGCATTTGCCTCTTTGGTAGCCATTGGCTCCACAGTTGAGAAGCGCACTAGCGTCGACGTGGGGTCGAGTTTGAGGAAGCACAATAGGAGGGGGACTTCCGAGCAGCTCGCGAACGCCTTGGGGAGCACCACCAGGGTCCCCATTGAGAAGGGGAAGGAGCCGGTGGAAACCGAGGAGGCCCCTGAACGGGGGTATACCCTCCGCAAGCTAGACCGTGCGGGGGCGGAGACGTACTTTGTCACCATCATGATGCGATTGAAGGCCGTCGAGGGTGAAGATCCTTTGGTTTCGAGGTGGTCGGCCATCTCCGGATCCAGTCAAATCTGGACAAAGGGTCCATTGTTCGGGGAGTATCTACGGGGGGCTATGCACTCCGTCCTGACGAAGCAAATATACGAATACTACTATGAAAGATTCTCTTTACGTGGTCCAAGCCAAACTTATATATAAGCATCTATAGTTTAGGATCATAGCTCAAAGAAAGATTTTACATCACCCACTCCGTCTCTTTCTTCTTTTTAAGTTAGTTCTTTCTTCTTTCTTAAAAACTGCTATTACTGCACTTTAATCACAAGGTATAGCTGCTACTTCAATGGAATGAATGAAAATGCACCTTTCTTTTCTGGAACAATCCCCATGAATAGGATAAAACCCCTTATTGGATGATATTTCCATAAGATATTCTCCTAATAAGTGGATGGCTCTGTCTTATCCTTCAGAAGTAGCCAGCTTTTTAACCTATAGTTAATCCCAATGGCTTCTTTTCCTTTTTATCTTACCGAAAGTGTTTCCACACTAACCCACATCAAGTCATTCATTACAGAATCGGTGCACATTATGGTAATGTAGAGGCGAGTGCACCATCTATTTTTCCTTTGAGTCGTTGCGAAGTGAAAGAACTCGCACGTTCCGAGGCGACTGTGTGTAGAAGCGCTTATTGGAGCTGGAGCAGCTGCTTGTTCAATAAGTGAGTTGTTTCTTGCTTATTATATTAATGTCGGATAAAATCATTTAGTGTTCATTCATACTGTATGTAAAATGTCACAAAACAACCTTTTCACTGAGAAGAGCGTCACTCATATCATATAGAAGTTCTGCTTTGGACGGTTTTTGACTTTTAAATGAGCAGGGCTCAGATCTATGAGTGTGAGAGCAGTGCTTGTGAGTAGAGACCCTTCTTTCCGACTCCTTTTCCCTTTCCAAGATGGAAGTCAACAAATACTCCATTTATTTTTCAGGCATCAATCAGAGAATTACTTGAATTTCATATATGCTATTATTAATATTATAGAGAATAACAATGGCATACGCAATAAGCTAAGGATAACTGTGCCTCAATTCCTTTTCAAGCGCCTCTGTATACTGAAAAGTGTAAGGTAAATAGCTTTGATGCTTTAAAGAAAGAAGTAGCATTTAACATAGTACACGTAAACAACCAGATAGTAAAGTAAACAACCTGCTTTGCGTTGCATTTCAAGACTAACGCACCCTTCACTAACGCGCGCGCAATCAAACTATCTACCCTGGCTTGCTTTCGTCCTTCTTTCTTCCGTAGCTTTTGGGGCATTGCTTAGTCTTATTTGTTTGTTTCGTTGCTTGTTGCATCTGGAATTGCTTAGTCTTTACTTGTTTGTTCTGTTGCTTGTTGCATCTGGAATTGACTATAAATGCACACATGCTATATAAGTAACCTGACTGCTCACTCTAATGTAAGATATTAACCTGACTGCTAACTGCGGACTCTCTTCTGCCTCATTACTACTTCATCTATAATGAGAGTATTAAAACTGCTTGTATCTTCCAAATTCCCTAAAAGGCTTATTACTGTTTTGATTCTTGGAGTGCTAAGTGACGAAGCCCTGCTCTTACTTCTTATGGAATATCAAGCACAACTAATGGAATTGAGTCAAAGAACACCGATGCCTGCAGGCTCTTCACCATTAACCGCTAACTCTCTCTTCTGCCTTACGAACCCTATATGTGTTTAAAGAATGATTGCCTAGTTATGGCGTTTGCTTTTGATCTACCACTTGTTGATTTGCTTATTCCTGGAGCTTTCAGATTGGAATTGAAACTTGGTGATGAGATACGATATTGCCTGATTGAGAGCCGTAGGGTGAGTTCTGCTTCCTAACTCCCATAAGCTCTTGCGCCCTTATAAGTAAAGATTAGTGCTTGTTCCGTTGAAAAGAGAAGCCTTTCTGATGAATTACACAAGTCGTAACTCTTTTTTTTCTCTCCTTTGCGATCTCCAGGGCAACAACACCTCTTCTTCCTGCTTCTTCTGGCAAAAATTCATATTCGTCGAAAACTTTACTTGTTGCGCTGAATGAACTAGGAAAAGGAAATACTTAATTTACAGTATATCTTGCTTCGAGCTCCCTATGCTCAAACATACATTTCTGAACTTGGACCTAGACCTTCTGATTCTTTAAAGTCAACAAATCATCCTTTCACTCTCCCAGACGCCACTGACGCACTTAGTCTTGCCCCGAGTAAAACATTAATTTCAATTGGCACTTATTTGATTTTATCTCTCTTGCACTACCGCTTGCTGAATCGGAAGATGCTGACTTTAGAACTGATCTCGATCCATAGGGGCTGTAGTGAATTCTGAGGCTGCCACAAAAATGCAAGTCTCTTAAAGGCAAGGTAAGGAAACGAAACTCTATTACTTTGAACTAGAGCCTTATACACAAGCGAGCACTCTCTCACCTCTCTCATCGCTAACACCTTTATCTTATTCTATAACTTCCATACAATACTCTATTCCTAAGCTTGTTGACTCCGCTTGCAGATGACTTGTTCACCGCTTAGCCTCTCTATTAGGATGAAACTCTAGATGAAACTAGAACCGCTAACGCTTGCATTGCTGCTTTAGACTTGACCTCTGACTCTTGAGTCGACTCCACTTTCCTTCCTACTTGCTGGTTCAGCTATCTATACTCTTTTTTACCTATTGCAGATCCTGCTCCTGAGTATGATCCATCTTCTTTCAATAGGATAAGGAATAGGGCGAACATAAAGATACTCTACAACAAGCATTTTTGTAACTATCACAAGGAGCGGGAGCAAGATAATCAGTTTTCCCTATTATACAGAAGCAAGTGCTCGAAAGTAAGGTATTGTCGACTCGATAGGTAAAGGTTAAAGTGTTGGAGTAGAAGTTTAGAAGTTCGATGCTTTAGCTCCTTCTCCTTGCCCCGAAGCGAAGTGGAATCTCCTTGTGTGCTAGTGTTGTCAGGAATGTAAGCTGTTAGAGTTGTTTCAAGGGAAGAGTCAATCAATTCTATTTCTATTATACTATAATATGTATTTATTGTTGTCGGTTCTGATAGAAACGAGAAAGGATATTGGAAAGAAATGAAGTGTTGTGATTTATTCCTTCACTCATATCTATTTATACAAGAAGAAAGAAGGGTAAAGGAGATTAGGCGTTGAGGATTTCCCTCAACAGTCTAACCATTCTGCTGCTATTATTACAAGAACTCTATCTTTTAACATACCCCAGCAAAATCGTGCTTCTATCAAGGACACCGATCTTGGACCTATGTAGTGAAAATAACTTGCGGGCGAGTGGCTTCGTGAGGGAGTCCGCTAGTTGATCAGCTGTGTGAACATGAGAAACACGTAGTTGATGATTGATCACTAGATCTCGTACAAAGTGAAAGTCAATTGCTATATGCTTCATACGAGAGTGAAACACTGGATTGGTTATAGGACTCCAGCAGGGTTGAGTCCTAATCTCCCTAAGAAGTAGTCAATAAAACCCTACTAGATTGTAATAAAGTCACTCCTATCTTATAAAGGAGTATGACTAGAGTTTAGATTAATCCTTAGGGCTTAGTGGCCGCCACCTCCCTTACTGGGTTAGTCGGCTAGGGTTCCCCTTGCTTAGGTCGGCTATAGAGCCAACCTAGCTGCCCCTTATTCCTATTAAGGCAGGTCAACTATAGGAAGGGCAAAGGGATAATTTTACTTAGACGAGCACCCCCTTAGGCTAGGGTTTTGATCCTTATTTAAAGATGTAGCCACCCCCCCTTTGAATCAAGCAATTATCAACTTTATTTCAGCCTTGTGCCAAGTCTAGGAGGGTGGAACCCCTATAGTGTTCCAAGAGTTGATCCCCTTCAAGGATCAAAATCTATAGAGCTCCTTCTGGGGTTCTATCATCTGGTATCATAGCAGCGATCTTGTTGCCCCCGTAGCCGTCATCCACACCTCCACCTTCCCAAGCAATTCCCATAATTGCTTTTGACGTCGCCTCTATCCACTGTCGCCCACCAAGCCGCAGATCCATCTATCTGTTGCCGCCACCTGAGAGATCTAGGAATCTGATATTTTTTTATCATCCAAGCCTCTTCAATACTGCAAGATTTCTTACTTGACACATTGAAGATTTTTTCCAAATTTTATCGCTGCAAATTTCGTTTGTCGCAAACGTTATCATTGTTGCAAAGGTGGAACGCTGCAGAAATTTTAAGCCGTGCTTTTGCCTCTTGAGACCAGTTTATTTCTTTTCCTTTCTGGCCAAAATTTTTACACAATTCTAGAAATCAACTTGGCTTTCATTTGGATTTAATTTCTAGAAGAAACTCCTTCTAGAAGCAGTTTTCTTGTGCAATCTTTTACCATAACGCAGTGCTGAAAATTTTACCAAACGCAGTTTTCTTGTGCAATCTTCTGCCCTCCGCCTATTGGCATCTTGAAACTGAACTTTTGTTCATCCTTTTTGACCAAAATATTTAACAAATTCATATATCATCTTAGCTTTCATCTAAGACTAATCTCTGAAAAAGGCTCTTTCTGGATCCGGACTTATAGCGCTGCTATCCTTCATCACGTAGTACTGAAATTTTACGATGAGAATTCTGCGATCTTGTTTGCAATAATTTTTCTACTGTTACGCTATCAAAATTTTCTTGATCCACATTACTACTACAGTCACCATCTGAACGAAAATTTTGATATTCAAATTCTTCATAAATTTCTCAGATTTTTGCTGCAATTAACGTTGAGAAACTTCTGCTTCTTCGATGGGAATTCTGTTCGGCAGTATAGCGTATACCGCAGCGATCTTTCATCAAAATTTTATCGGATTTTGCTGCCATATTTTCCAGATTTGAGACCCCCCCTCTCATCTTCAATTCCTACTATTACTCCCCAAAAAACCCTAACAAAACTACAGCCAAATAGCAATCCCAATCAGCCATAACCGCAGCCTACTTCCTTATCGATCCACTTACCTTTTCAGCCAACTTTTCTTACCAATACACCTACCTTTGCTGCCATCTATCTCAGATCTAAAATCTATTTCTCTAACCTTCATCTACCATAGCCCTCAAACCACATCAATTTGCAGCCTAAACTCCACAAAACCACAGCCCCAAATCGCACCCAAAACAGCCACAAATCGTACCAAAAAACTGAAGCCTTCGGTCCACCAACCTTTTAGCCGCCCAATCTCCCCTATCCCTTCAACCACAGTATGCATCTTTCACTGCCCAACGCTGCCAACAGTGATCTCTTGCTGCCATCCTCCTTGATCGTAGCCAGCAGCGATCCTTGCGGCAAAAAGCTACTAGTAGCAATCTTTTGCTGTAATTTGTTTACATCGCAGCCCACAACAATCGTTTGATGCCAACTATCTTGATCGCGACCAGCAACAAATTGAACACAACAGCAGCTGTCTCTCACTCCATACCACTGTTGCCCTCCTCCACAACAGTCATGTATATCGCTGCCCCGTCTTCCTCCTATTGCAACTCTTGCTGCAACCGACGTCACTTACAGCCACGAAGTCGCATCATAGTCGCAACTGACGTTGCTACTGCCCTCTTCTTCCTCCATCGTCGCTATTGTCTTCCAATTCAGATCTCTTGGCTGTCATCTTCTGATATATATCAGCCACCTAAAAAATCACAGCCTCAATGACATTGCAACATTAATATTGCAGAATCACCGAAGGACCACAACGGACATTGCAGCTGCCATCTTCTTCCTCCACCGTCGCTGCTACCCTTGGCTACCACCCTCCACTTGGAGACTTTACCCCCGTAGCCCCAACATTGTTGTCATTCACTGCCTTCAACCTAAAAATTACAGCTACACTTTTCAGTCGGTTTGTTTGACGGGTTGGAGATCCTTATGTCATGACATCGCTGGGCTTATTCGAAGCCAAATTGGAGGCTTTCGAGATGCGTATGGATGCTAAATTCCACGCTCTCTTCAAGGGGTTTAGATTGGGCTAATCACCAAGCCCAAGAAGATCACAACATGGAGCAAATTCTGATTGCAAAAAGAACCCATCAGAGATAAGAAGCGAGGATAAGACATGATAGCCCTAGACCTTGACGACGTCGATCTCCTTTGTACAACTTCAAGAAGGGCACCTCAATTAAGATACTTAGAGCATGAGAGCCACATCCCAACCAAAAGCATATAAACCTTCAGCACCAATGAATTACAAGAACCTTGACGAAGAAGTAACGAAGATCCGTCAAACCTCTACCATCCAAGAGTACCAAATCAGGTTTGAAAGGTTAACTAATCAAACTCGTGATTGGTCTGGAAAATAGATATTGGGGACTTTCATTGAGGGCTTGAAGTCAGAGATTCAAGAAGTTAAAGCACGACAATCGTACACACTTAAGGCAGCCATCTCCTTCGCACGACTACACGAAGATAGGCTAAACCAAGATGCTCGGAGGACTAAAGCCGTTGCACGACCAGTAGCACAAAGACTCTCAGTCCCATCTACCACCAACTGGTCACCTCAGCTGAAAAAGTTAACAAGAGAAGAGCTTCTTGACAGATCGACAAAGGGCCTATGTTGGCATTGTAATAAACCGTGGAGCCAAGACCATCATTGTAAAAATGAAAGACCTCTATTAGTTGAGCCCACTGAAGAACCCAACTCAACAACATAGCTCTCGAGTCCGAGGAGAATGATATGAAGGAAAAACCATAATCAGCCGCCTGCACCTTTCATTCTCCACCACAGATATGAGACATTGATGGCTTCATCAAGCATCAGCCCGTCACCATCCTCGCCGACACCAGGAGCTCCAACGACCTTATGAATGACAAAAGAAAACAAGTGACCTTATGTGGGAAAGGAGAGAACGAAGAAAAGATTATCTCGACACAGTGCTTGGAGAAGCTCGCTGAAATCTCAGACACGTCCGCTGAACCGAGCTGACTCCTTCCTACCAGACTGCACAACCCCTATATGTTGGTCTTACAAGGGGAATCACCAGCACATATTCGACCATATTGCTATCCACATTTTCAAAGGACTGAAGCTAAAAAGATCGTCTATGACACTTTATCTCCAAAAACATTGCCTCTTTGTTTGCAGGGATAAGCTCTTCCTGAAGTGTCATATTCAACTGAACCAGCTATGGGTTCTGATGCAGTGCTCCCTCATCTCGGGCTACTTCCACGACTTCACTGAGGAGCGGACCATGATGTTAAAAGTCTTCCTTGATGATAACCTCGGATCCACGGCCCACGATCGCAAGAAGGAATAAGAGAAAGACACCCACATGACCCCCACAGCCATGATGTCATCTATATCGATGCTAGCATTACCTGAACGTGGCAATGTGTTCGTACTTGGAGCAAACACGTCCAGAGTTGGGATTGGTGTCACCCTTATGCAAGATGGTCGACTCCTAATTCACACCGAGGCTTCCCCCACACTTCATACGAGATTTTTAAAGGAGATACTCATTGCTACCAAATTTAAAATTTGGCTGGATATAGGTCAATGGCATGAAAGAGGAGTAAGCCTAAAAGAATTATAATCCATGCTCATGCCTGCACATGCAAAGAAGAAATAGCCTCCTGATAAACTTCAGAATGGACAAAAAGTTGAAGATCAAGTTTTCTTACACCTCCAGCCCGATCAGTAGGAAACTCGAGCCTTAAGGAAGTGGTCTCCCTATTTCTTTTGGCCTTACAAAATTGGGGACCACATTGGAGCCCTAACCTGGAGATCAGATCCGCGCACCATATCAAGGTTACAATTGATCCACTAGGTATCCCACCTCAAATGGAAATTTAAAGAAGATGACTTATCCCAAATCCTTCCAACTAACACTCCAGCTGATGAGGAGGCCAAAGTTCAGTTGATAATAGCATGGGAATCATATGAGGAGCTGAAGACCCGATTCCCCCCGAGTTCATGAAACCTCAACCTGAAGGACAAGGCTGATTTTAAGAGAGCGGGTTTGATAGGACTCCAGCATGGTTTAGTCCTAATCTCCCTAAGAAGTATTCAATAAAATCCTGCTAGATTGTAATAAAGTTACTCCTATCTTATAAAGGAGTATGGCTAGGGTTTAGATTAGCCCTTAGGGCTTAGTGGCCGCCACCTCCCTTACTGGGTTGGTCGGCCAGGGTTCCCCCTGCTTAGGTTGGCTATAGAACCAACCTAGCTGCCTCTTGTTCCTATTAAGGCAGGTCGGCTATAGGAGGGGCAAAGGGATAATTTTAGTTAGGTAAGCACCCCCTTAGGCTAGGGTTTTGATCCCTATTTTAAGATGTAGCCGTCGCCCCCCCCCCCCCCCCTCGCCCCCCCCCCCCCCCCCCCCGTGAGTCAAAGGATCATAGCATTGGTAAGCATTATGTTCAGGAGAGTAACCAATGAAGGTACAAGGCTTCGACCTTGGGGCTAGTTTATGGTATGCATAAGGATGTAGCTAAGGATAAACACAATAAAAAATCCTAAGTTTATGAAGATTTGGGGATTTATAAAATAGTTTTTCAAATGGTGATTGATTATGGAGGACTGAAGTAGGCATACAATTAATCAAATAGATGGCAATCTGGAAGGTTGTAGATAAAAAAGTAGTTATCATGGAAGCATGATGGAGAAGTGTAAGACCAGTTTCAACTATATACCGATGTTTACGTTCGGTTGAGCCAACTAGTTGAGGAGTGTACGGAGGAGACTTGAGATGCTGAATACCACAGGCTAACACGTATGGTGTTAGTGTTTGGTGTTCACCCCCACCGTTAGAATAAACTGTTTGAATTATGGATTGAAAAATATTTTCTACCATTTTTTTGAAGGTAAGGAATATTGTGGAAACCTCATACTTATGTTATAGAGGATAAAACCAAGTATATTTAGTAAAATAGTCAATAAAGATAACATAAAATCTGTATTTATTAAACAAAATACTTGGTGCAGGACCTCAAATATTAGTATACAAAATTTCAAACGGTTGTGAGCAAGAAATAGAAGAAATTTCAAAAGGCAATCTATGACTTTTAATAAGACATGCATCACAATGTGTAACAATACAACTTGCTTTAGAAGATAGAAGAGAATAGCGAGAGAAATTTTTTTGTAGAGTTGGGGAAGAAGGGTGACCAAGACGATGATGCCATACATCCATTAGAACAACAACAGAGGAGTAGGTAGTGGACTGAGAGATTGATGACCACTGATAGATGTTATCTTTACTCTTGTCTTGAACTAACAATGCCCCCATGCTAAGATCCTTGACAAGAAAATAATTAGGAAAAAATTCAATGGAGGTATTATTTTGTTTACAAAATTAAGAGACAGAAATTAGATTCCATTTGATATGAGGAGCGCATAACACATCATCGAGTGTAAAGTCACGATAATGCAAATTAAGCATTGTGGAACCCATATGAGTAATGGGAAGTCGCTTACCATCACTGATGATGATATTATCGTTATCACCAAGCTGTTATAAAGGGACAAGTTCTAGAGATCCAAAGTGATGTGATGGGAGGCGCCAGATTCCTGAAGGCAGCAACGAGTTGCGCTTGGGGCATGGTAGCGAAAGGTCGAGGATGAGACCGACAGACCTTGGCGAAGTGACCAATCTTATCACACAACTGACAGACTATTCGTTGTTGAGGCATAGGAGCAGGTCGCCAAGGCTGTTGATAATTGATGTTGCTACCTGGAGGCATGGAAGTAGGATGGTGTTGGTAATTGATGTTGCTCCCTTGAGGCATGGGAGCAGGACGCCAAGACTATTGGTAATTGATGTTGCTCCCTTGAGGCGGTGCCTGCCCGAGTACCTTGTTGATAGACTTAGAATATTGTTTGCTCTTCTTTTTAGATTTGTGACTTACTTGAGCAGTAATAGGTGGTCCTAGAGCCCTATCTTCACACTTTAGATATGTCTCGTAGTCAGTCAACTTATCGTACAACTCCTCAAACGAGTCGTGTGCCCGTATGCTGCTGCCAATTCTTTATACTCAGCCCAAAAACCATTAAAGGGTGTAAACAATGACTTCATCATCACTGAGGTTGTGCCCTATTAAAGCTAAATCATCGATGATAATCTTTATATGGTACTTCCCTCTTGTTTGGTGTTCATTAGACATGAGAGGAGGTCGAGCATGTGAGTGCACGAATGATTTGCCAATATAATTTATAATTTGCACCAGGCTTCATCAGTTGTAGCACAGGAAGATATAAGTGATGCGACGGAACCAGCGATAGAGGCTTAAATTGCCTGGAGAATGAGATAATCTTGATGTAACCATAACTTATGCTCCAGATTTGGTACTTGACTTGTTGCCCCCGAGATATTGATCATTTCTGGTGGACAACTGAAAGATCCATTAACATAACCTAGTAATCATAGGCAAAGAGGAGATTAGAGAACTGAGCATGCCAGGATGCATAGTTTCCTCCTATGTATAATTTGAAGGGGATGAGGGCTGCAACATTGATAGAGACAAGCCCTGTATGTTGAGAAGTACTATTGCTCCCTACGGGGATAGTAACTAGAACTTGAGAGGTAGATAACGAAGACATTAGGAGAAAAGATACCAATCACTGTCACTTCTGTGTTTGGAAGATCTGCGTTGCTGAAGGGCTTGCAGATCAGTTGTGTGGCTGACTAGGATGTGAGAATTGGAGATTATAGTAGCAGGAAATGTGTAATGAAGGAAGCCTTGTAGAAGCCTTATAAGTTCCCAACTGCTACCATCTCCACCAAAGGAAGCCTTGTAGAAGGCTTGGTCGAGCAGCGGCAGGGGAGGAAGATGGGACTGAAGGGCTTGGCTCTGGCGTGGGTAGAGGAGCATCCTTTGATCAGAAGAGAAAGCAGTAGGAGAGAGCAGATGGCCACTGACGCTGAAGATGTCGTGTCCGAAGGCAACAACAAGGAATGTAGCTCCTTCCACGCGTCGGCTTCCACAACTGGAGAGGATGGTCGCCCGGTCGTTGGATCTTAAAGGGCTACCACCGGAGAGGGAGATCGATGGCTGCGACTTCTCAAGCGGCTGTGGCTGCAATTGAGAAGAGGAGAAATGGATTGCGCCAGAGAACGACTGCTTGAAGAGGCTGTTGCTCTTTTTTTTTTTGTCGAGAAGCAGAAGTCGCAACTGCAAGGGCGATCTGCGATCTCCGGATGGCAGAGAACTGGCGAGGGCGCAGGAGTCGGTGCTTGCTGGCTCTCTGCTAGAAGGGAGAGACAATGGGTAGTCTTCTCTTCATCGAGAGAAAAATAAAGATGCTCGATCAGCGGCTGGAAACGACGGGAAGATCCAACGACTGCTGGGAAGATCGACGTCGATCTAGTGTTAGTTCTTGTCCAACACGACGGCAGCAGGTATGGAAAGGAAGAGGAGTCATCACTGCTTGTCGGTGAGAAGAGTCAGCACCAAAAGAAGGGGAAGCTACCGAAGGAGAAGATGAGGAAGCCGCTGTAGTGAAGGTGTGCTTCCCTTTCTTCACTGACTTGAGGAAGGGAATTTTCTATCACTGGGGAGTTTTCTGTCGTTTGACCGCAAGAAGATGCAGAGATGCCTTTGGTTTTGCTGCAATTGTTTGCTTGTTGAAGTGGCAGCAATCTAGAAGGCATTGCTCGATCTGCGGCATGCAGATGAGGCAGAGAGGGCTGCCAGACCAGCGATGTGGATGTTGGTGTAGAGCAGGACCTAAATCTTCGGATCCTCGAACGAGAACAACATTGGCGATGGGTGCAGCAGCGATGCTCTATTTTTGTCGGGAAACAGATGTCACAGCTTGAGAAGTTGTCCGATGGCTGCGGCTTCGCAGAAAGGGGCTGCTGCGAAGAAGAAAAAGAAAGGAAGGGCAGGCAGTCAGACTGTCAACCCTTTAGCGACGAAGAAGGGGCTGTGGCATGCAGCCAAACGCGATGGGGATTTGATGTCATTTGACAACGAGAAGAAATCTTGCTTTAGGCAAGTGGCTCTGATACCATGATAGAAACGAGAAAGGATATTGGAAAGAATTGAAGTGTTATGATTTATTCCTTCACTCATATCTATTTATACAAGAAGAAAGAAGGGTAAAGGGATTAGGCGTTGAGGATTTCCCTCAATAGTCTAACCATTCTGCTGCTATTGTTACAACAACTCTATCTTTTAACAGGTTTTTCAAATGAATGAGTTGCACCTGCCTTGGGAAAGGAAATAAGACTTGATTTTGAGTTTTTGAAAGAAGCTTCATCGACTCTCTTTTCGCTTAGGTTAAAAAATGATATGCTAATTAAGCGATAACTCCTTTTAGAGTAGGAAAGTGGAAAGTCCTGTTTTCGGCGCTAATGGAGTATGTTGTTGCTTGATTCATTACTTGTTTGTTTGTATATCTCTTTGTGTCTTGCTCGATTCTTCATGGAACTTTCCCTTCACGAACCTTTCCTGTAGCGTTCGTTTACCCTTACATGAATGAAGTGTAAGCTGTTAGCTATCACGAATAGAGGCATTGCTTGAAAACGAACGTTAGCTCACAGCTTGTTAAGTAAGCAATGCAGCCTTAGATATGATTTCACTAAAGCACCCTGCATGACTCACTAAAGAAGAGAGGATAGGCACAACACTATTAGAATAGTATCTACTAGCGCCCTTTGCTTCTTGTTCTGTGCTTGCTCATTCGTCAGTCATTACCTGTTAGAATGAAAGTAAGCTTAGAATGAAAGTCAGCTTATAATTAAAGTCAGGATAGACTCCAATCTTCAGCATGAGAGAGTTAGCTTATTGGGGCTTGAAAGAGTAAAGGTGATCGTGCTTGTGTATAAGAAAGATCAGAGACAATAGAGCTGGAGAAGGAAAGTGGACAACAGATTATGAATCAGTAGTCCGCGACTAGAGAGAATAGAATATCTGCCGACCAATTCTTTAAGAATAGAATTCACAATTTAGTTCACACTACACGATCTCACTAAGGTTCATCTTTGCGCTATTCCTATAATCTATTATTCTTTCAAACTTCCTAACAGGGGCTTAGTATCAGAATTAAGCTTTGAAGCATCGATTAAGTATAAAGTATGGGTTTCTTTCAAGAGTTATAGTTCAAGTAGTAAAAGAACTCTCTGTTAGTGCAAGTAAAAGATGCAATTGCAATTTAGTATGGAATTAGGATAAGATTACAAACATATATATATGATCTTGGTTAAGCGGTAAGTGAATGATCTGATTGTTCTTGTTTTGTCGACGGGAGAATCAAGAGTGCGCAAGTTAGCTGCAAATGAGAGGAGAGTTGTGGATAGTTCAAGTTTCATGTCTATGTCAATTTTCAATTCAAAAGGAGAAGCTAAGCTCTATTAGGTCAGTAGTGCAAGAAAGGATTCTTTAGTTCAATTGATCTGCACTAACAGGAACAGAGTTTATAAGTATGATAGCGGTATTCCTCAAATATGGAACATCATCACATTTAGAGCATCACAATTCAGAAATTCAGATTAGAGTTGAGCAACACCTCTGATTCAACAATGACATGCCTATGATCTATATTCTGATTTTGACTTTCAATCTTTTCCTGGTTTACTTGCTCGTAAGGGATAGTGGATATTGTTTCTGCGAAAGAATGATTCAATGCTGTATTTGTTGAGTCAGGAGTTGCTAGTTCGACTTTGCTCTCTGTTGTCGATGAGAAATAGGCCTTCTTCAGCCTTAACCATGAATATGAGTTCTAGTAATGCTTACTTTCGATTTCAGGGTGCCTATATCTAGCTTACTCTCGGGTCAGAGAAGCATATTCCTATGGATCTGAGGCTGTTCAGTATCTTGATCTTGGCACTGGTTATAGGTCCACTGCAATCGGGTCTGAAAGGTTCAGTTTGTTTGGTTGAAAGTTGTCGTATGTATATAAAATTTCTAGCTCATCTCTACTACCCACGTAGCGGCAACAAAAGAGCATATGTAGGTTCTCCAAAGAGCATAGATAGTAGCTTTAAGAGCAAGTCCAACAGAAGAAAAGATACAATACAGATAAAGAATAAAGAGAAGGCTCTGGATATGAAGATCGGATATGGGAAAGAATATAGTACTGTTACTTACGCTACAAAGGAAAGATTGAATAATTTGTTTGACACCTCCATTCCTGATTTATGGGTAGGTTAGTCTAATTCTTTTATTCCAGGTTTTCCTTTCATCTGTATTGACTGCTCGAAAGATGAAATTGATTCTAAAGTACTAAAGTAATGCTGCCCAACCTTTTTTATGGTTAATGCTTGTTCGGTTAAAGTAGAGGGAGTATCTTTGGCTTGCACACTTGTAGCTTGCAGGAATTCAATCAGTGTCGAGTGTTAAAGTAGAAGTCACGGAAGTAAGTGATTCTAAAATAGAAGTGGAAGCAACGTTCTAAAGATAAGAAAAAGATGTTTGATCTGCACTACAAGAAGTTGTTGAAGAGAATAGAGGTGCAAGTTCCAGTAGCAGTGCGAGGTGTTAGTTGAACAAACTTCTCTAATTGAACGAGAAGATCTCATTCATCATTTGAGAGAAATCTTTCCTCAAACCTTGCATAAATATGTGTTGTAGGAATGTATGAAGTGTGCCATTTTTTACCATCATTTTCATCTTTAACATGGTATCATAGCAGTTCTCTCTTTAAGAGAGATTACTTGTTGTCAAACGATAGCTTTCGTCAGTCACCTCGGTCAAGCCTCTCTCACCGATGGATTCTTCCAAGCTGTGGGTAGGAAGAAGAAGACATTGGTAGAGCCATCTCCTCGCCAAGCTGCAACCAGAGGAGATCGTTCAGGTCTGTGACGCCATCCGACTTCTCTTTGTTACGCCTCACCGTCGGCTGCTCCTCAACCTCCTCCAGGGCCACCTTCACCGGTGATCACCCATCTCCCAACCACTGCGCACCTTTGTCGATGCCCAATTGAAGTGGGTTTGTGATCACACCCTCAACCACATCGTCGAGAGGGAGAAGCAGATCCACATATTCCAGAACCCCCTCCACTCCCGCAGATCCATACCCTTAAGGACTCCCTTTGCTCCCGTCGCTCTTCATTTGTGTACAACTACTACGGCCCTGCCTCGGTGCTTCACCTTAGACCCTCTCTCTCTCTCGTGGCCATTGCGTCCACAGATCGGGCCCCTGTTCTCTGTCTATCACTTGTCAGATTATTGTTCTTTTGCTTATTTGCTACTGTTGCTCCTTCCTCTAGCCGAAGCTATAGCACATCAAGCAGTCGCTAGCCATATCATCATGCCTTGCGCTAGCATTGCCATCTACAAGGTCTACTAGTCATCGAACCATCCACTTCTTCCCTTCTTCGGTAGTATGATAGAAACAGAGGACCCTCTGCTTCTTCTACCGAAGCAGCAAGTCACGATTTTCAGTCGACTTCTCCTCCTCTTTCTTTGGTGACTGATCCTTCTCCCCCTCTCTACTGTTCTGCCAGCAACCATGGCCTCTATGCCATTAGCCTTCCCGGCCGCGGCTTCTTCTACCGAAGCTACAATGAGCAGGTCTGCATCGTGCAGTAGAGCACAACTGATGCATCATCGTGTCTTCACCGATATTCTCTGCCAAGAACTCCTTTTCCAGCCTTTCCTACATCCTCCAATTCCACAGTGACACAGATCTACAATCACTCTATGGCCTGGTCAGATCGTACCTACTGCTGCCCGATCTGCAAGGCGATTACCTTCTGTAGGTGGCTACTCCATCTACTTCCCACCAGCACTGGGGACGTCGCCTATAGCCTACACCGTCTTGCTATTGGTGCATCATAAATCATCGACAACAGGTTTTGGATGCCTTAGTTCCTCCTTCCCCCTCTTTGATCTTGGGGACTGCCTCTGAGTGCCAAGGATAAGCCTTTGTCGTGACATCAAGCGGCCATTGTTTGAACATAACCTCATCGGAGACTACCTCCTGCACAGCCAAGAGGGATTCTGTTTCGATGATTCTTCTTCCGTCTACGGCTGCAATTTCCCAACCACATGGGGAGCGGGAAAATGCAGTGATAGCAGTAACTTCTCAATGCTCGGTGACGATACCCACCTCTCCCTGCAGCATATCAGCTCTAAATTTGCAATTGTCAGTGCCCTCAATCTCTAGTTGCTTCTTCCCTTCACCGTCATGGCTTTCAGCCTCTACTAGTGGTGGATCAAGGGAATCACCAGATTTGATCAGTTTCCTGACGATAACTACAAACCAGTCGCTGCTTCCTCTGGTCTCCTTCTCATGCAGCACATCCATCCACTCTGTTGCTCGCAGCTCTTTGTGCCTGCTTTCTGCTGAGCTTGCTTCCTCCTCCCTCTATCTTCCCATTGGCGCTTGTGCCTTCCTCTGCACTGCCAAACTTAGTCGGCTGTACCCGCGGCGGTAGAACTCAACTGGCGCCATTGGACTTCTCATCTCCAGCTTTAGCACGATAGAGCCGACATTCTCTCCCTCTCCCTCGGTGGCTTTTGGTTTTCTTCGTCTGCTCACCTCACCTCCACTGCGAACGCAGCTCTGAGAGCATTGGCAACGAAGCACCTAGAACTGCCAAAGTTTTTTGTCCCTGCCAGTGCAATCGTAGCTCTCCATCCTCGTCTCATCTGAGTATCCTCACTGCCATCGCTCAAAGTAGCTACGACTGCCATCGCTCTGGACACACCATATGATAGCCAAGCAATAGCTACGACTGCAAGAAGCTTACGGAAAGATGAACATCCAGTTCCTTTAAAGAGCAGCACTCATACCCTCCGAAGTAGCTCTCCACGCTCCAAGAGTAGAATCTGCCAGTGTTTGCTGCCCTGCTGCCAGGAGTATTGCTTATTTGTTTGCAAAAGTCGAGCAATGGTGACGAGCCAAATCCCAAGAAGATCATCCGTCTACTTCAGTCGCACACTGCCATTCTCCGTCCCCCAACGATCTTCGGCACTGCTTCCTCGGCAAGATCACCTACTTCCCATATCTCTTCGTTGCCTGTCACTATACACTCGCATCCAGTTGCGACAACCGACGGCGGCAACCCTATGCTGGTTTGGATTTTTATTTCTCTCCAATACCTTATCCCTCAAGTAGTACTATCTTTGTAAGTCCACCTCCTAACCTGTGCCTTCTCTTGCTTTCTCCACGGTTGTCACCCTTGTGATTCCCAAATGTCTTCCTCATCTACATTTGATGCTCCAATTCTCTTTCCTACTAGTAATCCCTCTCCACATACAGGACTTATTTCCATCAATGCTACCTCTTTAATCCCCTTTAAGTTATCTAAATGAGGCAACTACACGTCCTAGCGTGCTTAATTCTCTTATCTTTTATTTGGTTATGATTTATTGGGTTATATTAATGGTTCTCTTAGTTGTCCACCATCAATGATCCATGTTCTAGGAGAACCTAGCCTAGTACCCAATTCAGCCTACAAGCTATGGTTACGTTAAGATTGACTCATTAATGCTCCAAGCAATTCACACTTTTGGTGTTGTATCTATCACCCCGCTTGTGTCCTCCTGTGCTACTACTGCGGAAGCTTAGACCAAGTTACAAACTACCTTAGTGAATCGTTCGAGGACTCGCATGTTTGGCCTACTTTTCAGCCTTATGAACTTAAAGCAGGAGGGAAGTAATGTTACCGACTACTTACAACATACCAAAATGAATATCGATGACCTGGCTTTGATAGGTCATTCCCTCACTAATGAAGAAGTTCTCGTCCACACACTTAATGGACTGAGTGCAGAGTTCAAGTAACTGGCAGCAACACTTTGAGCACGTGACTCTCCAATCTCTTTTGAAGAACTTTATAACAAGCTCATAGACTTTGAAGCTTACCTGAAGCATGACGATAGGCTGCCAGGACTTCTGCTAGGGCCTCCCATCATAGCTCAGTTCAACCAAAAATGGTTGAACTAGGTAGGAGAGGGGGGGCCTACATTGCAATACCTGAATCAGTTTGACTCAATGCCTTGAACTTTGACTTTATCCCAAACTTCCTTCTATGCTGACATAAGCGGATAGGCAGGCAATAAAAAAGAGACTAAATGGCTAGGGACATACATGGTAGTAGTAGTCTATCTTCGACTAGCATTACACTTCAGCTTACTTACCCTGTTGGAATCCTTCTGCTCAAAGCTCTCTCTTCTTGGCACACGAAAGAAGCAAGATCGGGCGAGAGCTCGTTCCAATCACAAGTCCTACTACGAGTCATTTAGCAAGTTCGATCAAGCTTTCTATATATGTGGGAGAGGTAAGCAAGATCTTTGATTGACGTGCCTGAATCAGGTTTCTCAATGGTAGCTTCTCTGAGCTTTCTCTATACCTTAATCTCACTGCTGGAATCTCTCTTTTGACAGACAGGCCATATATTAAAGAGATTTTAGAGAGATATAACAATATCACCTTATACTATTCCACATGCTACCGCTTTTAAGCTCCCCCCTTTATCCGCTCATGTAAGTTAATGAAAAAGATTAAAGGAATGTGTGAACAAGACGTCTCGGGTAGTGTCAACCATTATTTCTAATATATGTTAGCATTCAATCCAAGGAAAAAGTGGAATCTTTTGATGCTTTTATCATGCCATTAAGATCTTTTTAGAAAAAGAAGGATTCTAAAATGGAGTTCTAGTCTCACAACATGGAATTTACCAAGATATGAATTCTCAACCCAATGGGTATGAAAATCCTCTCTCTTACTAGAAAGTATGGAATAGAGAGATCAAGATAAATTAGAAATGGGGCACCTTAGCAAATTATCATACCCCAAGCATCCTCCCTTAGGATATGACTCATTAACATGACTATTTTGGATTTCTTTCAAATGAATCATTCAGAGGTCGATATATGGTATGACCATGAAAACATACGAAAAGAATGGATACATTAAGGAGGCGAAACTTTTTATTGATCATAACCCTGAGAGGCATCTCTAAATCAACATATGAAAATACCACATCTTTTCATTGTCCACACGTATCTAAATCCCATAGACAAAGAAATATATTCTTGATATATATATATATAACTGCCATCCTGTTGTGAATAGCGTTGCTTGTAGCAACCTCTACCAACATTTGAAAGCATTCCCAGAAAACCGAGAGATAATAAGGCAATATAAAATACAAAGCTTGCACTTCTCAATACCTCCTAATAATAAAATATGCTGACAGGAGCAACCAAAGAATGGTGCTGCTGTACCCACAACGTACTTATCATTGCTCTTGTACTTGACGACTGATGTGGATAAGGAATCCCATTTGGGGCGATGAATAGGTAGGTTTTTAATATTTTTCTAATAAAATTATTTATTTTTTTTAAAAAATTATTATTAAAATTAATTAATAATATAAAATTTATAAATAATAATATAATACTTATAAAGTTTACACATTATGATAATATTTTAATATAAAATAAAAAATATTTATTGATATCATGTTATCTAACTCAATTTAATCAAATAAATCATAATCAATTTAATTAGGACTTGCGTATTGCATGGGCTCAATATCTCATACGGGGACGGGTAAGGAGTGCTTTATCTTTCCATCTTTAGTCCCACATTAGTTGAGAAGTAGGGGAGCTAAGGGCTCATAAGTCCATCAGCTTTCTTTACATTTGTAGGTATTTTTTGGAGTTCTCAGTCTCCACAAAGGGTAAAATCATATGAGTATGTCCAAAGCGCTCATGTAACTACGGTCCGCACTAATGTTCGATTGACCAAAATATCCCTTATCAAATCTCAACTCATATCTTTTTTATTTACTATATCGATTTTGTTATGGATGGATCCCCATATATACCGGTACCCATAGATATAATTGAGACTACAATAATTAAGAATGTTGATCGGATTGGATTCGATCGTAAGTCTATGGATTGCAGCGGGAAGCATCATGACGTCTCATGCAAAACTGCATTAGTAGGCATTTCCGTGATGTCAAAAGCAGGGAAGGATGAGGAAAGGTGGAAACATCATAGAAGTAGAGTGAGAAATAAAGAACCCAACCTGTGGAGTCAGTAGATGGAGATTAAACAGTTATGGATCGATCTTGTCATCATATGTCAATGAATTTAGGGTTTCCTCACACTACGGAAAGATTATATATATATATATATATATATATATATATATATATATATAAACTCCTGCTTTCTCTTTTCCTATATTAGGTCTTCCCCATCATATAAACTTCTTTAATCTCAAAGGGCATATATATCAAACTAAAAAATTAATAATGTTTATAAATAATGATAATAAATTATAATAATTAATATTCCTTTTAAAAAATCATGAATCAATAGGGCTTAATTAGATGCTAACCGAATGGATCTTAGATTTAATTAAACTTATTTAAGCTAGTGTCAATCATGATTTGAACCACTTTGGGACAAAATCAATATTTTGATTTAGTCATTGATTGAACCAAGTCAAAGTAAAAGTCAATTCTAGTCAAATTAAAATTCAACTTTATCAACTTATATCCTATTTGTTTTGTATCACAATATCCTATTTGTTTTGTATCACAAAGCATGAGATGTTCTAGTTGATTTTTTATACAATCAATGCCTATAGTATCATCGATACTTAAGAAAGAGAGAAAATGATTATGCAGGTGATTTGTTCGAAAGAAAAAGACTTAATTGAATATGCACATTTTGCTAAATAGTTAGGGTAGAATCGTAATGACACTAAGAGCGAGGTGAATTAGTACTATCATAAAAAAATTAATTTTTTTAAATTCGATCGATAAATCAATATAAAAAATACATTTAACCAAAAGTGTAAGTAATAATAGTAAATGAAGTAAATTAGTAAGTAATAACAAAGCAAAGCAAGAGAAGAATGTAAATCGATTTATATTGGTTTGATCATCCCGACCTACGTCCACTCTCAATTCCTCTTCCCTCGAGGTTATTGGATTTCACTATTGATTTTATTTCCAACGGACAAAGATTAACTATCTTTGTTACAACTCTTCTCCTTTTACTAGGCTCAGGAGAGAACCTTTATACCTCTCTTTTACAAGAGACCTCAACCCTACTACAATTTAGGAACACTTCTAAAGTCAAGAAGAAAGAAGAGACTCAACCAATGCTTAAAGAGAGTTTACAACACTTTTAACCTCAACAATTCTTTTATGATCAAGCAAGAATGTGTGGGGTATTTATAGAACCCCAAAGGCTTTAAAAATGGAGTCAAAAATTTAAATCCCTGAGATTTTAGGGTATTGGCGGTACTACCGCCAATGTCAGCCAATACTACCATCGAATAAAGCTTAAGAATCTGGCCGCTAGCGATACCATCGCTGGCTTAGGCGATACCATTGTCGACTATAAATGCACCAGGTCACTACACTATAGGTCCCAAATAGTATAAGAGGATATAATCCATTGAACGTGTCTGTTCTCAGTTACCGTGTATCTATAGTCTCTCATCCATTTAATATCCTAGAGATCGTATATTAGGTATGGTACTATCTGGCCTTATACGAAATCGATCAGAGTCTTACTCTAATCAGATTCTCCTAGAGAACTCATTCTCTCTCAATTCGAACGATCCTGGCCAGGGATTTGTCTGAGCGAGAGCACACAAGATATTCTTCTCGTGATAATAAGAGTAGACGATCCTTTATTGACACTCAATTGCTTTCATAAGGTTGGCTACCAATCCCGATAACCAATTGTATCATATTTGAAACTTTCAAACCTATAAGTTTGAGGTCAAAAAAAGTACTCAAACAAGTTAGTATATTAAGTCTAAGGATCAGACACACAACTATGACTACGAAATTGCTGTCAGACGTCAGGTATCATTAACTATCCAATATTCTATAAGTGGATTAATCAAAACACATTCTCTAATTTGCCTTTGTACTGTACCCTTAGTGTCCCCACACGAGCGACTATAAGACTAGCCACCTCTATCATATGGATGAGTATATAGTATATCATTCTATATGGTTATCTCGATGCCCCTCACGTGTAACCAATGACCGAGATTATTTAGGGTCTGTGTTTAAATATAAACCAGTCTCATTATCATGATCTCATCATGATCCAATTGTCATTGTACAAATATATGGACATCACAATATCTGTAATAGGCAACATAAAGTGAGAATATACCAATAATAATAATAAGTAAAAAGATCACATAGTGTGTCACACATGCCATCACTCACGTTATTTACTTGTAGGGCACATATAACAAGCAAAAAGAACATGCTACAACAGGAAGTGCATCGTTGCTTCATCCATCGTGTGGATCACCATTAGGGAGGAGTTCCTGAGAGCCCCTTCATCCACGAACTTGGATCTACGTCCTTTAGAGAATATGAGTTCCTCTAAGTGAGATCATCACACACTTGTCATACAATTTTTGATTTCTCAAGGTTTTTGCGCCCAATCGTCGCATGAAGATATGCCATTGTTCTTTTGGGGAACTAGTTTTACTTTCATTCTTTTGCTGCACATGTGATGCCCTCTGAGGTTTCCCAATATATGGTGCAAATACTTATTAGAGAATGAGTTCATCGAATGATCTGCTTATGGAATGCTAGATGGTTAATGGTATCTCATCGTCAGACATCAATTCCATAGTCCTAGTTGTGTTTGAGTACTTGGACTTGAGACACCAATAATGCTTTGTTTGAGTACTTCATTTTATGATACCAGACTTATAGGTCTAGAAGTTTCAAACATAGTACAAGGAATGACAACCAACCTTATGAAGGTAATTGTGTGTCTATAAGGGATTATCCACTCTCGGTATCATGAGAGAAGTATCTCGTGTATTCTAACTCAGGCAAATCCCTAGCCAAGGTCAATTAAATTATGAGAGGAGTTTTCCAGAGGATCCAATAAGAGTGAGACTCAGATATATTTCATATGCGTCTAATAACACCATGCCCAATATATGGTCTCTAGGATATTAGATGGATGAGGGAGTAACTGAAGACAGATAGGTCCAATGGATTGGATCCCCCTGTACCATTTAAAGACTATAATATAGTGGCCTAGTACTTCCATGGTGGATAAATTAAGTGAATCATTATACAGATAATAATTCATTGAGTAAGAAGAAGTTTCGAGTCAAAAGAGATTATGATATGTGCAACTCACAGGCAGCTCGGTATTAGGCCTAGAGGTCACACATATAAGGTGAACGATGCGACGAATAGAGGATTGGATATGAGATATCCAATAGGCACTCCTTTAGCTTTTTAATTAATCCATTGGGTGAGACCCAATAGAGTATGAAGCTTATAGTGGTTATTGAATGAGGATCACTTATTAAGCCAGTGGTAATTGGGTGGTGATCCAATACCCATTAAGTCATTACATGGGATCCATTCGGGTTACTTTAAGGGGCTCTCTATAAATGAGAGTGGTTCTTTAAGTGTCATAGGCTAGATCCTTTAGAGAAGTCAACCACCATCTGCTCCTCCTCCTCCTCCTCTCTCTCTCGTAGCCTCCCTCGTATGAGGGGAGAGGAAGAAGGTCATCCCCTTCCTTGCTCACTACTATTGTTGCCTTGCTACATGGTGGAGTGCCTTCACGAGGAGAGAGTATGCCAAGAGGAGGAGAGTCGCTGTTGTCATCCATCATGTGGACTTCCGCTAGAGAGGAGTTTACAATAGTTCTTTTATCCGACGAGCTATAATTTACGCATCAAGGGCCATACGAGTTCCCCTAGGTGAGAACGTCTCACCTCTTATATGTGATTTTTATTGGTTACAGGTGCTATGCAAGCCAATTATATGAGTGATGGCATGTGTGACGCGCTGTACAATCTTTTTGCTTATTATTATTATTGGCATATTCTCAATTTTTGTTGCCTATTGCATATGTTGAGTCTTGAATTTTGATGATGACATTAATTGATGAATTTATAAACTAATATGATTTTAGGATAAGTGATGTAGAAAAAAGCTTAGATCATGGACTTGAACCATCGGAGGATAAATTGTCGAAGCAAGAAAATCAGACGTTATGTCGGAGTTGTATCATGTAAAAGATTGGACGATAGGCCGAAGGATTGGTCGACGTGCCAAAGGATGGACTTCGTGCCATGAATTCGGGTATCAGACCGAAAGGATTGAATATTACACCAAAAGATCAGATGTTGTGGGAAGTAAACATGCTGATAGATAGGGTGATACGACGAAGAAAAGAATGATGTGCCGAAGGTTGAATGAAGTTCCAGATGAACAAATGACATGCCAAAATGTTAGACAATATGCTGAAGGCTTTGTAATTGTAATTAGAGTGGTTAAGTCTTGATCATAGTTATTTCAAGTCAAATTGAGTTGGTATCTTGTCATAACTATGCCAACTTAATTAGGAGCCTATTGGGCCAAATTTGGCCTATTGGAATACCAATTCGGTGACCTGAAGTAGGCCTGGACAGTGGTACCACCATGCCCAGGTGGTGGTATCGCCTAGTACCGTCCATGACCGACCGTGGTACCACCTAAGCAATGGTGGTATTGCTAGAGCCCAGATTCCTAGGCCCTGTTCGGTGGTAGTACCATCGACGTCGACAGTGGTACCGCTAGTAACCCAAAAACTTAGTGATTTAAATTTTTGGCTCCATTCTGAAGCCTTTGGTAGTTATAAATGCCCAACTCATGCTTGCTTGATACAAAGGTGAACAAGAACAAAATCTTGAGAATTGAAGTCTATAAATCCTCTTAAAAGTGTTTGAGTCTCTTCCTCCTTAAGTTTAGAGGTCATTCTAAGGAGGAGAGAGGTCTTTTATAAAAGATTTGGTGTAAAGGTTCTCTCCTGAGCCTGGTAAAAGGAGAAAGGTTGTAACAAGGGTAGTCGATTTTCGTCCATTGGAAAGAAAATTGATAGTGAAAACTGATGGCCTTAAGAGAAGACGAATCGAGAGTGGATGTAGGTTAGGATGACCAAACCACTATAAATTAATTTACATTTCTTTTCTTACTTTGTCTTATCATTACTTACTGATTTATGTACTACTCTTGCTCACACTTCTTAGTTACATACATTTTTAATAAATATTTTTGATCCAATTTTTTAAATCAAAAACTTATTGTAAAAGCACTGATTCATAGTGCCCCCCCACCCCCCCCCCCCCCACCCCTCCCTCTTCTTAGTGCCATTACGATCCTAAGAGCATATATTGTAATGTCCTTATATTTGTGCAATTATAATTGGATTATGATGAGATCATGAGACCAATTTTTCTTTAAACACTGACCATAAATAATCTCAGTTATATGTTACTTGAGAGGGATATTAAGATAACTAAACAGACCAATGTATATCGTCCATATGATGGAGGTGGCTAGTTTCATAGCCACTCGTGTGGGGATACTAAGGGTATGATACAAGTGCTCATTGGAGGAGTTCATTGATTGATTCACTTATGGAATGCTAGATGGTTAATAATACATGACATTATATAGTGATCCGTAGTACCAATTGTGTGCCTGGTCCTTAGACTTGAGATACCAATAATGTCTTGTTTGAGTACTGCTTTCTTTGATGCCATACTTATAGATTTGAAAGTTTCAGATTTGATATAACTAATTATCGGGATTGGTAGCCAACCTTATAAAGGCATTTGAATGTCAATAGAGGATCGTCTACTCTTGGTATCACGAGAGGAATGTCATGTGTGTTCTTGCTTAAATACATCTTTGGCCAGGGTTATTCAGATTAAGAGGAAGAAGTTCTCCAAGAGAATCTGATTAGAGCGAGACTAGAATGGATTTCGTATGAGGCCTGATAGTACCATGCTATTGCTGGGAAACCTCAACGGGAGCATCATATGCACAGTGGAAGATCAAAACAAAACCAGTTTCTATAAAGATCAAAATCGTTGTGCAAAGATTAGTATGCAGAAAGTCACAAAACCAAAAAAACTACATCATGTGAGAGATTGTTTACCTAAATATATCGTATATTCCTATTTTTCTAGATCCAAATAGAGAGGATGAAGGAGGTCGAGTGTCCACTTCTCTAGCGGTGTCCACATAATGGATCGCTGTAGCGATACTCCTCCAATCGTAACCCCAAGTCTCGCAACTCTTGTGCAACTTCTTGCAACGAACTTTAGAAGAAGATCTTTTATCTTCTTCGCTGCTCTCTTACGCCAAAGAGGGGCAGATTGCTGAGAAGGAGAGGGAGAGGAGGAGAATAGGAGTAGGCAATGAAAGATGCAACCTATCACATAAGAGCTGCCCTTGCCTCCTATTTATAGAGAGCTACCAAAAACCCTAAGAAATCCTGCATTAGTGGGTATTGGATCTCCATCCACTTACTCACTAACATTGGATTATTAGATCTCTATCTAATAATCTCCTTTGGCCTCTAATTGGGCCTTATGTATGAAGTCCATCAATATTAGTATTGGGAAACCTCAGCGGGAGCATCACATGCGCAGTAGAAGATCAAAACAAAATAGGTTTCCCACGCATATCAAATTATCGTGCAAAAGATTGGGTCACGAGAAAGTCGTAAAACCAAAAACCATGATAGGTAAGAGATTTATTACATAGGGAGATCGTATATCCCTATTTTTCAGATCTAGATGGAGAGGATAAAGGAGGTCAAGCATCCTCCTCTCTAGCGGTATCCACACGATAGATCTCTGCAACGTAACTCCTCCAATCAGATCTTGTAACTCTTAAACAGAGAGAGCGAGGAGAATAGGAGGGGGTGGCTAAAGCTACAGTCTATCAAATATGAACCTCTCTCTTATTTATAGAGAGCCACCAAAAACCCTAGGGGTCCTGCCTTAGTGGATATTGGATTTTCGTCCAATTATTCACTAACATTATATTATTGGATTTCTATCCAATAATCTCCTTTGGCCTCTAATTGGGCCTTATGGAACAAGCTCATCAGTGTAGGACCTCATGTAATAAGAATAGGGGCTAATTGGATCTCTATCTAATCCTCTATTCACTGAAGTATCCACCATATGTATGTGACCCTTTAGGCCCGATACTGAGCTGGTCGTGAGTCGCTTCCATCAGAACTCCTTTTGATATAGTGAACTATTATCCCCATAATAATTCACTTGACTCATCGACTATGGACGTACTAGGCCACTACGCTATAGTACCCAAACAGTACAAGGGGATTAAATCCATCGGACCTATCTATCCACAGTTACTATGTATCTATAATCCCTCATCCAACTAATATCCCAGAGATCGTATATTGGACATGGTACTGTCAGGTCATATACGGAATCCGACTTAGTCTCACTTTAATCGGATTCTCTTGGAGAACTCTTTCTCTCTCAATCCAAATGGCCCTAGCTAGGGATTTGTCTGAACAAGCACACATAGGATATTCCTCTCATGATACCGAGAGTGTATGATCCTTTATTGGCACTCAATTGTCATCGTAAGGTTGTGTACCAATCCCGATAACTAGACCAGATCTGAAACTTTCTAAACTTGTAAGTCTGACATCAAATAAAGGAGTACTCAAACAAGACATCCTTGGTGTCTTAAGTCTAAGGACCAGATATACAATTGGGACTATGAAATTGCTATATGACATTAGGTATCATTAACCATACATTATTCCATAAGTAGATCAATCGGTGAACTCATTCTCCAATGGGCATCTATACTATATCCTTAATGTCTCCACATAAGTGGCTATGAGAATTGTCATCTCCATCATATGGATGGGTATATAGTACACTGGTCTTTCCTATTATCTTAATGTCCCTCTTGAGTAACCTATGATCGGGATTATTTAGGATCTGTGTTTAAAAGTGAATTGATTTATAATAAATAATATAATATGAGAATATGGAAATAATAATCATAAGCAAAAAGATCACACAACGTGTTACACGTGCCATCACTCACGTAAAGGGCTTGCAGGGCACTTGTAACTAGCAATCTCCCACTTGACCTAAAGTTAATCACTAATGTGTCTGTGTTAGGAAACCTCGGCGGGAGCATCATATGCGCAGCAGAAATAAAAACAAAATCGGTTTCCCTTGTAGATCAAATTCTCGCGCAAAAGATTGACTCACGAGAAAGCCGTAAAAATGATAAAGTCGCATCATGTGATAGATTGATTACCTAGGGAGATCATATATCCTTGTATTCCAGATCCAGATGGAGAGGATGAAGGAAGTCAAGTGTCTTCCTTTCTAGAAGTATCCACATGATAGATCTCCACAGCGAAACTCCTCCAATCTGATCTCGCAACTCTTGCACAGAGGGAGGGAGGAGAAAAGGGAGGGGGTGGCCAAAGCTGCAGCCTATCAACTATAAACCTCCCTCCTATTTATAGAGAGCTACTAAAAAACCCTAGGGTTTCTGCCTTAGTGGGTATTGGATCTCCATCCAATTACCCACTAACCTTATATTATTGGATCTCGATCCAATAATCTTCTTAGGCCTCTAATTGGACTTATGCAAGAAGCTTATTAGCATAGGGTCTCATCTAATGAGAACACAGGCTAATTGGATCTTCATCCAATCCTCTATTTATTGAAGCATTCACTATATATGTGTGACCCTCTAGGCCCGATACCGAGCTAGCCGTGAGTTATTCCCATCAAAACTTCTTCTGATATAGTGAATTATTATCTCCATAATAATTTACTCGACTCAAAGACTATGGATGTACTAGGCCACTACGCCATAGTCCCCATACAATACAGGGGGATCGAATCTATCAGACTTATCTGTCCACAGTTATCGTGTATTTATAATTTCTTATCCAACTAATATCCTAGAGATCGTATATTAGACATGGTACTATCAGGTCACACACGAAATCTGTCTGAGTCCCGCTCTTATCGGATTCTCCCAGAGAACTCCTTCTCTCTCAATCCAAATGATCCTGGCCAGGATTTATCTGAGCAAGCACACACGAGATATTCCTCTTGTGATACCGAGAGTGGATGATCGTTTATTGACACTCAATTGCCTTCGTTAGGTTGGGTACTAATCCCGATAACCAGTTGTACCAGATCTAGAACTTTCCAAGCCTGTAAGTTTAGCATCAAATAAAGGAGTACTCAAATAAGACATCCTTGGTGTCTTAAGTCTAAGGACCAAATAGATAACTGAGACTATGAAATCGCTGTATGACATTAGGTATTATTAATCATACAATATTCTATAAGCAGATCAATCAGTGAACTCATTCTCTAATAAGCATATGCACTATATCCTTAGTGTCTCCACAAAAGTGGCTATGAGACTAGCCGCCTCTATCATATGGACCGGTATATAATAAATACATCGCTCTATCTGCTTATCTCGATGTCCCTCTCGAGTAACCTATGACTGATATTATTTAGGATCTATGTTTAAAGGTGAATCAATCTCATTATCGTGATCTCATCATGATCCGATTCCTATTGCACAGAACCAAGGACATCACAATATATATATGTAATAGATAATATAATATGAGAATATGCTAGTAATAATCTTAAGCAAAAAGATCGTGCAACGTGTCACACATGCCATCACTCATGTGATTGGCTTATAGGGCACTTGTAATTAGTAATCTCCCACTTGACCTAAAGCCAATCACCTATGTGTCTAATCTCCATCAGACCCCTATAACACTCAAATACAATCTAAGCCAACAGCTTCGAAAATGGATTTGCAATGTTATCTTTAGATGAAACTCTTTGCATTGCTATATCTTTTTGGGTCATGATCGCTCTAATCAAATGGAATCTCCTCAGAACAATTTTGATGAGACATGGGTTCCCTTGCTAGTGTTATCGCCCTATCGCTGTCACATTATATGGGAATCGGCTCCACATTGCTTGATACAACTCTCAAATCTCTGATGAACTTCTTCATCTACACCCCTTCTTTTGCTGCTTCTGCTACAATAATGTATTTCGCCTTCGTAGTCGAGTCAGTAGTAGTATCTTGCTTGGAACTCTTCCAACTTACCGCTCCTCCATTCAGGGTGAAAATATACCCTGAGTTTGACTTGCTGTCATTGATGATGGACTAGAAACTCGAGCCCATGTAGCCCTCAACCTGGAGGCTACCTTCTTCATATACTAGTAAAAGATCCTTAGTCCTTCTCAAGTACTTAATGATACACTTTACTGCCTTCCAGTGTTCCAAACCTGAATGCACTTGATACCTGATTGTGACACTCAGAGCATACACTATATCAGGCCTAGTACATAGCATAACATACATGATAGACCCTATCGTTGAGGCATAGGATATCTTATCCATGTCTATCCTTTCTTCAGGAGTCTTTGGGGACATACTCCTAGAAAGTGATATTTCATATCTCATCGGTATGAGACCTCTCTTGGAATTCTCCATGCCAAGTCTTTTGACAATGGAGTCTATGTACCTAGATTGGGATAAGCCAAGCATCCTCTTGGATCTATCTCTATAGATTCAGATCCCCAAAATATAGGATGCTTCCCCTAAGTCCTTCATGGAGAAGTTTCTGGATAGCCAAGCCTTTACTATAGAGAGCATTCCTACATCATTCCTAATGACTATAATGTCATCCAAATATAATACCAAGAAGGTGATACCGCTCCCACTTACCTTTCTGTATATACAAGGCTCATCTTCATTCTTAACGAAGTCATAAGATCTGATCGTCTCATCAAATCTTATATTCCAACTTTGGGAAGCTTGCTTCAATCTATAAATGGATTTAAGCAATCAACACACATTATCTTGACTCTCTCTCTAAATACGAATCCCTCTAGCTATATCTTATACATCTCCTCTTCGAGGTTGCCATTGAGGAATGTCATTTCCAAATCTATATCCCAGATTTCATAGTCATAGTGTACTGCAATGGTCAAAAGAATTCTAATAAATTTATGCATGGTTACAAGTGAAAAGGTTTCATCATAGTCATCAACTCATTATCTTTGATGACATCCTTTAGGTACCACCCTTGCCTTATAGGTCTCCACCTTTCTATATACTCTGATCTTCTTCTTGAAGATCCACTTACACCCGATGGGTACAATACCCTTAGGTATATCCACAATGTTCCAAACTTTGTTAAAGTATATGGAATCCATATCAGAATTCATGGCTTCTTGCCACTTCCCGGAGTCTATACTCATAATAGTCTCCTCGTAGGTCTGAGGATCAACATCCTAAGAGTCCTCTCCACTGATATGTCCCACATATCTTTCAGGAGGGTGAGATACTCTACTAGACATACACAAAGTTAGAACTTGTGTACTAGGTACCTAAAAAGACTCTGACTCTGGAATGGTTGATATGACTCTAGTAGGGTTGAGTCCTAATCTCCGTAGAAGTAGTCAATAAAACTTTACTAGATTGTAATAAAGCCATTCCTATCTTATAAAGAAGTATGGCTAGGGTTTAGATTAGCCATTAGGGCTTAGTGGCTGTCGCCCTCCTTACTGGGTTGGTTGGCTAGGGTTTCCCTTGCTTAGGTCGGCTATAGAGCCAACCTAGCCGCCCCTATTCCTATTAAGGTAGGTTGGCTATAAGAGGGGTAAAGGGGTAATTTTTCTTGGGCAAGCACCCCCCCTTAAGCTAGGGTTTTGATCCCTATATAATGATGCAGCTGCCCCCTCTCTTGAATCAAGTAATATATAATTTTAATTCAGCCTTATGTCGAGTCTAGGAGGGAGGAACTCATACAACGTTCTAAGGGTTGATCCCCATCAAGGATCAAAATCTATAGAGCTCCTTCTGGGGTTTTATCATCTGCTATCAGAGCAGCGATCTTGCTACCCCTGTAGCCATCTTAGCCGCCACCACCTTCCAAAGCAATTCCCACAATGGCTATGACACGCGCCTCCACCTTCCACCCCAACCATAGATCAAATCAATCTATCACTACCCCCTGCGTTTGATCTAGAGATCTGGTATATTTTTATCACCCATGCCTCTTCAATACCGTAAAATACTTTACCTTACACGTTGAAGAAGTTTTTCCAAAAGTTTCCTTGCTGCAAAATTTTACCATTGCAAACGGTATCATCATTGCGAAGGTGAAACGCTGTAGAAATTTTCAGCCGATTGTTGCTTCTTAAAACTGAACTTTTAATCATCCTTTTTGGTTGAAACTTTTATACCCTTGTTTGTTTCTATTCTTTCTGTCCTTCGTCACTTATTTTTGTTCCCTCTTTTTAGTCTTTAAAGGCAGGGTAAATTTTATAGATCATCTTAGCTTTCATCTAAGACTGATCTCGTGAAAAAACTCCTTCTAGATACATACTTAGTGCTACAATTCTTCATTGCACAGTACTGAAATTTTACAATGCAAAATCTGCCTTTCGTCTATTGGCCTCTTGAAACCGAACTTTTGTTAATCCTTTTTGGCCGAAATTTTTATACAATTTCAAAGATCAACTTAGCTTTCATCTGAGATTGATTTCTAGAAAAAATTCCTTTTGGAACCAGTTTTCTTGTGTAATCTTTCATCATCATGCAGTTCTAGAATTTTATGACGAAGGATCTGCCTTTTATCTTTTGCATAATTTTTTTGTTGGTATTAACAACATCTGAACCAAGGTTTTCTGCATAATTTTCTTGAACTTTCCTCTAGAATTTACATTGAGAAGTCATTGTTTATTCCACGTAAAATCGACTCAGCAGGACAGCACATCGAAGCACCTTTTTTCATCGAATTCTATCAGATTTGAGTGTTATTTTTTGTGAGATTTCAGACTCTCTTTTCCTCATCTCAAAACCCTACCATCCTCACCATAAACCCTTCCAAATCTTACCCTAAATTGAAACCAAATAGCCATCCCAATCAGCCCTAATCGCAGCCTACTTCCTTATTGATCCACTTATCTTTTCAGCCAACTTTTCTTACCGATACACCTACCTTTGCTGCCGTCTATCCCAAATCTAAAAATCTATTTCCCTAACATTTATCTACTGCTCTTACAACCCTAAATTCACACCAATTCGTAGCCTAAACTCCAAAAAACTGCAGCCCCAAATCACACCCAAAACATCCACAAACCGCAGCCTTCGGTCCACCAACTTTTCAGCCGCCCAATCTCCCTTATCCCTTCAATTGTAGCACGCATCTTTTGCTGCCCAACGCTGCCAATAGCGACCTCTTGCTGCCATTCTCCTTGATCACAGCCAGCAGCGATCCTTGTGGCAAAAAGCTACCAGCAGCGATCTTTCGCTGCAATCTGTTTACATCGCAGCCCGCAACAATCGTTCGCTGCCAACTATCTTCATCGTGGCCAGCAATAAATTGAACACAATAGCAGTCGTCTCTCGCTCCATATTACTGCTGCCCTCCTCCGTAATAGCCGTCTACATCACTGCCCCATCTTCCTCCTATTACAGTCGCACCCTTGCTGCAACCGACGCCACTTGCAGCCACGATATTGCACCAGAGCCCAAGCCGACGTTGTTGCTGCCCTCTTCTTCCTCCATCGTCGCTACTGCCTTCCGACTCTGATCTCTTGGCTGTCATCTTCCAACATATGTCATCCACCTAAAAAATCGTAACCTCGACGGCATTGCAGCATCAATATTGCAGAATCACCGAAGGACCACAACTGACATTGCTGCTGCCATCTTCTTCCTCCACCGTCACTGCTACCCTTGGCTGCCATCCTTCACTTGGAGACTTCATCCCCACAGTCTCAACATTGCTATCATTCACTGCCTTCAACCTAAAAATTACAGCTACACTCTTCAGTCGGTTCGTTGGACAGGTTGGAGATCCTTACGTCATGACATCGCTGGGCTTATTCGATGTCAAATTGAAGGCTTTCGAGATGCATATGGATGCTAAATTATGCGCTCTCTTTGAGGAGTTTAGATTGGACCAATCACCAAGCCCAAGAAGATCACAACATGGAGCAAATTCTGATTGTGAAAAGAACCCATCAGAGATAAGAAGCGAGGATAAGACACGACAGCCTACACCTCGACGACATCAACCTCCTTTGCAACTTCAAGAAGGGCACCTCAATCAAGATGCTCAGAGCATGAGAGCCACATCCCAACCAATAGCATATAAACCTTCAGCACCAATTGATTGCAAGAACCATTATGAAGAACTAACGATGATCCGTCAAACCTCTACCATCCAAGAGTACCAAACTAGGTTTGAAAGGTTATCTAATCAAACTTATGATTGTTTTAAAAAGTAGATATTTAGGACTTTTATTGAGGGCTTGAAGCCAGAGATTCATGAATAAGTTAAAGTATGACAGCCATACACACTTAAGGCAGCCATCTCCTTCATACGACATCAAGAGGAGTGGTTGAATTATGAAGCCCAGAGGACGAGGGTGTTCACTCCCCAACCAGCGTCACCAAAGCTTTCACCTCCCCCTACTATCAGCCGAAGAAACTAATAAGAGAAGACTTTCATGATGGATTAACAAAGGAACCTAAACTTGAAGATATGATTCTCGAGCCCAAGGAGAAGGATACACCATAACCGACCATCCGCATGGTCCCTACCTTAGCCGACTACACCTACCTACAAAAATTGAACATCGAAGGGTTTCTCGAGTAGCAGTTCATCATCGTCCTCATCGACGTCGGGAGCACACACAACTTCATGAGCAGTAAGGTTGCTGCCCATTTAATGCTCCACAAATAATATTACAACTGGTTCGAAGTCAAGGTAGCTAACAGCCAAATTCTGAAGTGCAATCATAAGTGCCTGCAGGTTAAACTGAGTCTATAAGAGTAAGACGTAGTTGCTGATTTTTTCCTCCTCCCTCTTGATGGTTTTGATATAGTGCTTGGCATTGATTGGTTGTCCACGATTGGAGATGTTTTCTAAAAATTTTTGAAGCTAACCATGAAATTTTTCAGAAAAGGAAAGCAAGTGGTTCTACGAGGGAGCCCATCGACTACAACCACAACACCACACTTGGAGGGGGTACTAAAAGAAGAATCCAGTGGTTTTTTCAATTCAAATTCAAGAGTTTCATGAGATTGAAGATAAAAAACCCCTCCCGTAGCTTGATGAATTTTTGGGCGTCTCCACCCAACCAAGCCGACTACCTCCTCTGAAGCTGGCCGATCCCCCTATGCTGAACAGGCCGAAACTTCTACCAGTTATTGCTCAACCAGATTGCTTCATACAACCTCAGAAGGTTGAAGATAAAAGGGTCGTCCAAGAGATGACAGAGACACGGATTGTTCGGCCATGCTTATTTCTTGCTACGATATGTCCCTACATCCTCTTCCCTGGAGATAAGCTACTTCTAAAGTGTTACATCTTGTCGAACTCACCATGGTTGCTGATGTAGCACTTCCAAATCTCAGGTGACTTCCATGACTTTTCCAGGATCGGACCAGGATGCTTAAAGACTTCCTTGACGATGACCTCCGATCTACGGCCCAAGACCGTGAGAAAATTATTGCGAAATCAGAAAAGGGGAAGGATCATTCTTAGGACTCAACGAAGCATGAACATCATCCCTCTCATTATAAAGAAAGATGCACCGCCTTGGCCGAGTGGAACTATATCCCTCATGACACGATGTTGTCCACACCAAATCATGGCCATATATTTATTATTGGAACAAACACATCCATAGTGGGGGTCAGCACCATCCTCATGCAAGATGGTCAACAACACGAAGAAGTGAAAATGGACCATGAAAAATCACCACTCCTACCCACCTCAGACTGAGATCAGGCTCAGACCACTAGAGATTTTATCAGAGGATAACCCTCACTCTAAAAGAAGGCACGACTACTATTACAAAACAACCACGTGGCAACCCATGCAAGGAAGAAACTTCCACCTGACGAACGCTGGAGCAGAAGAAAGTTTCCTAAGAAAGATCAAGTCTCCTTTCATCTCCAGCTCCACCAGCATAAAATTCAAGCCTCAAGAAAGTGGTCTCCGTATTTTTTTGGGCCTTGCAAAATTGGGGATCACATTGGGGCCCTAACCTGGAGATCAGATCCGTGTACCAGATCAAAATTACAGTTGATCCTCCAAGTATCTCACCTCAAATAGAAATTTAAAGATGACGACTCAGCTCAAGTTCTTCCAATTGACACCCAAGCTGATGAGGAGCTGAAGACCTGGTTCCCTGAGTTCATGAAACTTTAGCCTTGAGAACAATACTAATTTTAAGAGGGCAGGTTTGATAGGACTCCAGCAGGGTTGAGTCCTAATTTCCCTAGAAGTAGTCAATAAAACCCTACTAGATTGTAATAAATACATTCCTATCTAATAAATGCGTATGGCTAGGGTTTAGATTAGCTTTTAGGGCTTACTGGTCGTCGCTCCCCTTACTGTGTTGGTTAGCCAGGGTTTCCCTTGCGTAGGTCGGTTATAGAACCAACCTAGCCGCCCCCTGTTCCTATTAAGGCAGGTTGGCTATAAGAGGGGCAAAGGGGTAGTTTTATTTAGGCAAGCATGCCCTTAGGCTAGGGTATTGATCCCTATATAATGATGTAGCCGCCCGCCCCCTCTCTTGAATCAAGTAATCTATAATTTTAATTTAGCCTTGTGCCAAGTCTAGGAGGGAGGAACCCCTATAGCGTTCCAAGGGTTGATCCCCCTCAAGGATCAAAATCTATATAGCTCATTCTAGGGTTCTATCAATGGTGCTTTAGCTAGGTTCTCCAACCTCGCTCAACTCTATCTCACTCCCACTATTTTCACTAAGAATGTATTCCTTCTCAAGAAACATATCTCTCTTGGCAACAAAAACCTTTCGGTCCTCGGGATGATAGAAATAGTACCCACAAGTTTTCTTGGGGTATCCCATGAACTTGTACCATTCTATCCTTGATTCCAATTGGTTGGGATTGTGTCTTTTAACGTAAGCATGATAGCCCGAAATCTTAACCATCTTAAGATCGGGTTTCTATCTTTTAACGTATGCTGTATAAACTACCGAATTTGATAGAACTCTATTCAGAAGGTAAGCTATGATCTCTTGGGTGTATTCCCAGAATGAGATAGGTAGGTCAGCAAAACTCATCATGGACTGTACCATATCTAACAGCATTTGATTTCTCCTTTCTGATACACCATTGAGCTGAGGTGTTTAAGGAGGTGTCTATTGGGACAGAATCCCATTATCCTTGAGGAAATGGGTGAACTCTGTACTCAAGTACTCTCCTCCTCGATCTGATCAAAAAGTCTTAATACTCTTTTCAATCTTGCTCTCTACTTCATTCTTATATTCCTTGAATTTCTCAAAGGCCTCGGATTTGTACTTCATCAAGTACACGTATCCATATCTACAGAAATCATTAGTGAATGTAATGAAGTATGAGTAACTGCCTATAGCCTGAGTCGACATGGGACCACATACATCACTAGGTACGAGTTCCAATAACTCAATGGCTCTCTCTCCAGTTCCACTAAAAGGAGAGTTGGTCATATTCTCACGAAGGCAAGGTTCACAAAAGTGCATATGACTCATAGTCAAATGGATCTAAGCCTACAATGCCATCGGTATGCATTATTCACCTCATCTCTTTTCCTCTTAGACGTATTTATATTCATGATATGTGGAGAAGTGTCTAACACATAAACCATTTATTAGTGTCCCTCTAGTAATGATCTCATCATCCATAATTATTAAACAACCATTATTCTCAAAAACTAATTTATATCCACTAATTGTCAAACAAGAGATGAATATAATATTTTTGATAATAGAGGGAAAAAAATAGCATGCATCTAATGCAATGGTACTCCACCAAGTAGATGTAGGATGACCTCCCCAATGGTAATTGTAGCAACTCTTGCTCCAATGCCCATCTTGAGATCCATCTCGCCTCTGACCAATCTCCTAGGTCTTGCCAAAAACTATAATAAATTATATATATGATACGTACTCTCAGTATCCAATACCCATGTGTTATCATAAAAATTTGACAAGTGGAGACTGATCATGAATATACTTGAAGCTTCTCCAAGCTTCTATTTCGCCTTATCTGCAAGGTAGTCCTTACAGTTCCTCTTTCAATGCCCGTCTTGGTCATAGTGGAAGCACTTTCCTTTATCCTTTGCTGGGTATTTTTTGACAACCTTTGCCTTACTAGATTTTTCTTTGCCCTTGCCTTTCTTAAGGGTGTTACTAGCCTTCCTTTTCCTATTGGTCTCACCAATATAAAGAACTAACTTCTCTTTCTTGATGGTACTCTCAGCTTCCCTCAACATATTGAGGAGCTCAGGTAGAATCACCTCAAACTTGTTCGTATTAAAGTTAATAATGAACTGTGAAAAGAAATATGACAGGGACTGAAGTATAAGATCAACACACAAGTTATCCTCTAGAACTATCTTTATGCTTCATAAAGCGAGCGATCTCATCCTCGCTTATCCTTTCATCCGGTGTGGGCACAATCGTGTTAAGGACATATACGATCTTCTCTTCCGTGAGAATAATTCTCAAATTATTATGCCAATCTGTGTAGTTTGGACCAGTGAGGCAGTTAACATCAAGTATGTCACGAAGGAGGTTTACAAGCCACATGCTTAAGATATAGCATAAATAAATAACATGCAGCTTTTGCAGAAAATACTAATTAAGATATGGACTTCTATTTTAATGTATTCCCACTATTTTCCTAGCGAATCACGTGACACCCTCGACACGTGAGATAAAAGTCTCCGGCAAACTTCTAGTGGGGATCGGGATCCAATTAGCCTTGGCCGCAGTTGACCGCCCCTGTAGAGGGCTTGGCAGTGGCCGGTCGCCCCCTTTCCTTGTAGCCTTCGCTGTAAAAATACGACAAGAATACGTAGAACAGTTCTACGTGATTTAATCTCATCACACACAGTTTAAAACCAATCTTTCATATGAATACCTGGGCTCTAATATCACTGCTGGAAAATCTCAACGGGAGCATCACACGCGTAGCAGAAATTAAAACAAAATTGGTTTCCCACACAGATCAAATTATCGTGCAAAAGACTAGGTTGCGAGAAAGCCACAAAAATGATAAAACTGTGTCATGTGATAGATTGATTACCTAGGACGATTATATATCCCTATATTCCAGATCCGGATGGAGAGGATGAAGGAAGTCAAGAATTTTCCTCTCTAGCAGTATCCACATGATGGATCTCTATAGCGAAACTCTTCCAATCTGATCTCATAACTCTTGCGCAGAGGGAGGGAAGAGAATAGGAGGGGGTGGCCAAAGCTGTAGCCTATCAACCAAGAACCTCCCTCATATTTATAGAGAGCCACGAAAAAGCCCTAGGGTTTCTACCTTAGTGGGTATTGGATCTCCATCCAATTACCCACTAACCTTGCATTATTCGATCTCTATCCAATAATCTCCTTAGGTCACTACTTAAGCCTTATGCAAGGAGACTATCAGCAAAAGGGTCTCATCTAATTAGAATAGGGACTAATTGGATCTTCATCCAATCCTCTATTCGCTGAAGCATTCACCATATGTGTGTGACCCTCTAGGCCCGATACCGAGCTGGCCGTGAGTCACTCCCATTAGAACTCCTTCTGAGATAGTGAATTATTATCCCTATAATAATTCACTCGACTCATCGACTATGGACGTACTAGGCCACTACGCCATAGTCCACAGACGGTATAGGGGGGATCAAATCCATCAGACCTGTCTGTCCACAGTTACCATGTATCTATAATCCCTCATCCAAATAATATCCCAGAGACTGTATATTGGACATGGTACTGTCAGGTCATATACAGAATCAATTTGTCTTGCTCTATTCGGATTCTACTAGAGAACTCCTTCTCTCTCAATCCGAATGACCCTGGCCAGGGATTTGTCTGAGCAAGCATATATGAGATATTCCTCTCATGATACCGAGAGTGGATGATCCTCTATTGATACTCAATTGTCTTCGTAAGGTTGACTACCAATCCCGATAACCAATTATACCAGATCTAGAACTTTCCAAACCTGTAAGTCTGGTGTCAAAGAAAGGAGTACTCATACAAGGCATCCTTGGTGTCTGAAATCTAAGGACCAGATACACAACTGGGACTATGGAATCGCTGTCTGATATTAGGTATCATTAACCATATAATATTCCATAAGTGGATCAATCAGTGAACTCATTCTTTAATAAGCACCTGTACTATATCCTTAGTGTCTCCACACAAGTGGCTATGAGACCAACCGCCTCCATCATATGGACGGGTATATATTACACCGATCTATCCAGTTATCTCAATGTTCCTCTCATCTAATGAGAATAGGGACTGATTGGATCTCCATCAAATCCTCTATTCACTGAAGCATCCACCATATGTGTGTGACTCTCACCAATATAGAGAACTGACCTTCCTTTTCTTTTTGGTCTCACCAATATAGAGAACTGGCTCCTCCTTCTTGATGGCACTCTCAGCTTCCCTCAACATATTGAGGAGCTCAGGGAGAGTCACCTCAAACTTGCTCATGTTAAAATTCATGATGAAGTGAGAAAAGGAATCTGGTAGGGACTGAAGTATAAGATCAACACACAGGTTATCCTCTAGGACTATTCCTAAACCTGTGAGTTTCTCGATCCACTCTATCATCTTTAGGATATGATTCTCAACTGATGTCCCTTCTGTCATCCTGGCTTGGAAGAGTTTCTTAGATATCTCATATCTTTGAGTTCTTCCCTGTTTCTCAAACAGCTGGTGGAGATGAAGAAGGATAGAATCTGCATCGATGCTCTCATGTTGCCTTTGTAACTCAGGAGTCATAGAGGCCAACATATAACATTTTGCCAACGTGGAATCATCTATATACTTCACATAGCGAGCGATCTCATCCTTGCTTGCCCCTTCTTCCGGCGTGGGCATAATTGTATAAAGGACATATGCGATTCCTCCACCATGAGAACAGTTCTCAAATTACAGAGCCAATATGTATAGTTTGGACCAGTGAGGCGGTTGGCATCAAGTATGCCACGTAGGGGGTTTATGAGCGACATGTTTTTGACAAAATAAGATATAGCAAAAATAATTAACATGCAGATTTTGTAGAAAATACTAATTAAGATTTGGACATCTATCTTAATATACTCCCACTATTTTCTTAGCGAATTATGCAACACCCTTGACACGTGAGACGAAAGTCTCCGACAGACTCCTAGCGGGGATCGGGATCCAATTGGCATCTTAGTGCAACCTCGAGTGACTCGACCAATCACACTAAACCCAAAAGGTAGGCAACTCTTGCCAATCATAACTCCTTATGATTCCCGTCACGTTCGGCCTCTGAATCATCATAGTCTCGAGGGACTCGACCAACCATGATATTCAGTTAAGTTATCACAATCTTTACAAGATGAGTTTGATTTGATGATATGCCCTTGAGGGACTCGACTTAGCATACCATGTCCTCAGGTCACCGGTGACATCTCTATGTCATAGGCAAGAACTCGATCACGTAGATAGGTGAGCCTCGAGGGACAGTCGCCCTGCCAAGGGGCGGCCACCCCTGCCACCGACGTCGCCGCCCCTGTTGGCGGTACGGTTGGCCGCTACCAGTTGGCCCTTGCGGGTGGCCGCCCCTTGCGGGCTATTGCCCCTGCGTGCGGCCGCCCCTTGCAGGTAGCCAAGCCATGGCCGGCTGCCCCTGCAGTGGGCCTGGCTGTGGCCAGACACCTCTGCATGCAGACAGCATGCATGTGGCCACCCCTCCCCTGCAGGCAGCACCTACTTTCACTGCCAATCGCTGCAATAAGCGCGAGAACAGTTCTACAAGATTCAATCTCATCACACGCAGTTTAAAACCAATTTTTCGCATGAAAACCTTAGCTCTTATACCACTGTTGGGAAACCTCAGCGGGTGCATCACATGCGTAGCAGAAATCAAAATAAAAAATCGGTTTCCCATGCAGATCAAATCATCGTGGAAAAGATTGGGGTAGCGAGAAAAACACAAAAACTGATAAAATCACGATGTGTGAGAGATTGGTTACCAAGGGAGATCGTATATCCCTGTATTCCAGATTCGGATGGAGAAGATGAAGGAGGTCAAGCGTCCTCTTCTCTAGCGGTATCCATACGATAGATCTCTGCAGTGAAACTCCTCCAATCAACTCTTGCACAGAGGGAGAAAGGAGAATAAGAGGTGGTGGCTAAAGTTACAGCCTATCAACCATGAGTCTCCCCTCCTATTTATAGAGAGCCACCAAAACCCTAGGGCTCATTCCTTAGTGGGTATTGGATCTCCATCCAATAACCCACTAACCTTGCATTATTGGATCTCTATCCAGTGATCTCCTTAGGCCTATAATTGGGCCTTAATCAAGGAGCCCATCAACATAGAGTCTCATCTAATGAGAATAGGGGCTAATTGGATCTTCATCTAATCCTCTATTCGCTGAAGCATCCACCATATGTGTATGACCCTCTAGGCACGATACCGAGCTGTCCGTGAGTCACTCCCATCAGAACTCCTTCTGATATAGTGAATTATTATCCCCATAATAATTCACTCGACTCATCGATTATGGATATACTAGGCCACTACGCCATAGTCCCCAGACGATACAGGGGGGATCAAATCCATCGGACCTGTCTGTCCATAATTACCATGTATTCATAATCTCTCATCCAAATAATATTCCAAAGACTATATATTGGACATGGTACTGTCAGGTCATATACAGAATCAATTTGTCTTGCTATATTCGGATTCTATTAGAGAACTCCTTCTCTCTCAATCCGAATGACCCTGGCCAGAGATTTATCTGAGCAAGCATATATGCGATATTCCTCTCATGATACCGAGAGTGGATGATCCTCTATTGATACTCAATTATCTATCTTGAGGTTCATTTTGACTCTAGCCAATATCCTAGGCCTTACCCAGTCTTTCTTTGCCCTTGCCCTTCTTAATGGTCTTCTGGCCTTCCTTTTCTTCTTGGTCTCACCAATGTAGGGAACTAGCTTCTCCTTCTTGATGGCACTTTCAGCTTCCCTCAACATATTGAGGAGCTTAGGGAGAGTCACCTCAAACTTGCTCATGTTCAAATTCATGATGAAGTGAAAAAAGGAATCTGGTCGGGGTTGAAGTATAAATTCAATGCACAGGTTATCTTTTAGGACTATTCATAGATCTGTGAGTTTCTCGATCCACTCTATCATCTTTAAGACATGGTTCTCAATCGATGTCTCTGCTGTCATCCTAGCTTGGAAGAGTCTCTTGGATATCTCATATCTTTGAGTTCTTCCATGTTTCTCAAACAGTTGGCAAAGATGAAGAATGATAGAACCTGCATCCATGCTCTCATGTTGCCTTTGTAACTCAGGAGTCATTGAGGCCAACATGTAACATTTTGTAAATGTGGAATCATCTATATATTTCATATAGCGAGCGACCTCATCCTCGCTTACCCCTTCTAACGACATGGGCATAATTGTATCAAGGAGGTATGCGATTTTCTCCGTCATGAGAACAATTCTCTAATTACGGAGCCAATCTGTGTAGTTAGGACCAGTGAGGTGATTGGCATCAAGTATGCCACGTAGGGGTTTTGCAAGTGACATGTTTCTAACAAATAAGATATAGCACAAATAAATAACATGCAGATTTTATAGAAAATACTAATTAAGATATAGACTTCTATCTTAATGTACTCCTACTATTTTCCTAGAGAATCATATGACACCCTTGACACATAAGAAGGAAGTCTTTGGCAGACTCCTAGTGAGGATCAAGATCTAATCGGCAACTTAGTGCAACCTCGAGTGACTCGACTAATTACACAAAGCCCGAAAGGTAGACAACTCTTGTCAATCATAACTCCTTATGATTCCCGTCATGTTCAGCCTCCGAATCATCATGGTCTTGACTACTCAACCAACCATGAAGTTCAGTTAAGTTATCACTATCGTTATAAGATGAGTCTGATTCAATGGATATGCTCTCGACTACTCGACCAAGTCAAGAACTTGATCACGTAGATAGGTGAGCCTCGAGGGACTCGACCAACTCATCCTATATCGTGATTCAATTTCTTTCTATAACGGTGGAAGGTCACGTAGGTCAATCTTATTGCCTCACTGCTAGGACTCTACATAGGGGAGTCCTAATTTAGTTTCATGAAAGAGCGCAATCATGTAAAATCTAAGGGGTATTTATGTAAATCTTATCTAGCAGACCCCTATTAAGGAAAGTAAGGAGACCGACTAGGTTAGGATTAGTTGAGGAAGATATTTGAGGGGAGAGTAAGATGCATGTTGCCTTAATTAACCACCCCTTATCCTAATTAAAGAGGAGTTGGTTGAGGAGGGGTTAAATTAGAATAGGATTAGGAAACAATAAAGCAATCAGCCACCCTTAGATGGACCGGTTGGTGGTTAGACTTAGAGTTGCATTCAAAATTGCTTTAGGAGTTGATTGAGGATAGGAGTCTTGAAGTAGGAGTCCTTTTAGGAATTAGGGATTGAAGGCCTATAAATAGCCTTGTAATCATCCACCTTTATTATAAATAGATCAATCTCTCTTTAGCTAATGGCTTGAGTACCAAGGAGGGAGGAACCCCTATATCCAAGGAGGTCGATCCCCTATAGAGATCACCCCAAGATTAGAATCCATAAGGGTACTAACACTTGGTATCAGAACAGCATTCTTGGCGTCTCGCTGCCCTTGCATAGCCATCCTTCAGCCCCCCATAGCCGTCCAAAGCAATTCCTACAATTGCTAGAAGATCGTCACCAAACTCCGCCATCATCTTTACTATTGCAGTTCATCCTTTGATCTCCCGTAAATTGCAATAGGTTCTGATTTTCTACCTTACTGCTACTGTAATTAAGTTATCCTTAATCCAAAAATCCAAAAAAATTATTCCTATATTGCTGCATAAACTTTTTGTCGTAAAGTTTCCATCTTTACGATGAAAGTTACGTTGTAGAATTCCAACCGCACACCCCTTACTGTTTGATTTACTGTTGCATTTTTACTGATCAAATTTCTATGAAATTTCTAACACAGCTTTATAACTTCCTATCCTCAGATATCCCTTTGGTTTCGTCAAAAGATCATCTAGATAACCTGCTCATCTTTTAAGTCCAAGCTGCTGCAGTTTAGACGTAAAAATCTGCTGCAGTACCTTCCTGTGATCTTCGATTTTGCCGAACCTTTTGCTGCCGTTTTCTTCCATGAATTTTTTGTCAGAATTATCTTTCCCCTAACAGCAGATTATCTTTGAGTTTTATTCAAATCCTTGTATTGAACTACTGAAAAAAAATCTCGTCTATACTGCTAAAATCTTTCAATGAAAAAATTCTACCGTAGTACCTTCTCGTATTACTTGATCTTGTTAAAACTTTTGCTGCCGATTTCTTTCACAAATTTTTTGACAGTATTATCTTTCCCTTGCTAGTGGATTTCCATTGAGTTTTACTTGATTCCTTGTTATGCACTGCTATAAAAAGTTTTGACTATCCTGCTGAAATCTTTCGCTGAAAAAATTCTACAACAACATCTTCTCGTATTCTTTGATTTTTCCAAACATTTTGCTGTCATTTCTTTCCATGAAATTTTTTATGATATTACCTCTTCCTTGCCAGTAGATTCCCTTTGAGTTTCATTTGATTCTTTATTGTGAATTGCTAGAAAAAATTACGTCTTTACTGCTGGAATTTTTTTGATGAAAAAATCTGCTGCTGCACCTTTGTCTTTCCTTTTCTCCTTAACCCACCGAAACCCAACTAACTTGCTGCCACCACCCAAGACCTCTTTAGGGCATCTCTTTAGCCTTAAGACACAACTCTCATAACCTATTTTCCTTACCCTAATAGCACCCAAAACCGTAGCCCAAAACAACGACTATCGCAGCATATCGACGCAGAATTCTGTAGCACTATCTTTCGGTGTTTTTTGCTACGCCCATATCTGATCCTTATCGAAATTGTTGCTGCCAGCCATGTCATCTTTTGGGCATCCCTATAGCATTAAGACACAGGCATCATAGCCTTTTTTTGATTTCCATAGCCAACCCAAACCGCAGCCCAAACAACAATCTTCCACATCCACTGAACAATCAACTGATCCTTATCTTCTGCAGCCAGCAAACCTTACCGAACTGGATGCTGCCCCAATAGAAACCCTAATCCTTCCTTCCCAACCTTAAACCACTATCATAAAAATCCTTTGCAGCCTCCACAACACCCTCAAACCGTAGCACCAACAGTAACCTAAATCGCAAGCTATCAACCTTAAACCACAACCTTGATCCGTCACCCTTTTGGCCACCAATCCCTACCAAACCAGTTGCTACCATCAACAGCAACCCTAAGCCACCATTCTAACCCTAAACTTCTATCATTGAACCCCCCTTATATCTTCTACAATAGCCCCAAATAGCAGGATCAATAGCACCCTCTTTGCCGAAATTTTTTGCTGCACTACCTTCGGTACTTTGCTGCATCCACACACAATTCCTACCAAATCCATTGCTATCATCAATAGCAACCCTAACCCATTCCTTTAACCTTAAACCTCAGCCATTATACCCCCTATACGACCCCTACAGCAGCCCTAAATAATAGCCTCAATAGCAATAAAAAACCGCAACCTTTCAGCCCCAAGCCGTAGTCATCTACCCTAGATCCACCACCTCTTTCGGCCATCAATCCACCCAACCGTTTCATATCACTGACCCAACAACAAGAGAAGGATATTGACATCTCAGATTTGGAGGCACACGCAATGACATCTCAAGGTTCAATCGATGCCAAGTTGGAGGCGTTTGAATCATGCGTGGAGGACAGATTGTGCGCTTTATTCGTCGAATTCAGATTGGGCCGATCTTCGAGCCCAACAAAATTCCAGCAAAGTGTAAGTTCAGAGAGGCCTCTCAAAAAGATAGAACGAGCCACTTATATGAGGCAGCCACGCATGAGGGAGGACTTCCCTTGATGGGAAGAAGGAGACCCGATGGGGTGGATTTCACACGCCGAACGTTACTTCCGTCATTACCAAACACCGGAGGATTCCATAGTGGACACCTCTGTCATCCACCTTGAAGGAGATGCTATACAATGGTATAATTGGCTTGAATACAACCATAGGGCTCCAACGTGGATACAATTCAAGTACGCACTGCTGAACCACTTTGGGCCGACCAAGTACGAGAATATCACCGAACAACTTGCCAAGATCCGACAAACCTCCATGATCCAAGAATACCAAACCAGGTTTGAGGAATTATCTTACTTTGCTCGTGATTGGTCTGACAGACAATTATTAGGGATGTTCATCGAAGGACTCAAGCCAGAAATTAAAGGAGATGTTAAAGTGCGACAGCTCCCCACCGAGAAGGCTGCAATCTCTTTCGTCCGGATCCAAGAGGAACGACTGAACTAAGATGCTCGAAGGATGAGAACTACTCATAGACCAGCAACATATAAACCTTCAGCACCCCTTGCTCCCAGTCATGCTTCGCTGCCAAAGAAATTGATGAGAGAACTTTACGATAGATCGACGAAGGGCCTTTGTTGGCATTGAAATGAACTTTGGAGCCGCAACCATCACTGCAAAAAAGGAAAGCTTTCCATGATAGAACCTATAGAAGAATCTGAAGAAGACGACCTTGAGCCTGAGGAAGAGAACATGAAGGAGGGCCCACAGCTGGCCGATTGCATGACTCACACTCTAGCCAGCCATGTAAACCCACAAGCAATGAAAGTTGAAGAATCTCTTAAGCAAGTCGGTCACCATTCTCATCAAGACCAGGAGCCCCAATGACCTTATGAATGGCAAAGTAAAGCAGGTGACCTTACACGGGAGATGTGGGAGCGAAGAAAAGACACAACGCTTGGAGAAGTTTGTTACCTCCACCGAACCAAGCCGATTTCATCCTACCAGACTGCACGACCTCCGTATGTTGATCTTACAGGGTGAACCACCAGCACATATTTGGCTTTATTGCTGTCCACATCCTCAGAGGTCCGAAGCTAAAAGGATTATCCAGGAGACACAAATCATTCCGCCACGACCTTCCCTTGCAACGACACTTTATCTCCAAAAGCTTTGCCTCTTTGTCTACAGGGATAAGCTCTTCCTGAAGTGCCACATCTAGCTGAACCAGCTATGGCTTTTGATGCAGCACTCCCAAATCTTGGGCTACTTCCACTACCTATCCTAAGAGCGGACTATGCTGTTCAAAGTCTTCCCTATTGACGATCGTAAGAAGATTAGGTCCCTCCAGCAACAGTACCAACATGGAATCTATGATTGGATGGAGATGAAAATTCTAAAGGAACAGAAAAAATGCATCCACATGTCCACAATCTACAGAGTCTTCACAGCCACGATGCCATATATATCGGTCTTAGCATTACCAGATCAAAATGAGGTGTTTGAAATTGGAGCAAACAAAACAGGAGTTGAGATCAGCACCACTCTCTTGCAAGCTGACCGACACCTAATCTGCACTAAGGCTCTCACTACATTTCACACGATCCTTCTGATCTATAAAGGGATACTAATTACTACTAAATTTGAAATCTGGCATGATATAGGTCAACAGCACAAAAGAGAGATGAAAATAGGCTTGGTAAAATTATAGCTCCTAACCTCCTCGGACTCAGAATGGGCTCACACCACCAGGGACCTTATCAAAGGGCAGTAATTATTCCAAAAGAATGCTCAATTACTATTAAAGAATAACCAAGTGGCAGCCCATGCAAGAAAGAAATAGCCACCCGATAAATACCAGAGTAGAAGAAAGTTTGCTGTTGAATATCGCATTTCCCTTCATCTCCAGCCCTACTAGCATAAAATTCGAGCATCAAGGAATTGGTCCACCTACTACTTTGGCCCTTGCAAAATTGAGGATCATAATGGAGTCGTGACTTCTGGATCAGATCAGTACATCAATTTAAAAATACAATTAATCCTCCAAGTATCTCATCGCAAATGTAAGTTTAGAAAGGATGACTCAATCCAGATCCATCCACCTGACGTCCCAACTGATGAGGAGGTTCAAGTTCAGCTGATGATCGAATGGGATCATGATGCACCACCGTCCAAATATACTACCCATGATGGAGAGATACAAGATAATGTTGGACCGTAGGACCACAGTGCGCCTACCATAGATACAACAAGGAAGCTTTAAGGAGAATTGCAGATCGAGACCCAATATTCATGAAGCCTCAGCCTTGAGGATAAGGCTGATTTGAAGAGGGCGGGTCTGTTAGGACTCTAGCTAGGGGAGTCCTAATTTAGTTTCATGAAAGAGGGTAATCATGTAAAATCTAAGGAGAATTCATGTAAATCCTATCTAGCCGACCCTTATTAAGAAAAGTAAGGAGGCCGACTAGGTTAGGATTAGTTGAAGAAGATATTTGAGGGGAGAGTAAGATGCATGTTACCTTAATTAACCACCTTTTATCCTAGTTAAAGAGGGGTTGGTTGAGGAGGGATTAAATTAGAATATGATTAGGAAATAATAAAGCAACCAGCCACCCCTAGATGGATCGGTTGGTCGTTGGACTTAGAGTTGCATTAGAAGTTGCTTTAGGAGTTGGTTGAGGATAAGATCTTGAAGTAGAAGTCCTCTTAGGAATTAGGGATTGAAGGCCTATAAATAGCCTTATAATCATCCACTTTTTGTCATGAATAGATCATTCTCTCTTTAGCCAATGGCTTGAGTACCAAGGAGGGAGGAACCCCTACAGAGTTCCAAGGAGGCCGATCCCTTATAGAGATCACCCCAAGCTTAGAATCCGCAAGGATTCTAACACTCACACTTATCGAATTAATATTATCGTAGGAGAGGTTTTTGTTTTGTATCGATCTCCTAATATGTCATGTCACACACATACATATTTAATATATATCTACAACGCATGCAAATATATATATAAATAAAGTAGGTGTATAACAAATCACATATGCAAGCCACAACAGATAATCATGAGCCGTCACCTAATATGATTAAGCCTGAGCCAATGGGCCTAATCACTCACAATTGGATCTATGTGTGCGTTGACGCATCTCCATGCCCTATGATCGTTGATCTCGTCATCATCGGATCCGTTAGATCCTCGTCATATCATCATGTGTCATGATCTCTCGCCACGACATCATGGGTCCCGCTGTCACCTCCACGCTCTCGTCGCGTCTCTCCATGTAATTATAAAATAATCACAAGCATGCAGCCTAACAATTAATGAGAAAAACGGAGGCTCGTAGGCCCCAATAATAATAATAATAATCATAATTATACACATCATAACACATGGCTCATGATCATCCATCCATAATATACATCACAGGTAGGATTACTAGATATATAATAATTAATTAATTAATTATTTCTGGAAATCAAGACATGCTCAGAATTTTAAAAATTATTAAGGGTATTTTTAAAATTTTGGATAAAAGGACACCCCTTAGAATTTCCAAATTATTGAGGGTATTTTGGGAATTCTATACACGAGGATAATTCTCAAAATTTCCTAAATTAAAAGGGGCAAAATAATCCTTTTTATAAAAGGAAACCTAATCCCTCTTGCCCCCTTCCAGCTGGCCAGTGCCACTATCGTCACCCTTGTGCAGCGGCGGTGCTGCGCACCGCTGGCGACCGTCCTACCCATTGGCGGCTGCCCCTGCAGCACTCGTCGCTGCCCTTGGTGGGTAGACGGGCGGTGCTGCCCTCAATGGGCGGACGAGCGCCGCTGCCCTAAGGCGGCAGCTCCTGCGGGCACAGTGCTCGCAAGCGCCTCCCTTGCAGGCGGGCGCTGCTTATGCCCGAAGGCGACACTTTTGTGGGAGCTGACCCTTTGCGAGCTGGTTGCGGGTGAGTACTGCCCCTTACGGGCTGGCCGTAGGTTGCCTTGGCCACTTACGGCTGCCCCTGTAGTGGCCTACCCATGGCTAGCCGCCCTTGTAGAGGGCCTGACCATGGCCGACTTGCCCCTTTCCTTGTTGCCTTCGCTGTGAAAATGCGACAAGAATGCGTAGAACAGTTCTATGTGATTCAATCTCATCACACTTAGTTTAAAACAATATTTCGTAATAACAACCTTAGCTCTGATACCACTGTTGGAAAACCTTAATAGGAGCATCATATTCACAATGGAAGATCAAAACAAAACAGGTTTCCCACGCAAATCAAATCGACGTGGAAAAGATTCGGTCGCGAGAAAGCTGCAAAACCAAAAACCACGATAGGTAAGAGATTGATTACCAAGGGAGAATGTATATCCTTATTTTCCAGATCCAGATGGGGAGAATGAAGAAGGTCAAGCGTTCTCCTCTCTAGCGGTATCCACACATTGGATCTTTATAGCAAAACTCCTCCAATCAAATCTCGCAACTCTTGCGTAGAGGGAGGGAGGAAAATAGGAGGGGGTGACCAAGGCTATAGCCTATCAACCATGAACCTCTCCCCTATTTATAAAGAGCCAAAAAAAACCTTAGGGATCATGCCTTAGTGGGTATTGGATCTCCATCCAATTATCCACTAACATTACATTATTTGATCTCTATCCAATAATCTCCTTTGGCCTCTAATTGGGCCTCATGCAAGGAGCCCATCAGTGCAGAATCTCATCTAATGAGAATAGAGGCTAATTGGATCTCTATCCAATCCTCTATTCGCTGAAGCATCCATCATATGTATGTGACTCTCTAGGCCCGATACAAAGCTGGCCGTGAGTCGCTCCCATCAGAACTCTTTATAATATAATGAATTATTATCCTCATAATATTCACTTGACTTATCGACTATGGTTGTACTAGGCCACTACACCATAGTCCCTAGACGGTACAAGAGGATCGAATCCATTGGACCTATATATCCACAGTTACTGTGTATCTATAATCCCTCATCTAACTAATATCCCAAAGATTGTATATTGGACATGGTACTATCAGGTCACATACGAATTCCATCTGAGTCTCGCTCTAATCGGATTATCTCGCAGAACTCCTTCTCTCTCAATCCAAATGACCCTGGCTAGGGATTTGTATGAGCGAACACATACGGGATATTCCTCTCATGATAACGAGAGTGGATGATCCTTTATTGACACTCAATTGCCTTCGTAAGGTTGAATACCAATCCCGATAACCTACTGTACTAGATCTGAAACTTTCCAAACCTGTAAGTCTGGCATCAAAGAAAGAAGTATTTAAATAAGACATCCTTAGTGTCTCAAGTCTAAGGACCAGATACGCAACTGAGACTATGAAATTGTTATCTGACATTTGGTATTATTAACCATACAGCATTCCATAAGCGAATAAATCAGTGAACTCATTCTCTAATAAGCACTTATACTATATCAGTAGTGTCTTCACACAAGTGGCTATGAGAACAACTGCCTCCATCATATGGATGGGTATATAGTACACTTGTTAGTCCGGTTATCTTTATGTCCCTCTTGTGTAACCTATGACCGGGATTATTTAGGATATATGTTTAAAGGTGAATCGATCTCATTATTGTGATCCCATCATGGTCTGATTCCCATCGCATAGAACCAAGGACATCATAATATATATACAACAGATAATATAATATGAGAATATACCAATAATAATCATAAGCCAAAAGATCACACAATGTGTCCCACGTGTCATCACGTGAGATTGGCTTGCAGGGCACTTATAAACAACAGTTGGGTCTCATATAATAAGAATAGGGGTTAATTGGATAACTCATATCAAATCCTCTATTTACTGAAGCATCCACCATATGTGTGTGACCCTCTAGGCCCTATACCTAGCTAGTCATGAGTTGTCCATGTTTGAACTCTATTAGGACCCCAACTAAGTCGGGTCCTAGTCGATTGAGTCATGTCTTAGATTGGGCCTTGTTGGCTAACCTAGACCTAACATTAGGTCGATTAGGAGAATATTTGAGTCCATTATAATAAATTAGCCCAAATCCTAGTAGGGTTAGGATTCGGCTGAACAGGAGTCTGAGTTGGATTCGGGATGGAGTTAACCAAATCAAGTATGTAATCAACCCAATTGGCCACCAACCTTGATGAGGGGAAGTCGACTAGGGTTGAGTTCTTTCTAGGGTTGAGATTCTTCTAGAGTTAGGACTCTCCTAGTCGAGTCTCACTTAGCTTAGGACTCTCTCTAGAGTTAGAGAGGAGTCCTTATGGAGTGGGGGTCTCCTAGCCGTCGCCCCCACCAATTAGGGAGGCCGGCTAGGGTTAGAGAGGGAGAGTTCCATTTAGTTAGGACTCTCTCTATGGCTGATTAGGAGTTGGAGTCTTAGTATACTTAAAGTAGGAGATTCACTAGGAGTTAGAGTCTTCCATTAGGGAGGAGTCTTCATGGAGTATAAGTCCTATTAAGAGTTAGGATTTAGAGACCCTATATAAACACTTGTAGCCTCAACCATTTTTATCTTCAATAGATCAAATGTCTTTCAGCCATTGTGCAGAAATCCTTGGAGGAGGGAACCCCTATAGAGTTCTAAGAGGTCGATCCCCTATAGAGATCCACCCTAAGCTAGAATTCGCAAGGGTTCTAACACTTGGTATCATAGCAATGTTCCTCGGAGCTTCATTGCCCTTTTACAATCGCCTATCATCTTCATCCATCTCCCAAGCAATTCCCATAATTGCTGTGATCATTGCCCACTCCACCATTATCGCCACTACCGTAGATCACCCCTTTAATCTTGCTACAACTTGCATCAGGTTATGGTATTCTACCTTATTACTACTGTAATTTAGTTATCTTAAACCCAAAAAACCAAAAAAAGTGTTCCTATTTCGTGTATAAACTTATCGTCGCAAAGTTGACATCTTTATGAAGAAAGTTATGCTGTAAAATTTAGCCGCATACTACTGCCCTGTTTTGATCTTGCTGCCATTATTTTGTTGCCCTATCTTCCATGAGTTTTTTTATGACATCTTTTACACTCCTATCAGTGGATTGCCTTTAGGTTTCATGTAAAAATTGCTGATACAAACTGTTGATCTTTTACATCCAAACTGTTGCACTTTAGACATAAAAGCTACCGCACCACCTTCTCGTATTCCTTGGTTTTACCAAAATTTTTGCTACCATATTCTCCCATGAATTTTTTGACTGCATTACCTTTTTCTTACCAGTGGATTTCCATTGAGTTATACTCAAATCTCTATTATAAACTATTGAAAAAAATTTCATCTATACTGCTGAAATCTTTTCAACAAAAAATTCTGCCGCTATACCTTTTGCTGTTCTTCTTCTCGTAAACTATCAAATCCTACCAAACTTGTTGCCAACAACCACATCATCTTTAAGGCACCCCTCTAGCCTTAAGACACAGCTATCATAACCTATTTCTAGAATCCACAGCCAACTCAAACCATAGCAAAAAATCGCAGCCCAAACAACCGTCTACCACAACTGCAAGCCTCCACCAACTGATCATTATCTTCCGGCCACCAATCCCTACCAAACCGGTTGCTACCATCAACTGCAACCCTAGGTCACCCCTTGAACCCTAAACCTCTATCACCAAACCCTCCTTATAGCTTCTAACAGCCCCAAACAACAGTATCAACAGCACCCCACTTTGATGAAAAAAAATTACTGCACTACCTTCGGTACTATTTAATGCATCCACACCCAATCCCTACCAAACTGGTTGCTGCCATCAACGATAACCCTAAGCCACCCCTGTAACCCTAAACCTCTACCATCATAACCCCTATACGTGATAGAATCCTAGGGTTCTATCTTAGAGGAAGATGGTGGAAAAGGGGGATAATCGATCTCTTTGAGGGGATCGAGCCTCCTAGATCACTTCGAGGGAATCTATCTTCTAGGGTTTTATCTTTTGGCTAAAATTAATACTTCTTCATTGATTTTTATAAGAGAGTTTACAACATTATTTATAGGGCTCTACCAAGAGTCCCTCTAGGCTTGGACTCAGAGTCTACTAAACTTGGACTCTTAACTAACTAATAGAAACTCCTAACTAAAAATAATAACCGACTCCATCCTAACCAAAGAAAAAAAACCAACTCATAACTGATTTGATTGGGTTCACCCGACCCATAACTGACTCCAACTGAATAGATCAACATGACTCATCTTGAATTAATTGAGAACTGATGGACCCGACCTAGCTAGGGTCCTAATAGACCCGCCCACTTCAAATCAGCCTTGTCCTTAAGGCTGAGCAGTATCAGATTTATGAAGCACTTCAATATTTGCCACACATCACGACTCTTTGATCGATTAAGTAGGGTCTCCACTTGGTGTAAGCAATGGTTTTGTCTTCTTGTGCAGTTGCCATTGTAATTTTCTAAAGAACCTTTTTCATCTGATAGTTAGTGGTAGTACCATATCTTCTTTTGAGGATCACCACTTCGAAGTCTTTCTAGAGCATCAAAAGGAAATCCACACTGTCATGGGCTTAGCTGATTTTGCCTAAGCCGTACGGCACCCATGCGTATCCGTCCACAAAGGTCAGCCCTCCCCGAGATCTCCTAGAGTCCCTTAGACTTACAAAAGAGAAAACGGGTCAGAAAAAGCAATTCCCATGGGATCCACAAGCAACTATTCAAGCAAACACTTTATAAAGCCATATACAAATTACACCCATGGACATTACAAACTCAGAGAGGTTGCACACAAAGGATATTGGTCCATTACAGACCGAAGTCCCCACAAGTGCTTACAAGACACACTCGTATTTACAAGCCAAAATTGGCTACAAAGCAAACCAAACAAGGGCTACTAAGCCTACTGCAAGCCTGCTACTTGCTGTACAAGGTATGTACATAAATCGAAGGACATGGACAAACATGCGCATTTCATCGAACACCTTATTTACATTGTTGTCTGTGACATTCTCCCCCCACTTATTCCTTCAATGTCCTCGTCGAAGCCACTGTAGATGCTGCATCTCCTCACATTTTGCTGAATCTTCAATCTTCTGCTTTGGCTGCAATATGCCCCTTTGGCTCCCAGCTGCTCTCCGTCACCATTGTTGAGTAGTCGAACTCTGATCCGCCATGCTGCTTCAACTCACCAATGACTGAATCTAGTGTGGGGTTGGCTGAGTTGTGCTGATCCTTGTTAGTTCTCACGGATCCTTCTGATGAAAGAAAAGACCTACCTTATGATGCGCCAGTATCGCAGTATACTCATGTTGCTTGAATTGGGTGGATGCTTGTTGGAACTTTGATGAGCATCGCCTCGTAGACTTTAAGGTTTTTGAGGTCCTTCCTCCATAATGTTTGTCCATTGATCCTTCTTCCACGTTTAGTTATCACTTCCAAGTAGGTTCGCATCACTCCCGCTTTCAATTGGCATTCAATTAAGAAATGAAGCGGACAATCTACTCTCAGTAGTACTGATCACCAATGGTGAGGATTTGACAACTATTGTCTTCCATAAGCTTTCTGATAGGACCCCAGAAGGAGACCTATAGATTTTGATCCTTGAGAGGATCAACCCTTGGAATGCTATAGGGGTTCCTCCCGCCTAGACTCGACACAAAGGCCAAATTAAAGATGATAATTGCTTGTTTTCAAAGAGGGGGGCAGCTACATCTTAAATAGGGATCAAAGTCCATGCCCAAGGGGGCACTTATCTAGGTAAAATTACCCTTTTGCCCCTCTTATAGCCATCCTACCTTAATAGGAACAAGGGGCGGCTAGGTTGGCTCTATAGCCGACCTAAGCAGGGGGAAACCCTAGACGACTTGCACAGTAAGGGGGGCGGCGATTTCTAAGCCCTAAGGGCTAATCTAAACCCTAGCCATACTCCTTTATAAGAAAAGAGTGACTTTATTACAATCTAGCAGGGTTTTATTGACTACTTCTAGGGAGATTAGGACTCAACCCTACTGGAGTCCTATCAAACCCGCCCTCTTAAAATCAGCCTTGTCCTCAAGGCTGAAGTTCCATGAACTCAGGGAACTTGGTCTTTAGCTCCTCATCAGCTTGGGTGTCAGTTGGAAGAACTTGAGCTGAGTCATCGTCTTTAAATTTCTATTAGAGGTGGGATACTTGGAGGATCAACTATAATTTTGATCTGGTGCATGAATCTGATCTTCAGGTTGGGGCCCCAATATGATCCCCAATTTTGCAAGGCCTAAAGAAATAGGGAGACCAATTTCTTGATGCTTGAATTTCATGCTGGTGGAGCTGGAGATGTAGGGGGACTTGATATTTCTCAGGAAATTTTCTTCTGCTTTGGCGTTTGTCAGGGGGAAGTTTTTTCCTTGCATAGGTTGCCACATGGTTAGTCTTTAGTGATAGCCAATCTTTCTTATGAAATAGTGACTGCCCTCTAGCATGGTTCAGGATGATGAGAGCCCAATCTGGCATGAGCATGGATTACAATTCTTCTAGTTTAACTCCTCTTTCGTGCCATGGACCTGTATCCAACCATATTTTAAATTTGGTAGTAATTAGCATCTCCTGTAAAAACCTCATATGAAGTGTAGGGGAAGCATCGATGTAAATTAGGAGTCGACTATCTTACATAAGAATAGCCCAAATTCTAACTCCTGACCCATCAGCCTCAAGGACCAAAGTGCGACCGAAATCGGACAGCACTAGGACCGATGTCATCGTCATGGCTGCCTTGAGTCGTTCGAAGGCTGTGGAGGCTTTATCCAACCATAAGGAGTCTTTCTTCAGCAAGGATGTGAGCGGGGCACTGATCTTGCCATAATCTTTCACAAGATTTTGGTAGTAGCCCGTGAGTCTAAGAAAACCGCGTAATGATTGTACGTTTGTAGGTTTCGACCATCCTTGCATTGCCTCGATCTTCGTCAGGTCTACCGCCACTCCGTCCTCTGATATAATATGCCCAAGATACTCCACTTTACGCTGTAAGAAACTACACTTTGACTATTTCATATAAAGAGTATTCTCCCGGAGAATTGTTAGAACAGTTCGTAAGTGCTGAAAATGTATATCAAGCGTAGGGCTATAAATCAGGATATCATCAAAGAGCACTAATACGAACTTACGTAGAAAACTCCAGAAGATGTCATTCATCAGGCTTTGGAAAGTAGAAGGAGCATTTATAAGTCTGAAAGGTATTACCAAAAACTCGTAGTGGCCGTTATACGTGCGGAATGCAATTTTCGGAATGTCTTCAATGCATACCCGAATTTGGTGATAACCGGAACGGAGATCTAGTTTAGTGAAGACTCAAGCTCCTTTTAATTCATCCAAGAGCTCATCTACGATGGATATAGGATATTTGTCCTTGATGGTGATAGCGTTCAAGGCCCGATAATTAATGCACATCCACCATGTACCGTCCTTCTTGTGCACTAGCAACACCAGTGAAGAATAAGGGCTACAACTCGGTCGAATTACCCCAGTGTCTAGTATCTCTTTGACGATGTTCTCAATCTCATCCTTCTGCAAGTGAGGGTAGTGATATGGACGCAAGTTTGCTGGAGGTTTGCCTGGCAGAATAGGAATTCAGTGGTCATGTTGCCGGTTAGGGGCAGCCTGCGCGGCTCCATGAAAACGTCCGCGAATTCATCCAGTAAGAGGGCAAGCTTAGGGTCTGAAATTTGTATATTCTCCCCCTTAGATGGTTGCTGGATATGCATAAAAAATCCACCTTGTGCTTTGTGCAAAACTTTCTCCCTTTGTTGCGACGAAACGGTGGCAATTTGGCTCCCGCGCTTGCCTCGTAACGTGACCTGTCTCCCTTTGCTATAAAATTTCATGATTAATTTAGAAAAATTCTAGGAGATACTACCTAGTGTTGTGAGCCATTCGATCCTGAGTATAGCTTCATAATCATCGATGGGTAGGAGGAAGAAATCAGCTACCACTTCTTGGTCTTGGAGGAGTAGTTTCACCCGCGGGCACCATTGGTCGCAATTAAAAATTCGACCGTCGGTGACCATTACGTCAAACTCATTACAACCTACAATTTGAAGCTCCAAACGTGCAACAACCTTACTGTTGAGGAGGTTATTGGTGTTGCCCGTGTCGATGAGAACGGTGATGAGTTGTTGTTTTAGAAGTCCTCCCAATATCATCATCTGCGGGTTGGAATAGCCGGCCAATGCATGCACTGCGTAGTTGGCCGGTGGGGACTCTTCCTCCATGGCTTCTTCTTTAGGTTCAAGGGCTTTTTCAAATGTTTCATTGTCCTTATCCTCCACTGGTTCAATCATGAGGAGCCGGCCCTTTTTGCAGTGATGTTCGTGGCTCCACGATTCGTTGCAATGCCAACACAACTCCTTGGTCGATTGTTCACGAAGCTCGTCTCTTGTCAACTTTTTTGGTGCAAGGGCTTGGATGGCAGTAGAGGGGGCAGTAGGTCTCGGCATGGCTGGTCGGGGAGTGGCCCTTGTCCTTTGCACCTCGTGGTTCAATTATTCTTCTTAGATATGCGCAAAGGAAATCGCCTCCATAAGAGTGTACGGTTGCCGCGCCTTTACTTCTCCTCGGATCTTCGGCTTTAGGCCCTCGATAGAAGTACCTAAAAGTTGTTTCTCAGACCAATTCTCAGTTTGGTTAGTTAAATGATCAAACCTTGTTTGGTATTCTTGTATTGTAGAGGTTTGACGAATCTTTGCCAATTGTCCGTCGATGTTGTAAATCGGTTGGTCTGAAGCAGTCTAGTAGTCTTTCCTTGAATCGCTGTCAAGAGAGTCCTCCATGGGTGTGCTTAAACCAATTAAACCACTGAATAGCATCTCCCGCGAGGTGTATGGCAGCGATCTCCACCCGTGTTGCATCGGTGGTTCGATAGAACCGAAAATTACGCTCCGTGCGTGAGATCCATCCGATTGGGTCTCCTTCTTCCCATCTTGGGAAGTCAACCTTCATGCATGGATTGTTAGGATCAGAGGTGATATGCCTATGCTCTTGAGGATCATCTCACTAATCTGAAGTCTCTCCATGGTGTGACTTCCTCGGGCTTGATGGTCGGCCTATGCTGAATTTGACGAATAAGGATCGCATCTTCTCTTCCATGCGGTTTTCAAAGGCATCAAGCTTTGCATCGATAGCCTCCTCTGATGCCATAGTATACACCTTTGTAATATTGAGATCTTTTTTCTATTTTCGGGTTAGTGGCATGGGAATTTTGGAGAAGGGGGTGGTCGGTTGGAAGGTGGATCGGTTTGGGTAGAAGTAGGCTACGGTTTAGGGCCAATTTGGGGCTGCAGTTTTATGGACTTTAGGCTACAAATTGGTATGGTTTTAGGGCTATGATAGCAGTAGATAAAGGTTAGGAAAATAGGTTTTAGTTCTGGGATAGATGGCAGCAAAGGTAGGTGTCTCGGTAAGGAAAGTTTTCTAAAAAGGTAAGTGGATCGATAAGGAAGTATGCTGATTTAGGTGGCTGATCTGGGGGCTGTTTGGATTCGGTTTAGGGTAGGGTTTTGAAGGGTTTTTGGTAAGGATGGTAGGGTTTGGTGATGAGGAAAGGAGAGTCCAAAATCCCACAAAAAACAACACTCAAATCTGATAGAATTCGATGAAAAGAAGTGCTGCGATGTGCTGTCCTGCTGAACCAGTTTTTGTGTCGGAGAAACGATAATTACTCGACATAAATTCCAGGGGAAAGTTTAAGAAAATTATACAGAAACCCTTGGTCTAGATGTTTTCAATACCAGTAGAAATTTTGACGAAATTTTGACAGCATAACGGTAGGAAAATAGGGCAAAAGATGCAAAGCAGATTCTTTCGTCGTAAAATTCCAGAACTGTGTGATGGTAAAATATCGTACAAGAAAACCAATTCCAGAAGGAGTTTTTTTCATGAAATCAAATCCAGATGAAATCCAACTTAATCTTGAGAATTGTGTAAAAATTTCGGCCAAAAAGGATGAACAAAAGTTTGGTTTCAAGAGGCCAATATACGGAAGGCAGATTCTGCATTGTAAAATTTCAGTACTGTGCAACAAAGAATCACAGTGCTATAAGTCCAGATCTAGAAGGAGTGTTTTTATGAGATCAGTCTTAGATGAAAGCTAAGATGATCTATGAAATTGTGTAAAATTTTCAGCTAAAAAGGATGACTAAAAGTTTAGTTTCAATAAGCAACAATCGGCTGAAAATTTCTGCAGTGTTTCATCTTTGCAACAATGATAACGTTTACGATGAACGAATTTTGCAGCGGATAAAATTTGGAAAAAATCTTCAACATGTAAAGTAAGGAATCTTGCAGTATTGAAGAGGCATGGATGATAAAAAAAAATACCAGATTTCCAGATCACACGCAGGGGATAGTGGCAGATTGATTTGATCTGCTGCTGGGGTGGAAGGTGGAGGCGCGTGTCATAGCAATTGTGGGAATTGCTTGGGAAGGTGGAGGCGGCTGAGATGCCTACAAGGCAGCAGGAACGCAGCTCTGATACCAGATGATAGGACCCCAGAAGGAGCCCTATAGATTTGGATCCTTGAGGGGGATCAACCCTTGGAATGCTATAGGGGTTCCTCCCTCCGAGACTCGGCACAAAGGCTAAATTGAAGATGATAATTGCTTGCTTTCAAAGAGGGGGGCGGCTACATCTTAAATAGGGATCAAAGTCTTAGGTGAAATTACCCTTTTGCCCATCCTATAGCCATCCTACCTTAATAGGAACAAGGGGCGGCTGGTTGGCTCTATAGCCGAACTAAGCAGGGGAAAACCCTGGCCGACCTGCCCAGTAAGGGGGGCGGCGACTTCTAAGCCTGAGGGCTACTCTAAACCCTAGCCATACTCAAATGGGGATCATATTGGGGCCCCAACCTGGAGATCAGCTCCTCAAGAAAGTAATCTAAACCCTCTTTCTTTGGGCCTTGCAAAATTGGGGATCATACTGGGGCCCCAACCTGGAGATCAGATCTGTGCACCAGATCAAAATTACAGTTGATCCTGCAAGTATCCCACCTCTAATGGAAATTTAAAGACGACGACTCAGCTCAAGTTCTTCCAACTAACACCCAAGCTAATGAGGAGCTGAAGACCCGGTTCCCTGAGTTCATGGAACTTCAGCCTTGAGGACAAGGTTGATTTTAAGAGAGTGGGTTTGATAGGACTCCAACAGGGTTCAGTCCTAATCTCCTTAGAAGCAGTCAATCAAACCCTACTAGATTGTAATAAAGCCACTCCTCTCTTATAAAGGAGTATGACTAGGATTTAGATTAGCCCTTAGGCTTAGTAGTCATCGCCGCCTTGCTGGGTTGGTTGGCCAGAGTTTCCCCCTGCTTAGGTCGGCTATAGAGCCAACCTAGTCGCCCCCTGTTCCTATTAAGGTAGGTTGGTTATAGGAGGGGCAAAGGGGTAATTTTACTTAGGCAAGCACCCCCTTAGGGTAGGGTTTTGATCCATATATAATGATGTAGCTTCCCCCTCTCTTGAATCAAGCAATTATCAATTTTATTTCGGCCTTGTGCCAAATCTAGGAGGGAGGAACCCTTATAGCGTTCCAAGGGTTGATCCCCCTCAATGATCAAAATCTATAGAGCTCCATCTGGGGTTCTATCATGTAATCATCGTAGCCTATTTCCATAATCCATAGCAAACCCTAACAGCCCCTAAAAAAAACCACAGCCCAAACAGCACCCTAAATCGCAACCTTGATCCATCGCCCTTTTAGCCACCAATCCTAACCAAACCAGTTGCTGCCATCAACAGCAACCCTAAGCCACCCCTTTAGCCTTAAGACACAGCCATCATAATCTATTTCTAGAATCTATAGCCAACCCAAATCGCAGCCAAAACTGCAGCCCAAACAACGGTCTTCTGCAGCCATCAAACCTTCCTTTCCACTGATCCTTACCCTCCACAGCCACCAATCATACCAAATCGGTTGCTGTCATCAAGAGCAATCCTAAGCCACCCCTCTAACCCTAAACCTTTATCACCAAACCCCTCTTACAGCCTCTACAACAGACCCAAACAACAGCATCAACAACACCCTCTTTGCCGAAAAATTTTGCTGCACTACCTTCAGTACTACTTGCTGCATCCACACCCGATTCCTAACAAATCCGTTGTTGTCATCAATAGTAACCCTAACCCATTCCTTTAACCTTGAACCTCGACCATTATACCCTCTATACAACCCCTGTAGCAACCCTAAATCATAGCTTGATAGGACTCTAGTAGGGTTGAGTCCTAATCATCTTAGTACTAGTCAATAAAAAACCATGTTAGATTGTAATAAAGCCACTCCTATCATATATAAAGAAGTGTGACTATGGTTTAGATTAACTGTTAGGGCTTAGTAGCCACCACACCCCTTACAGGGTTGGTTGGCTAGGGTTTCCCCCTGCTTAGGTCAACTATAGAGCCACTTAGCTGCCTCCTGTTCCTATTAAGGCAGGTTGGCTATAGGAGAGGCAAAGGGGTAATTCTACTTAGGCAAGCACCCCCTTAGGCTAGGGTTTTGATCCCTATTTAAAGATGTAGCTGCCCCCCCTCTTGAATCAAGCAAACTATAATTTTAATTCAGCCTTGTGCCGAGTCTAGGAGGGAGGAACCCCTACAGCGTTCCAAAGGTTGATCCCCCTTAAGGATCAAAATCTATAGAGCTCCTTCTAGGGTTCTATCATCTGGTATTAGAGCCATGTTCCTGCTATCCTGTAGCCATCTCAGCCGCCTCCACCTTCCCAAGCAATTCCCACAATTGCTACGACACGGGACTCGACCTTCCACCCTAGCAGCAAATCAAATCAGTCTGCCACTGCCCCCTGCGTTTGATCTAGAATTCTGATATATTTTTATAACCTACGCCTCTTCAATACTGCAAGATCCTTCATATTATATGTGGGAGAAGTTTTCCAAAGTTTCCTTGCTGCAAATTTTTACCGTCGCAAATGTTATCATCATTGCGAAGGCGAAACGCTACAGAAATTTTCAGCCGATTGTTGCTACTTGAAACTGAACTTTTGTTCATCCTTTCTCGCCGAAATTTTTACACAATTCTCAAGATCAAGTTGGCTTTCATCTGGATTTGATTTCATGAAAAACTCCTTTTGGAACTGGTTTTCTTGTATGATCTTTCACCATCATGCAGTTCTGGAATTTTACGACGAAGGAATCTGCCTTGCATCATTTGCCCTATTTCTCTACTGTTATGCTGCCAAAATTTCATCAAAATTTCTACTGGTATTGACAACATCTAAACCAAGGGTTTCTGTATAATTTCCTTAAACTTTCCTCTGGAATTTATGTTGAGAAGTCATCGTTTCTCCGACGCAAAAACTGGTTCAGCAGGACAGCACATCGCAGCACTTCTTTTCACCGAATTCTATCAGATTTGAGTGTTGTTTTTGTGAGATTTCAGACTCTCTTTTCCTCATTTCCAAACCCTACCATCCTCACCAAAACCCTTCCAAATATTACCCTAAACCGAATCCAAACAGCCCCCAAATCAGCCACCCAAATCAGCCACCCAAATCAGCCTACTTCCTTATCGATCCACTTACCTTTTTAGCCAACTTTCCTTACCGAGACACCTACCTTTGCTACCATCTATCCCAGATCTAAAATCTATTTTCCTAACCTTCATCTACTACTATCACAGCCCTAAAACCACACCAATTCGGAGCCTAAACTCCACAAAACTGTAGCCACAAATCTGCCCTAAACCGTAGCCTACTTCCATCCAAACCGATTCACCTTCCAACCGGCCACCCCCTTCTCCAAAATTCCTATGCCACTAACCCGGCAACAAAAAAAAGATATCAATATTACAGATCTAGAGGTGTATACTATGGCATCAGAGGAGGCTATCGATGCAAAGCTTGAAGCCTTTGAAAACCACATAGAAGAGAAGATGCAATCCCTTTTCGCCGAATTCAACATTGGCCGACTGTCGAGCCCGAGGAAATCACAACACGAAGAAACTTCAGATCGGCAAGATGATCCTCAAGAACATGGCCACATCACCTCTGATCTCAATAATCCATGCATGAAGGTTGACTTCCCTAGATGGGAAGAAGGAGACCCGATCGGGTGGATCTAGTAGGCGGAGCGCTATTTTCGGTTCTACTGAACCGCCGACACCACATGGGTGGAGATTGCTGCCATTCACCTCGAGGTAGATTATATTCAGTGGTTTAATTGGTTTGAGCACACCCATGGACTCTCTTGGTAGCGATTCATGGAAGGACTACTAAACCGCATCGGACCAACCGATTTCAACAACATCAATGGATAATTGGCAATGATTCGTTAAACCTCTACAATACAAGAATACCTAACAAGGTTTGAGCATTTATCTAACCAAATTGAGAATTGGTCTAAGAAATAACTTTTAGGTACTTTTATCGAGGGCCTAAAGCCGAAGATCCGAGAAGTAAAGGCGCGACAACCGGACACTTATGGCGACGATTTCCTTTGCGTGTATCCAGGAAGAACAATTGAACCACAAGGTACAAAGGACAAGGGTCGCTCCCCGACTAGCCATGCCGAGACCTACTGCCCCCTCTACTGCCATCAAAGCCCCTGCACCAAAAAAGTTGACAAGAGACGAGCTTCGCAAACGATCGGCCAAGGGGTTATGTTGGCATTGCAATGAATTGTGGAGCCGCGAACATCACTACAAAAAGGGCCGGCTCGTTATTGAACTAGCGGAGGATGAGGACAATGAAACATCTGATGAAGCCCTTGAACGTAAAGAGGAAGCTATGGAGGAAGAGTCCCAACCGACCAACTACGTAGTGCACGCATTGGCCGGCTATTCCAACCCGTAGATGATGAAAGTTGGAGGACTTCTAAAATAGCAACCCATCACCATTCTCATCGACACGGGAAGTACGAATAACTTCCTCAGTAGTAAGGTTGCTACATATTTGGTGTTTGAAATCGAAGGTTGCAACAAGTTTGATGTAAAGGTCACCGACGGCCGAATCTTTAATTGCGACCAATGGTGCCCGCGGGTGAAACTACTCCTCCAAAACCACAAAGTGGTAGCTGATTTCTTCCTCCTACCAATCGATGATTATGAAGCCGTACTCAGGATCAGATGACTCACAACACTAGGTGATATCTCCTGGAAAATTTTTAAATTAATCATGAAATTTTATTGCAAAGGGAAATTAGGTCACGTTACGAGGCAAGCGCGGGAGCCAAATTTCTACCATTTCGTCGTAACGAATGAAGAAAGATTTGCACAAAGCACATGGTGGATTCTTGATGCATATTTAGCAGCCATCTACGGGGGAGAATGTACAAAGCTCATATCCTAAGCTTGCCCTTTGCCTGAATGAATTTGTGGATGTTTTCTTGGAGTCGCGCGGGCTGCCCCCAACCGGCCGTATGACCACCGCATTCCTATTTTGCCAAGCAAATCTCTACCAAATTTATGACCGTACCACTATCCTCAGTTGCAGAAGGATGAGATCAAGAACATTGTTAAATAGATGCTTGACACCGGGGTGATTCGATCGAGCTGCAGCCCTTACTCCTCACTGGTGCTGCTAGGCGCAAGAAAGATGGTACGTGGCGGATGTGCGTTGACTACCGGGCTCTAAACGCCATCACCGTCATGGATAAATATCCTATCCCATTCGTAGATAAACTCTTGAATGAATTAAAAGGAGCCCGAGTCTTCAGTAAATTGGATCTCTGATCCGAATACCATCAAATTCGGGTATGCACTGAAGATATTCTAAAAACTGTATTTCGCACGTATAACGGCCACTACGAGTTTCTGGTAATGCCTTTCGGACTTACGAATGCTCCTTTTACTTTCAAAAGCCAGATGAATGACATCTTCCGGAGTTTTCTACTCAAGTTTGTATTGGTATTCTTTGATGATATTCTCATTTATAGCCCTATGCTAGATATACATTTTCAGCACTTACGAACTGTTCTAACGATTCTTCGGGAGAATACTCTTTATGTTAAACAGTCAAAGTGCAGCTTTTTACAGCATAAAGTAGAGTATCTTGGGCACATTATATTAGAGGATGGAGTGGCAATGGACCCGACAAAGATCGAGGCAATGCAAGGACAGTCGAGACCTACAAACGTACAATCATTATGCGGTTTCCTTGGACTCACAGGCTACTACCAAAATTTTGTGAAAGATTATGACAAGATCAGTGCCCCGCTCACGTCCTTACTGAAGAAAGACTCCTTGTGGTTGGATAAAGCCTCTGAAGCCTTCGAACGACTCAAGACAGCCATGACGATGACGTCGGTCCTAGCGCTGCCCGATTTCAGCTGACTTTGGTCATTGAGGCTGATGTGTTAGGAGTTGAAATTGGGGCTATTCTTATTCTAGATGGTTGACTCCTAATTTACACTGAGGCTTCCCCCACACTTCATATGAGGTTTTTACAGGAGATACTAATTACTACCAAATTTAAAATATGGTTGGATACAGGTCACCAATTCTTCTTCTACCAAACTAGAAGAATTACAATCCATGCTCATGCCAGATTGGGCTCTCATCATCCTAAACTATACCAGAGAGCAGTCACCATTCCAGAAGAAAGATTGGCTATCACTAAAGGCTAATCATATGACAGCACTTGCAAAGAAGAAACGGCCTTGTAAAAAATTGAAGATCGAGTTTTTCTACACCTCCTGCCCGGTCAGTAGGAAACTCGAGCCTTAATGAAGTGGTCTCCCTATTTTTTTGGGCCTTGTAAAATTGAGGATCACATTAGGGCCCTAACCTGGAGATCAAATTCACACACTAGATCAAGATTACAGTTGATCCGCCAAGTATCCCACCTCAAATGGAAATTTAAAGAAGACGACTCAGCCCAAATCCTTCCAACTAACACCCAAACTGATGAGGAGGCCAAAGTTCAATTAATGATAGCATGGAAATCACATAAGGAGTTGAAGATCCAGTTTCCAAAGTTTATGGACCCTTAGCCTTGAGAATAAGGCTGATTTGAAGAGGGCGGACTTGATAGGACTCCAGTAGGGTTGAGTCCTAATCATCTTAGTGCTAGTCAATAAAAACCCTGTTAGATTATAATAAAGCTACTCATATCTTATAAAGGAGTATGACTAGGTTTAGATTAGTCATTAGGGCTTAGTAGCCGCCACACCCCTTACTGGGTTGGTCGGCTAGGGTTTCCCCCTGCTTAGGTCGGCTATAGAGCCACTTAGTCGCCTCCTGTTGCTATTAAGACAGGTTGGCTATAGGAGGGGCAAAGGGGTAATTCTACTTAGGCAAGCACCCCCTTAGGCTAGGGTTTTGATCCCTATTTAAAGATGTTGCCCCCCCCCCCCCCCCTCTTGAATCAAGCAATCTACAATTTTAATTCAGCCTTGTGCCGAGTCTAGGAGGGAGGAACCCCTACAATGTTCCAAGGGTTGATCCCCCTCAAGGATCAAAATCTATAGAGCTCAACCTGGGGTTCCATCACAGCCCAAATAGCAACCTGTTAGCCCTAAACCGTAGCCATCTACCCATGATCCACCATCCCTTTCGGCCACCAATCCACCCAACCGTTTCATACCACGAACCGAACAATAGGAGAAGAATATTGACATCTTAGATCTGGAGGCATATTTAGTGGCATCTCAAGGTTCAATCGATGCCATGTTTGAGGCATTTCAATCACGCAGAGAGGATAGATTGCACGCCTTATTCGTCGAATTCGAATTGGGCCGATCTCCGAGCCCAACAAAATTCCAACAAGGTGCAAGTTTAGATAGGCCTCCAAAAAGGAAGTACGAGCCACTAATATGATACAGCCATGCATAAGGGTGGACTTTCCTCTATGAAAGAAGGAGACCTGACGGGATGGATTTCACGCGTCGAACATTACTTCTGCTATTACCGAACACCGGAGGATTTCATGGTGGACACCGCTGTCATCCATCTCAAAAGAGATGCAATTCAGTGGTACAATCAGCTTGAATACACCCATGGGGCTCCGACATAAATACAATTCAAGAAAGCGTTGTTGAACCGCTTTAGGCCGACCAAATACAAGAATATCAATGAACAACTTGCCAAGATCCGACAAACCTCCATGATCCAAGAATACCATACCAGGTTTGAGGAATTATCTTACCTTATTCATGATTGGTTTGAAAAATAATTATTAAGGATGTTCATCGAAGGTCTTAAGCCAAAAATTAAAGGAGAGGTTAAAGCGCAGTAGCCCCGAATCGTGAAGGTTGTAATCTCTTTCGCCCGAATCCAAGAGGAATAGCTGAACCAAGATGCTCAGAGGATGAGAACCACTCCTAGACCAGTAACATATAAACCTCCCTCTGCTCCAAGCTATTCTTTGCTGTCAAAAAAATTGATGAGAGAAGAGCTACATGATAGATCAGCGAAGGGCCTTCGTTGGAATTGCAACGAACTTTAGAGCCACAACCATCATTACAAAAAGGGGGTTCTTTCTATAATAAAATATATTGAAGAATTTGAAGAAGAGGTCCAGGAACCTGAGGAGGAGAACACGAAAGAAGAACCACAGCTGCTCGATTGCACGACTTACATTTTAGCCGGCCATACGAACTCGCATGCAGCAAAAGTTGAAGAATCTATTAAGCCGCAACCCATCACTATCCTCATCAAGACTAGGGGCACCAACAACTTTAAGAACAATAAGGTTGCTACCCAATTGATGCTCCAAAATGAAGATTGCAGTAGGTTTGACATTGAGGTCGCCAATGGCCAAATTTTGAAGTGCGACTAAAGATGCCCACGAGTGAAATTGTTGTGACAGGACCAGGAGATACTGATAGGACTCCAGCAGGGTTGAGTCCTAATCTCCCTAAAGTAGTCAATAAAACCTTGCTAGATTGTAATAAAGTCATTCCTATCTTATAAAGGAGTATGACTAGGGCTTAGATTAGCTCTTAGGGCTTAGTAGTCGTCGCCCCCTTACTGGGTTGGTGGGCCAGGGTTTCCCCCTGCTTAGGTCAGCTATAGAGCCAACCTAGTTGTCCCCTGTTCCTATTAAGGCAGGTTGGCTATATGAGGGGCAAAAATGGTAATTCTATTTAGGCAAGCACCCCCTTAGGCTAGGGTTTTGATCCCTATATAATGATGTAGCCACCCCTCTCTTGAATCAAGCAATTATCAATTTTACTTCAGCTTTGTGTCGAATCTAGGAGGGAGGAACCCCTATAGCGTTCAAAGGGTTGATCCCCCTCAAGGGTCAAAATCTATAGAGCTCCTTCTAGAGTTCTATCATCTAGTATTAGAGCAGCGATCTTGCTGCCCCCCTCTACCTTCCACCCCAACCGCAGATCAAATCAGTCTGCCGCTGCCCCCTGCGTTTGATCTGAAAATCTGGTATTTTTTTATCATCCATGCCTCTTCAATACTACAAGATTCCTTACTTTACATGTTGAAGATTTTTTCCAAATTTTATCCACTACAAATTTCGTTTGTCACAAACGTTATCGTTGTTACGAAGGCGGAACGCTACAGAACTTTTCAGCCGTGTTTTTGCCTCTTGAAACCGGCTTATTCCTTCTTTCTGGCCGAAATTTTTGCACAATTCTTAAGAACAAGTTGGCTTTCATCTGGATTTGATTTCATGAAAAACCTCCTTCTGGAACTGGTTTTATTGTATGATCTTTCACCATCACGTAGTTCTAAAATTTTACGATGAAGGAATCTGCGTTGCATCTTTTGCCTTATTTCCCTACTGTTATGCTGCCAAAATTTCATTAAAATTTCTATTGGTATTGACAACATCTAAAACAAGGGTTTCTACATAATTTTCTTAAACTTTCCTTTGGAAATTATGTCGAGAAGTTAGCGTTTCTCCGACGTAAAATCTGTTCAGCAAGACAGCACATCGCAACACTTCTTTTCACCAAATTCTATCAGATTTGAGTACTATTTTTTGTGAGATTTTGGACTCTCTTGTTCTCATCTCCAAACCCTACCATCCTCACCAAAAACTCTTTCAAATATTATCCTAAACCAAATCTAAACAGACCCCAAATCAGGCACCCAAATCAGCCTACTTCCTTATCGATTCTTACCTTTTTAGCCAACTTTCCTTACCGAGAAATCTACCTTTGCTGCCATCTATCCCAGATCTAAAATTTATTACCCTAACCTTCATCTACTGCTATCATAGCCCTAACCACATCAATTCACAGCCTAAACTCCATAAAACCATAGCCCTAAATCGCACCCAAAACAGCCACAAACCGCACCTAAAAATCGAAGCCTTCGGTCCACTAATCTTTCAGCCACTCAATCTCCCTTATCCCTTCAACCGCAGCATGCATCTTTCACTACCCAACGCTACCCACAGCGATCTCTTGCTACCATCCTCCTTGATCGCAACCAACAATGATCCTTGCGGCAAAAAGCTACCAACAATGATCTTTTGCTGCAACTGTTTACATCATAACCCGTAATAATCGTTCGCTGCCAACTATCTTGATCACAGCCAGCAATAAATTAAACACAATAGCAGCCATCTCTCACTCTATACCGCTGCTACCCTCCTCCGCAACAGTCGTATACATCACTGCCCCGTCATCCTCCTATTGCAGCCGCACCCTTGCTGCAACTGACTCCACCTGCAGCCACGAAGTCACACCGCAGTCGCAGCCGACGTTGCTACTGCCCTCTTCTTCCTCCACCATTGCTACTGCCTTTCGACTCAGATCTCTTGGCTGCCATCTTCTAATCGCAGCCTCGACAACATTGCAGCGTCAACATTACAGCATCACCGAAGGACCGCAACCGACGTTATAGCTGCCATTTTATTCCTCCACCGTTGCTGCTACCCTTGATTGCCATCCTCCACTTGGAGACTTGACCACCACAGCCCTGACATTACTGCCATTGCTGCCTTCAACCTGAAGATTGCAGCTACACTCTTTAATTGGTTTAATTTGATAGGTTGGAGATCCTTACGTCATGACATCAGTAGGCTTATTCGAAGCCAAATTGGAGGCTTGAGATGCATATAGATGTTAAATTATGCACTCTCTTTGAGGAGTTTAGATTGGGCCGATCATTGAGCCCAATAAGATCACAACGTGGTGCAAATTTGGATTGTAAAAAGAACCTTAGCGAAGAACTAGCGATACCATCAAACCTCCACCATCCAAGAGTATCAAACCAGGTTTGAAAGGTTATCTAATCAAACTTATGATTGGTCTGAAAAATAAATATTGAGGAATTTTATTGAGGGCTTGAAGCCGGAGATTCAGGAAGAAGTTAAAGCGTGACAACCGTACACACTTAAGGAAGCCATCTCCTTTGCGCGACATCAAGAGGAGCGATTGAACTATGAAGCTCAAAAGACTAGTGTTGCTCCCCGACCCGCGGCACCAAAGCTTTCATCTCCTCCTACTATCAGCTGACCCTCTCAGCCATAATTAATAAGAGAAGACCTTCATGACAGATCGACAAAGGGCCTATGTGAGTGTTGTGATAAACTGTGGAGCCTAGAACACAAATGTAAAAAGGAGACACCGCTGATGATTGCGCCCACTAAAGAACCCAAACTTGAAGATACGACTCTCGAGCCCAAGGAGAAGGATACACCACAGTCGGCCACCCGCACGATCCCTACCTTAGCCGGCTACACCAACCTGCAAAAATTAAAGATCAAAGGGTTTCTCAGGCAGCAACCCGTCATCATCCTCATCAACGCCAGGAGCACACGCAACTTCATGAGCAGTAAGGTTGCTGCCCACTTAATGCTCCAAAAAGAATATTACAATGGGTTCGAAGTCAAGGTAGCTAACGGCCAAATTCTGAAGTGTAACCAAAAGTGCCCGTGGGTAAAACTGATCCTACAGGAGCAAGACATAGTTGCTGATTTTTTCCTCCTCCCTCTTGATGGTTTTGATATAGTGCTTGGCATTGATTGGTTGTCCATGATTGGAGATATTTTCTGGAATATTTTGAAGCTAACCATGAAATTTTTCAGAAAAGGAAAGCAGATGATTCTACGAGGGAGCCCAACAACTACAACCATAACACCACGCTTGGAGGGGGTACCAAAAGAAGAATCCAGTGGTTTCCCAATCCAAATTCAAGAGTTTCATGAGATTAAAGATAAAAAAACCCTCCCACAACTTGCTAAATTTTTTTGTGCGTCTCCACCCAACCGAGCCGACTACCTCCTCTGAAGTTGGCCGACCCCCCTATGTTGAACAGGTCAAAACTTCTACAAGTTGTTGCTCGACCAGATTTCTTCATACAACCTCAAAAGGTCGAAGATAAAATGGTCATCCAAGAGATAACAGAGACATGAATTATTCGGTCATGCTTATTTCCCGCTACGACACGTCCCTACATCCTTTTCACTAGAGATAAGCTACTTCTAAAGTGTTACATCTTGTTGAACTCACCATGGTTACTGATGCAGCACTTCCAGATCTTAAGTGACTTCCACGACTTTCCCCAGGATTGGACCATGAAGCTTAAAGACTTCCTTGATGATGACATCCGATCTACGGCCCAAGACCGTGAGAAAATTGAGCCCCTCCAGTGGTGAAATCAGAAAAGAGGAATGATCATTTGTAGGACTCAACGAAATATGAACATCATCCCTCTCATTATAAAGAAAGATGCACCACCTTGGCCGAGTGGAACTATAGCCCTCACGGCCATGATGTCGTCCACACCAAATCATGGCCAGATATTTATTATTGGATTAGACACACCCAAAGTGGGGGTCAGCACCATCCTCATGCAAGATGGTTAACAACATGAAGAAGTAAAAATGGGTCCCGAAAAATCACCACTCCTACCCACCTCGGGCTCAGATCAGACTCAAACCACTAGAGATTTTATTAGAGGACATCCCTCACTCCAACAGAAGGCACGACTACTATTACAGAGCAACCACGTGGCAGCCAATGCAAGGAAGAAACTTTCACTTGACAAACGCCGGAGCAGAAGAAAGTTTCTGAGAAAGATCAAGTCCCCCTTCATCTCCAGCTCCACCAGCATGAAATTCAAGCTCAAGAAAGTGGTTTCCCTATTTCGTTGGGCCTTGCAAAATTGGGGATCATATGGGGGCCCTAACTTGGAGATCAGATCCATGCACCAGATTAAAATTACAGTTGATCCTCCAAGTATCCCACCTCAAATGGAAATTTAAAGATGACGACGCAGCTCAAGTTCTTCCAACTAACACCCAAGCTGATGAGGAGCTGAAGACTCGATTCAGCCTTAAGGACAAGGTTGATTTTAAGATGGTAGGTTTGATAGGACTCCAGCATGGTTGAGTCCTAATCTCCCTAGAAGTAGTCAATAAAATCCTGCTAGATTGTAATAAAGTCACTCCTATCTTATAAAGGAGTATGGCTAGGATTTAGATTAGCCTTTAGGGCTTAGTGGTCGTTGCCCCCTTACTATGTTGGTTGGCCAGGGTTTCCCCCTACTTAGGTCGGCTATAGAGCCAACCTAGTCGCCCCTTGTTCCTATTAAGGTAGGTTGGCTATAGTAGGGGCAAAGAGGTAATTTTATTTAGGCAAGCACCCCCTTAGGCTAGGGTTTTGATCCGTATATAATGATGTAGTCACCCCCTCTCTTGAATCAAGCAATTATCAATTTTATTTCAGTCTTGTGCCGAATCTAGGAGGGAGGAACCCCTACAACATTCCAAGGGTTGATCCCCATCAAGGGTCAAAATCTATAGAGCTCCTTCTGCGGTTCTATCAGATACTTGCTGATTACTTCCTCCTTCCTCTTAATGATTATGAGGTCGTGCTCAATATCAAATGGCCGACTACGCTAGGTGATGTTCCATACTTTTGTATACCCGACTCGTACCTCCTATTGACCCCTTCCTAGGTTAATGAAATTAGCTCTACCCGAGCTCAAATCTAACCCAAAAGTGGACCCGGTTGCCTCATATTGAGTTAATTAAGATTCCTTCCATATCTAATTCAATTTAGATTCTAAACCAAACCGATGCTAACTACCATGTACTAAGGCATACAAATATAATCAATTTGATCAACATGTCAAGTGACCTTACCAACTCCTGACGATCTTCCCGATAACCTCCAACAAATTGCCAACGAGTCTCGGTCAACTTCTGGTGAACCCCCGACACATTTCAGCAATCTCCTGATCACCTTTGGCGAGCTCCTAGCAAACTCCAGACAAGCCCCTAATACCTTCGACTAGCTTCCTACGAACTCCAGGTAAGCCCTCGATACCTTTGACGAGCTACCAGTAAACTCCTGGCAAGCCCCCGATACCTTCGACGAGCTTCCGACAATCTCCCGATGAGTTCCCACTAAATCGTCCGAACTCCGGCCTGATGCCCGAACTTGACTCCAGCCCAACATCTGATTGTATTGCCTTGTCGTAGTTAATCTTGCATCATTCATCTCTAACAAACATGTTAGATCAACGAACCCATCAATTGATTTTATCATCAAAATATGATATTCATCAGGATTTACCTGCGTGAGAGCATACGAGATATTCCTCTCATGATATCGAGAGTGGATGATCCTCTATTAACACTCAATAGCCTTTGTAAGGTTAACTATCAATCCTAATAACCAATTGTACCAAATTTGAAACTTTTCAAACTTGTAAGTTCGGTGTCAAAGAAAGGAATACCCAAATAAGCCATCCTTGGTGTCTTAAGTCTAAGGACCAGATACACAACTGAGACTATGAAATCACTATCTAATATCAGGTATCATTAACCATTCAACATTCCGTAAGCGGATCAATCAGTGAACTCATTTTCTAATGAGCACTTGTACTGTATCATTACTATCTCTACACAAGTGACTATGAGACCAGCCGCCTCCATTATATGGACGGATATACAGTATATCGATCTATTTGGTTATCTTGATGTCCCTCTTGAGCAACCTATGAGCGAGATTATTTAGGATCTATGTTTAAAGGTGAGTCAGTATTATCGTGATCTTATCACGATTCGATTCCCATTACACAAAACCAAGGACATCATAATATATATATATTTATATATATACATATATATATATTCATATAACATAATATGAGAATTTGCCAATAATAATAATGGTGTAAAGAGATTGTGCAGCATATCACATGTGTCATCACTCACGTGATTGGCTTGTAGGGCACCTGTAACCAGCAATCTCCCACTTGACCTAAAGTCAATCACATTTGTGTCTAATCCCTATCAGACCCCTGTGATGCTCAAAGACAATCTAAGCCTTTGTTAGTGGATCCGGAATGTTATCTTCGGATGGAACTCTTTCCATTGTTATATCTTTCTGGGTTAGGATCTCTCTAATCAGATGGAACCTCTTCAGAACATGTTTAAACTTCTGATGTGACATAGGTTCCTTTGTTTGAGCGATCACCCCGTTATTATGGTAGTATATGGTAATCAGCTCCACGCTGCTTAGTACGACTCCTAAATCCCTAATGAACTTCTTCATCCACACTCCTTCCTTTGCTGCCTCTATTGCAGCAATATATTCCACCTCTATGGTTAAGTCAGTAGTGGTATCTTGCTTGGAACTCTTTCAGAATTCTACTCCTCCATTCAGGGTGAAAACATACCCTATATTTGACTTGCTATCGTCAATGTCAAACTGGAAACTCGAATCTGTATAGCCCTCAACTTGGAGGCTACCTCCTCTATATACTAGTAAAAGATCCTTAGTCCTTCTCAAGTACTTAAGGATACACTTTACTGCCTTCCAGTGTTCTAAACCTGGATCTGCCTGATACCTGCTCGTGACACTCAGAGTATGTGCTATATTAGTTCTGGAACATAGCATAGCATCTAAGGCATAGGGTATCCTATCAATGTCTGCCCTTTCTTCAGGAGTCTTTGGGGACATACTCCTAGAAAGTGATATTTCATGTCTCATCGATATAAGACTTCTCTTGGAATTCTGTAAGCCAAACCTTTTGATAATGAGTCTCTATACCTGGATTGGGATAAGCCAAGCATCCTCTTGGATCTATCTCTATAGATCTAAATCCCCAAAATATTGGATGCTTCCTCTAAGTCCTTCATAGAGAAATTTCAAGATAGCCAAGCATTTACTGTAGAGAGCATTCCTACATCATTCCCAATGATTATGATGTCATCTACATAAAAGCACCAAGAAGGTGATAGCACTCCCACTTACCTTCCTGTACACACAAGGCTCATCTTCGTTCTTAATGAAGTCATAAGATATGATCGCCTCATAAAATTTGATGTTTCAACTTCGGGAAGTGTGCTTCAATTTATAAATGGACCTGAGCAACCTGCACACTTTATCTAAACTCTCTCTGGATACGAATCCCTCTGTCTATATCATATATACCTCCTCCTCGAGGTTACCATTTAGGAATGCGGTTTTCGCATCTATATGCCATATCTCATAATCATAGTGTGCTGCAATAGCCAAAAGAATTTTAATGGATTTAAGCATGGCAATAAGTGAGAAGGTTTTGTCATAGTCAACCCTTTGCCTTTGACGATTTTCTTTAGCCGCCAACCTTACCTTATAGGTCTCCACCTTTCTATCTGCTCCGATCTTCTTCTTGAAGATCTATTTGTAGCCGATGGGTACAATACCCTCAAGTGCATCCACAGTGTTCCAAACCTTATTGGAGTACATTGAATCCATCTCAGAATTTATGGCTTCTTACGACTTCCTAGAGTCTACATTCACAATAGCCTCCTCGTAGGTCTGAGGATCAATATCCTAAGAGTTCTCTCTACTAATATGTCCCACATATCATTCAGGAGGGTGAGATACTCTACTAGACCTACGCAAAGTTGGAACTTGTGTGCTAGGTACCTGAATAGACTCATACTCTAGAATGGTGCCCTGAGCTAGGTTCTCCAACCTCGCTTAACTCTATCTCACTTCCATTATTTCCACCAAGAATATGTTCCTTCTCAAGGAACATAACCGTCTTGGCAACAAAGACCTTTTGGTCCTAGGGATGATAGAAATAATACCCCAAAATCTCCTTAGGGTATCCCACGAAGATGCACCTTTCTATCCTTAATTCCAACTTGTTGGGGTTGTATCTTCTGATGTGGGTAGGATAGTCCTAAATCTTAAGCACCTAAAGATCAGGCTTCATTCCTTTCTATATCTCATATGGTGTGGACACTATTGACTTTGATGAAAATTTGTTTAGAAGGTAAGTTACGGTCTTTATGGCATATCCCAAGAATGAGACGGGTAGGTCAGTGAAACTCAACATAGATCGCACCATGTCTAACAATGTGCGATTCCTCCTTTCTGATACACCATCGAGTTAAGGTGTATAAAGAGGTGTCCACTAGTATAGAATCTCATGGTCCCTAAGGAAATGAGTGAACTCTGTACTCTCAAGGACTCTCCTCCTCGATTTGATCGAAGAGTGTTAATACTCTTTTCAATCTAGTTCTCTTCTTTATTCTTATATTCCATGAATTTCTTAAGGGCCTCAAACTTGTACTTCATCAAGTACATATGTTCATACTTAGAGAAATCGTCAGTCAATGTAATAAAGTATGAGTAACCACCTATAGCTTGAGTCGACATGGGACCACATACATCACTATGTATGAGTTTTAGTAGCTCGGTGGCTCTCTCTCCAATTCCACAAAAGGAGAGTTGGTCATCTTTCCATGAAGTCAAGGTTTGCAAGTTGCATATGACTCGTAGTCGAATAGATATAAGTATCTATCTTTTAGCAACCTTTGAATCCTTCCCTCATGGATATGTCCTAGCCTACAATGCCATAGGTATGCATTGTTCACCTCATCTCGTTTCCTTTTGGACGTATTTATATTCATGATGTGTGGAGAAGCATCTACATAAATAAGACATTTATGTGATGATCTCATCATCCAAAATTATTGAACAATTATTATTCTCAAAAACTAATTTTATCCACTATCAAATAAGAAATGGAAATAATGTTTCTGATAATAGAGGGAATAAAATAGCATGCATCCAATGTAATGATTGCTTGTTACATGTACCATGCAAGCCAATCACGTGAGTAATGGAACGTGTGACACACTATGCGATCTTTTTGCTTATGATTAATATTGACATATTCTCATATTATATTATTTGTAGCATATATATTGTGATGTCATTGGTTCTGTGCAATGAGAATCGGATCATGATGAGATTACGATAATGAGATCGATTCACCTTTAAACATAAATCCTGAATAATCTCGGTCATAGGTTACCCAAGAGGGACATCGAGATAACCGGATAGACCGATGTACTATATACTCGTCCATATGATGAAGGTGGTTGGTCTCATAGCCACTTGTGTGGAGACACTAAGGATATAGTACAAGTGCTCATTGGAGAATGAATTCACTAATTGATCCACTTATGAAATACTATATGGTTAAAGATACCTAAGTCAAACTGCGATTCCAGAGTCCTAGTTGTGTATCTGGTCCTTTAACTTGAGACACCAAGGATGTCTTGTTTGAGTACTCCTTTCTTTGACGCCAGACTTATAGATTTGGAAAGTTTCAGATCTGGTACAGTTGGTTATTGGGATTGGTAGTCAACCTTACGAAGGTAATTGAGTGTCAATAAGGATCATCCACTCTCGGTATCGTGAGAGGAATATCCAGTATGTGCTTGCTCAGACAAATCTCTGGTCAGGGTCATTCAGATTGAGAGAGAAAGAGTTCTCTGGTAGAATATGATTAGAACAAGATAAACTGATTCTGTATGTGACATAACAGTACCATGTCCAATATATAGCATCTAGTATATTAGTTGGATGAAGGATTATAGATACACGACACCTGTGGACAGATAGGTTTGATGGATTCGATCCCCCTGTACCGTTTGGGGACTATGGCGTAGTGGCCTAGTACATCCATAGTCGATGAGTCAAGCGAATTATTATAGAGATAATAATTCACTATATCAGAAGGAGTTCTGATATGAGTGACTCATGGCTAGCTCGGTATCGGGCCTAGAGGGTCACACACATATAGTGGATACTTCAGTGAATAGAGGATTGGATGGAGATCCAATTAGCCCATATTCTCATTACATGAGACCATACACTAATGGGCTCCTTGATTGAGGCCCAATTAAAGGCCTAAGGAGATTATTGGATAAAGATCTAATAATGCAAGGTTAGTGGGTAATTGGATGGGGATCCAATAACCACTAAGGCAGGAGCCCTAGGGTTTTTGGTGGCTCTCTATAAATTGGAGGGGACTCATGGTTGATAGGCTATACAGCTTTAGCCACCACCTCCTATTCTCTTCCCTCCCTCTACGCATGATTTTTGAGATCAGATTGGAGGAGTTTCACTATAGAGATCCATCGTGTGGATACCGCTGGAGTGAGAGGACACTTGATCTCCTTCATCCTCTCCATCTGAATCTGAAAATACAGGGATATACAATCTCCATAGGTAAAATCAATCTCTCAAGCATCATGATTTTTTATTTTTTCATTTTTCTCATGGCCCCAATCTTTTGCACGACGATTTGATCTTCATGGAAAACCAGTGATAGAACCCTAGAAGGAGCCCTATAGATTTTGATTGCTGACGAGGATCAACCCTTGGAACGCTATAGGGGTTCCTCACTCCTAGATTTTTTATTTTTTCATTTTTCTCACTCCTAGATCAACCCTTGAAAATACAGGGATATACAATCTCTATAGGTAAAATCAATCTCTCAAGCATCGTGATTTTTTATTTTTTCATTTTTCTCATGGCCCCAATCTTTTGCACGACGATTTGATCTTCATGGAAAACCAGTGATAGAACCCTAGAAGGAGCCCTATAGATTTTGATTGCTGACGAGGATCAACCCTTGGAACGCTATAGGGGTTCCTCACTCCTAGACTCAGCACAAAGGCTGAAATAAAATTGATAATTGCTTGATTTAAGAGGGGGGCGGCTACGTCTTTAAATAGGGATCAAAACCCTAGCCTAAGGGGGTGCTTGCCTAAGTAGAATTACCCCTTTGCCCTTTCTATAGCCAACCTGTCTTAATACGAACAGGAGGCGGCTAAGTGGCTTTATAGCCGACCTAAGCGGGGGGAACCCTAACCGACCAAGCCAGTAAGTGCTGGTTACAGGTTCCCTGCAAGCCAATCACGTGAGTGATGGCACGTGTGACGCGCTGCGTAATCTTTTTGCTTATGATTAATATTGGTATATTCTCACATTATATTATTTATTGTATATATATTGTGATGTCCTTGGTTCTGTACAATGGGAATCAGATCGTGATGAGATCACGATAATGAGATCGATTCACCTTTAAACAGAGATCCTAAATAATCTTGATTATAGGTTACTTGAGAGGGACATTGAGATAATCGGACAGATCAGTGTACTATATACCCGTCCATATGATGGACGCGGCTAGTCTTATAGCCACTTGTGTGGAGACACTATGGATATAGTACAAGTGCTCATTGGAGAATGAGTTCACTGATTGATCCACTTATGGAATGCTGTATGGTTAATGATACCTAATGTTAGACAGTGATTCCATAGTCCCAATTGTGTATCTTGTCCTTAGACTTGAGACACCAAGGATGCCTTGTATGAGTACTCTTTTCTTTGACGCCAGACTTACAGGTTTGGAAAGTTTCAAATCTGGTACAACTGGTTATCGGGATCGATAGCCAACCTTACGAAGGAAATTGAGTGTCAATAGAGGATCATCCACTCTCAATATCACGAGAGGAATATCCCATATGTGCTTGCTCAGACATATCCCTGCATAGGGTCATTCGGATTGAGAGAGGAGTTCTTCGGTAGAATCCGATTAGAGCAAGACAAACGGATTACGTATGAGACCTTATAGTACCATGTTCAATATTAGTCTCTGGTATATTAGTTGGTTGAGGGATTATAGATACACGGTAACTATGGATAGACAGGTCCGATGAATTTGATCCCCCTTGTACCGTCTAGGGACTATGGCGTAGGGGCCTAGTACGTCCATAGTCGATGAGTCGAGTGAATTATTATGGGGATAATAATTCACTACATTAGAAGGAGTTCTGATGGGAGTGACTCACAACCAGCTCGGTATCTGGCCTAGAGGGTGACACACATATGGTGGATGCTTCAGTGAATAGATGATTGGATGAAGATCCAATTAGCCCCTATTCTCATTAGATGAGACCCTATACTGATAGGCTCCTTGCTTAAGGCTCAGTTAGAGGCCTAAGGAAATTATTGGATAGAGATCCAATAATGCAAGGTTAGTGGGTTATTGGATGGAGATCCAATACCCACTAAGGCAGGAGCACTAGGGTTTTGGTGGCTCTCTATAAATAGGAGGGGAGACTCATGGTTGATAGGCTGCAGCTTTAGCCACCACCTCCTATTCTCCTCCCTCCCTCTGTGTAAGAGTTGCGAGATTAGATTGGAGGGGTTCGCTGCAGAGATCTATCGTGTGGATACCACTAGAGAGGAGGACGCTTGACCTCCTTCATCTTCTCCATCCGGATCTGGAATACAGGGATATACGATCTCCCTAGGTAACCAATCTCTCACACATCACAATTTATCGATTTATGTATTTTTCTCGCTACCCCAATCTTTTGGACGATGATTTGATCTGCGTGGGAAACCAATTTTTTGTTTTGATTTCTGCTGTGCATGTGATACACCCGTTGAGGTTTCCCAACAGTGGTATCAAAGCCAAGGTTTTCGTGCGAAAGATTGGTTTTAAACTATGTGTGATGAGATTGAATCACGTAGAATCGTTCTACGCGTTATTGCTATGTTTTCGCAGTGAAGGCAGCGAGGACGAGGGGTGGCTAGCCATGGCCAGCCCCCTTGCAGGGCCAGCCACCCACGGTCAGGTCGGCTGCAAGGGGGCGGCCGGCCATGGCCAAAGCATGGCTGGCGCCTGTAGGGGCGGCACCTGCTGGCGTAGGTAGCACCCGCGGCCAGGGCTGCCGCCAGCAAGGGCGGCCGCTCCTGCAAGGGTAATACCCGTGCAAGGCGGCACCGCCCGTCCGCGAGGTGCCGCCCGAGGGCAGCAGCGCATGCCGCAGGGGCGGCTGCCCACGCTGACGACGTGCAGCGGCACCGCCTGCGCAGGGCAGCGGCGACGACGGCGGTGGTGGCGGTGGTGTAGTGAGGGTAAGGGAAGAGGGCTAGGGCATCCTTTTGTGAAAACGATGATCATACCCCCATGAATTAGGAAAATTTTGAGGATTGTCCTCGTGTACAGAATTCCCAAAATATCCTCAACAATTTTAAAAATTCCAAGGATTGTCCAAGATCCAAAATTATGAAAATACCCTTTATAATTTTGAAAATTCTGAGCATATCCTGATTTCCAAAAAAATAATTAATTAAATAGTTTAAGTAATAATATATATCTAGTAATCCTATATATGATGTGATGTACATATGATGTATGATGTGGATGGATGATCATGAGCCATGTGTTGTGATGTGTGTAATTATGATTATTATTATTATTGGGGCCTACGAGCATGCGTTTTTCTTGTTTATTGTTGGGCCTGCGTGCTTGTGATTATTTGTAATTACATGGAGAGGCACAGCGGGAGCGTGGAGGTTACAGCGGGACCCACGATGCCATGGCGGGAGATCACGACGCATGGTGATACGACGATTCGACGGAACCGATGATGACGAGATCAATAATCACAGGGCATGGAGATGCCCCAATGCACACATAGATCCTATTATGAGTGATTAGGCCCATTGGCTCAGGCTTAATCATATTAGGTGACAGCTCATGGTCATCTAGTGTGGTTTGCATATGTGATGTGTTATACACCTACTAGATATATGTATATATATATTTCCATGCGATGTAGATATATATTAAATATGTATATGTGTGACACGATATATTGGGAGACCGATACAAAAAACCACTCCTAAGATAATATTAAGTCGGTAAGCGTGAGGCAATAAGATTGACCCACGTGGCCTTCCATCGTTATAGGATGAAATTGAATCATGACATAGGTTGAGTTGGTCGAGTCCCTCAAGGCTCACCTATCTACGTGATCGAGATCTTGCCTACGACATAGAGATATCACCGGTGACTTGAGGACATGGTATGCTTGGTCGAGTCCCTCGAGGGCATATCATCGAATCAAATTCATCTTGTAACGATGGTGATGACTTAACTGAACGTCATGGTTGGTTGAGTCCCTTGAGACTATGATGATTCAGAGGCAGAACATGACGGGAATTACAAGAGTTGTGATTGGCAAGAGTTGCATACCTTTTGGGCTTAGTGTAATTGGTCGAGTCCCTCGAGGTTACACTAAGACGCCAATTGGATCCCGATCCCCACTAGGAGTCTGTCGGAGACTTCCGTCTCACGTGTCGAGGGTGTCACGTGATTCGCTAAGAAAATAGTGCGAGTACATTAAGATAGAAGTTCATATCTTAATTAGTATTTTCTACAAAATCTGCATGTTATTTAATTTACGCTATATCTTGCTTGTCGCTTACAAAACCCCTACGTGACATACTTGATGCCAACCGCCTTATTGGTCCAAAAGCTCCATAATTTGAGAATTATTCTCATGAAAGAGAAAATCATATATGTACTTAACATGATTGTGCCTGCACTGGAGGAAAGGATAACGAGGTTGACATAAATTCCAAAGGAAAGTTCAAGGAAATTATGCAGAAACCCTTGGCTCAGATGTTGTTAATACCAGTAAAAAGTTTGATGAAATTTTGGCAGCATAACAGTAGTGAAATAGGGCAAAAGACGAAAGGTAAATTCCTTCATCATAAAATTCCAGAACTGCGTGATGGTCAAAGATTGCACAAGAAAACCAGTTCTAGAAGGAGTTTTTTTGAGAAATCAAATCCATATGAAAGCCAACTTGATCTTGAGAATTGTGTAAAATTTTGTCCAGAAAGGAGAAGGAATAAGCCGGTTTCAAGAGGCAAAAATGCGGCTGAAAATTTCTGCAGCGTTCCGCCTTCGTAACAACGATAAAGTTTACGATAAACAAAATTTGCAACAGATAAAATTTACAAAAAATCTTCAACGTGCAAAGTAAGGAATCTTGCAGTATTGAAGAGGCATGGATGATAAAAAAAATACCAAATTTTTAGATCAAATGCAGGGGCAGCGGCAAACTAATTTGATCTGCGACTGGGGTGGAAGGTGGAGGCATGTGTCACAACAATTATGGGAATTGCTTGGGAAGGTGGAGGCGTGGATGACGGCTACAGGGGCAGCAAGATCATTGCTTTGATACCAGATGATAGAACCCCAGAAGGAGCCCTATAGATTTTGATCACTGAGAGGGATCAACCCTTGGAATGTTATAGGGGTTCCTCCCTCCTAGACTCAGCACAAAGGCTGAAATAAAATTGATAATGGCTTGATTTAAGAGGGGGGGCAGCTACATCTTTAAAGAGGGATCAAAACCCTAGACTAAGGGGGTGCTTACCTAAGTAGAATTACCTCTTTGCCCCTCCTATAGCCAACCTGCCTTAATAGGAACAGGAGGTGGCTAAGTGGCTTTATAGCCGACCTAAGCAGGGGGAAACCCTAGCCGACCAACCCAGTAAGGGGTGTTACGGTTACTAAACCCTAAGGCTAATTTAGACCTAGCCATACTCCTTTATAAGATAGGAGTGGCTTTATTACAATCTAATAGGATTTTTATTGACTAGTACTAAAATGATTAGGACTAAACCCTGCTGGAGTCCTATCAACCAATTTTTTGTTTTGATTTTCGATACGCATATGATGCTCAAGCTGAGGTTTCCCAATAGTGGTATTAGAGCCAAGGTTTTGGTGCGAAAGATTGATTTTGAACTGCATGTGATGAGATTGAATCACGTAGAATCGTTCTACGTGTTCTTGCTATGTTTTTGAAATGAACGTAGTAAGGAGGGGCGGCCAGCCACAGCCATGCCACTTGCAAGGGTGGCTGGCCATGGCCAGACCCCTTGCAGGGGTAGCTGCGGCCAAGGCTCCCTGCAAGGGGGCAACTGGATGCCCACAAGAGGCCGCCCGTAGGGGCAGCAACCTGTAGGTGACCGCTCGTAGGGGCAGCAGCCACTCGCGGGCACGGCCAGCTGCGGGCGCCCGTAAGGGGCTGCCGCCTACGACTAGCCCTACCGCAGGGGTGGCCGCCCCTTGGAAGGGCGATTGCCGGCGGGCAAAGGTAGCCGCCGCCTGCACAGGAGAAGCGGCGGTGGTGACGACGCAGTGCGAAAGAGGAGTTAACGCAATCCTTTTGTGAAAAAGATGATCTTGACCCTGCTGAATTCAAGAAATTTCGAGGAATGTCCTTGTGCATAGAATTTTTGAAATACCCTTAATAATTCTAAAAATTCTAAGGACAGTCCTCTCATTCAGAATTACAAAAATACCCTTGATAATTTTGGAAATTCTATGCATGTCCTAATTTTTTAAAAAATAATTAATTAAATAATTTCATTAATTATTATATATTTAGTAATTCTACATATGATGTGATGTACATATTATGTATAATATGGATGGATGATCATGAGCCATATGTTATGATGTGTGTAATTATGATTATTATTATTAGTATTATTATTGGGGACTGCGAGCCTTCATTTTTTCCATTTATTGTCGGGCCTGCGTGCCTGTAATTATCTATAGTTATATAGAGAGGCGCGACGGGAGCATGGAGGTGACAACGGGATCCACGATGTCGTGGCGGGAGATCACGACGCATGATGATGCGATGAGGATCTGACGGAATCGATGATGATGAGATTAACAATCACATGGCATGGAGATGCGCCGATGTACACATAGATCCTATTGTGAGTGATTATGCCCATTGGCTCAAGCTTAATCATATTATGTGATGGCTCATGATCATCCGGTGTGGCTTGTATATGTGATGTGTTATACACCTACTATATATATATATATATATATGCATGCATTGTAGATATATATTAAATAGTATGTGTGTGACACGACATATTAGGAGACCAATACAAAATAAAAAAACCCTCTTACATTAATATTAAGTCGATAAGCGTGAGGCAATAAGATTGACCAACATGGCCTTACATCGTTATAGGAAGAAATTGAATCATGACATAGGTTGAGTTTGTCGAGTCACTCGAGGCTCACCTATCTACGTGATCGAGTTCTTGCCTATGACATATAGATGTCACCAGTAATCTGAGGATATGGTATGACTTGGTCGAGCAGTTGAGAGCATATTCATCGAATCAGACTCATCTTGTAACGATGGTGATGACTTAACTGAACTTCATGGTTGGTCGAGCAGTCGAGACCATGATGATTCGGAGGCCCAATATAATAGGAATCACAAGAAGTTGTGATTGGCAAGAGTTGCCTACCTTTTGGGCTTAGTGTAATTGGTTGAGTCCCTCGAGGTTGCACTAAGATGTCGATTGAATCCCGATCCCCACTAGGAGTCTACAGGAGACTTCCGTCTCACGTGTCGAGGGTGTCGTGTGATTTGCTAGGAAAATAGTGGGAGTACATTAAGATAGAAGTCCATATCTTAATTAGTATTTTCTATAAAGTCTGCATGTTATTTATTTACGCTATATCTTGTTGTCGCTTGTAAAAACCCTTATGTGGCATATTTGATGCCAACCGCCTCATTGGTCCAAAGGCTCCATAATTTAAGAATTGTTCTCATGAAAGAGAACATCTTATATGTCCTTAACATGATTGTTCTCACATTGGAGGAAAGGATAAGCGAAAATGAGATCGCTCGCTTTATGAAGTATAATGATAGTCCTAGAGGATAACTTGTGTGTTGATCTTATACTTTAGTCCATACCAGATTTCTTTTTACAATTCATTATTAACTTTAGTATGAACAAGTTTGAGGTGACTCTACTTGAACTCCTCAATATGTTGAGGGAAGCTGAGAGTACTACCATTAAGAAAGAGAAGTCAGTTCTCTATATTGGTGAGACCAATAAAAAAAAGAAGGCTAGTAAGACCCTTAAGAAGGACAAGAGCAAAGAAAGATTGGGTAAGACAAAGGTTGCCAAGAAATATCCGGCAAAGAATAAAGGACAGTGCTTTCACTACAGCCAAGATAGGTATTGGAAGAGGAACTATAAGGATTACCTTGCAGATAAGGCGAAATATAAACTTGAAGAAGCTTCAGGTATATTCATGATCAGTCTCCACTTGTCAGATTTTCATGATAACATATGGGTATTGGATATCGGGAGTGTTTATCATATCTACAATTCGTTGCAGGTTTTGGCAAGACCTAGGAGATTAGCCATAGGTGAGACGGACCTTAAGATGGACAATGGAGCAAGAGTTGCTACAGTTACCGTTGGAGAGGTCACCCTACATATGCCTGGTGGAGTATTATTACATTGGATGCATGCTATTTTATTCCCTCTATTATCAAAAATATTATATCTATCTCTTGTTTGACAATTATTAGATAAAATTAGTTTTTAAGAACAATTATTGTTTAATAATTATGGATGATGAGATCATCACTAGAGGGACATTGATAAATGGCTTATATATGTTAGACACTTCTCCATATATCATGAATATAAATATATCTAAGAGGAAAAGAAATGAGGTGAACAATGCATATTTATGACATTGTAGGCTAAGCCATATACATGAGAGAATGATTCAAAAAGTTATTGAGAGATGGATACTTAGATCCATTTTACTATGAGTTGTATGCAACTTACGAACCTTATCTTCGTGGGAAGATGACCAACTCTCCTTTTAGTGGAATTGGAGAGAAAGCCACTGAGTTATTGGAACTCATACATAGTGATGTATGTGGTCCTATGTTGACTTGGACTATAGGTGGTTACTCATACTTCATTACATTCACTGATGATTTGTCTAGGTATGGACACGTGTACATAATGAAATACAAATCTAAGGCCTTTGAAAAATTTAGGGAATATAAGAATGAGGTGGAGAACCAAATTGGAAAGAGTATTAAGACTTTTCGATCAGATCGAGGAAGAGAGTACTTGAGTACGAAGTTCACCCATTTCCTCAGGGACAATGGGATTCTATCCCAGTGGACACCTCCTTATACACCTTAGCTCAATGGTATATTAAAAAGGAGGAATCGCACGCTGTTAGACATGGTGCGATCCATGATGAGTTTCGCTGACCTACCCATCTCATTCTGGGGGAACGCCCTAGAGACCACAGCTTACCTTTTGAACAAAGTTCTATCAAAGTCAGTAGTGTCTACACTATAAGAGATATGGAAAGGAAAGAAGCCCGATCTTAAGGTGGTTAAGATTTGGGGTTGTCATGCCCACGTTAGAAGACACAACCCCGACAAGTTAGAATCAAGGACGGAACAGTGCACGTTCATGGGATACCCTAAGGAGACTTTGAGGTATTACTTATATCATCCCGAGGATCGAAAGATCTTTATTGCCAAGAGAGATGGGTTCCTTGAGAAGGAACACATTCTTGGTGGAAACATTAAGAGTGAGATAGAATTGAGCGAGGTTGGAGAACCTAGCTCAAGCACCATTCTAGAGCCCGAGTCTATTCAGGTACCTAACACACAAGTTCCAACTTTGCGTAGGTCTAGAAGAGTATCTCACCCTCTTGAAAGATATGTAGGACATATCAATGGAGAGGACTCTCAGGATGTTGATCCTCAAACCTACAAGGAGGCTATTATGAGTATAGACTCTGGGAAGTGGCAAGAAGCCATGAATTCTGAGATGAATTTCATGTACTTTAACAAGGTTTGGAACCTTGTGGATGCACTTGAGGGTATCGTACCCATCGGCTGCAAGTGGATCTTTAAAAAGAAGATCGGAGTAGATGGAAAGGTGGAGACCTATAAGACAAGGCTAGCAGCTAAAGGATAACGTCAAATACAAGAAGTTGACTATAACGAAACCTTTTCACCTATAGCCATGCTTAAGCCCATTCAAAGTCTTTTGGCCATTGCAGCACACTATGACTATGAGATCTAGCAAATGGATGTCAAAATGGCAACCTTGAGGAGGAGGTGTATATGATACAGTCCGAGGGATTTGTATCCAGAGAGAGTCTAGATAAAGTGTGCAGATTGCTCAAGTCCATTTATGGACCAAAGCAAGCTTTCCAAAGTTGGAACATAAGATTTGATGAGATGATAAGATCTTATGACTTTGTTAAGAACAAAGATGAGCCTTGTGTGTACAGGAAGGTAAGTGTGAGTGCTATCACCTTCTTGGTATTGTATGTGGATGACATCCTAATCATTGGGAATGATGTAGAAATGCTCTCCACAGTAAAAACTTAGCTATTTAGAAACTTCTCCATGAAAGATTTAAGGGAAGCATCTTATATTTTAGGGTTCTAGATCTATAGAGATAGATCTAAGAGGATGCTTGGATTATCCCAATCTAGGTACATAGACTTCATTATCAAAAGGTTTGACATGGGGAATTTCAAAAGTGGTCTCATACCGATAAGACATAGAATATCACTTTCTAGGAGTATGTCCCCAAAAACTTCTGAAGAAAGCGCAAACATGGATAGGATACCCTATGCCTCAGCGATAGGGTATATCATGTATGTTATGTTATGTACCAGGCCTGATATAACACATGCTCTGAGTTTCACGAGCTGGTATCAAGCGGACCCAGGTTTAGAACACTGGAAGGCAGTAAAGTGTATCCTTAAGCACTTGAGAATGACTAAGGATCTTTTACTGGTATATGGAGGAGGTACCCTCCAAGCTGAGAGCTACACAGACTCGAGTTTCTAGTACGATATTGATGATAATAAGTCAAACTCAGGATATTCTTTCACCCTGAATGGAGGAGCAGTAAGCTGGAAGAGTTCCAAGCAAGATACTATTGCTGACTCGACAACAGAGGTGGAATACATTGTTGCAGTAGAAACAGCAAAAGAAAGGGTATGGATGAAGAAGTTCATCATGATATGGGAATCATTCCGAGAAGTGTAAAGTCGATTCCCATATACAGTGATAGCGATAGGGCGATAATTCTAGCAAGGGAACCTAGGTCTTATCAGAATTATTCTGAGGAGGTTCCATTTAATTAGAGAGATCATAGCCCGTAAAGATATAACAATGGTAAGAGTTCCATCCGAAGATAACATTGCAGATCCACTAATGAAGCCGCTAGCTCAGATTATATTTGAGCGTCATAGGGGTCTGATGGGGATCAGATACATCGGTGATTGGCTTTAGGTCAAGTGGGAGATTGCTGGTTACAGGTGCCCTATAAGCCAATAACGTGAGTGATGGAACGTGTGACACGCTGTGTAATTTTTTTGCTTATGATTAATATTGGCATATTCTCACATTATATTTTCTATAGCATATATATTGTGATGTCATTGGTTTTGTGCAATGAGAATTAGATCGTGATGAGATCACGATAATGAGATCGATTCACATTTAAACACAGATCTTGAATAATCCGGGTCATAGGTTACTCGAGAGAGACATCGAGATAACCGGATAGACCGGTATACTATATACTCGTCCATATGATGGAGGTGGCTGATCTCATAACCACTTGTGTAGAGACGCTAAGGATATAGTGTAGGTGCTCATTGGAGAATGAGTTCACTGATTGATCCGCTTATGGAATGTTGTATGGTTAAAGATACCAAATGTCAGATAGCGATTACATAGTCCTAGTTGTGTATCTGGTCCTTTGACTTGAGACACTAAGGATATCTTATATAAGTACTCCTTTCTTTAACGTCAGACATATAGGTTTGGAAAGTTCCAGATCTGGTACAGTTGGTTATCGGGATTGGTAGCGAACCTTATGAAGATAGTTGAGTGTCAATAAAGGATCATCCACTCTCGGTATCGCAAGAGGAATATCTCATATGTGCTTGCTCAGACAAATCCCTGGCCAGGGTCATTTGGATTGAGAGAGAAAGAGTTCCCTGGTAGAATCTGATTAGAGCAAGACAAATTGATTTCGTATATGACCTAACAGTACTATATCCAATATACGATCTCTGGGATATTAGTTGGATGAGGGATTATAAATACACGGTAATGATGGACAAAAAGGTTCGATAGATTCGATCCCCTTTGTACCGTTTGGGGACTATGGTGTAGTGACCTAGTACATCCATAATCGATGAGTCGAGTGAATTATTATGAAGATAATAATTCACTATATCAGAAGGAGTTCTGATAAGAGTGACTCCGGCCAGCTCGGCATCGGGCCTAGAGGGTCATACACATATGGTGGATGTTTTAGTGAATAGAGGATTGGATGGAGATCCAATTAGCCCCTATTCTTATTAGATGAGACCCTATGCTGATGGGCTCCTTGATTGAGGCCCAATTAGAGGCATAAGGAGATTATTGGATAAAGATCTAATAATGTAATGTTAGTGGGTAATTGGATGGAGATCCAATAGCCATTAAGGCAGGAGCCCTAGGGTTTTTGGTAGCTCTCTATAAATAGGAGGGGAGACTCATGGTTGATAGGCTGTAGCTTTAGCCACTGCCTCCAATTCTCCTCCCTCCCTCTGCATAATAGTTACGAGATTAGATTGAAGGAGTTTCGCTATAGAGATACATCGTGTGGATACTGCTAGAGAGGAGGACACTTGACCTCCTTCATCCTCTCTATCCGGATCTGGAAATATAGGGATATACAATCTCCCTAGGTAAAATCAATCTCTCACACATCATGATTTTTTTATTTTTCTCGCAACCCCAATCTTTTGCATGACGATTTGATCTGCGTGGGAAACTGATCTTTTGTTTTGATTTTTGCTGTACATATAATGCTCCCGCTGAGGTTTCCCAATAATGATAGATCCACCAGGCAGATGTAGGGTGACCTCCCCATTGGCAACTGCAATAACTCTTACTCTATTGTCCATCTTGAGGTCTATCTCCCCTTTGGCCAATCTTCTAGGTTTTGCCAGAACCTACAATAAATTGTAGATATGATAAGCACTCTCAATATCTAATACCTATATGTTATCATAGAAATCTGACAAGTGGAGACTGATCATGAATATACATGAAGCTTCTCCAAGCTTCTGTTTCACCTTGTCTACAAGGTAATCCCTATAGTTCCTCTTTCAGTGCTTGTCTTTACCATAGTGGAAGCACTATCCTTTATACTTTGTCGAGTCTTTCTTGGTAACTTTTGTCTTACCTAGCCTTTCTTTGCCCTTGCCTTCTTAAGAGTCTTACTACCCTTCTTTTTCTTCTTGGTCTCACCAATATAGAGAACTGGCTTCTCTTTCTTGATAGCACTCTCAGCTTCCCTCAAGATATTGAGGAGCTCAAGGAGAGTCACCTCAAACTTGCTCATGTTAAAATTCATGATGAAGTGAGAAAAGAAATCTGGCAGGGACTGAAGTATAAGATTAACATACAAGTTATCCTCTAGGATTATTCCTAGACCTGTGAATTTCTTGATCTACTCTATCATCTTCAGAACATGGTTCTAAACCGATTCCTCTTCTGTTATCCTGGCTCGAAAGAGACTCTTTGATATCTCATATCTTTGAGTTCTTCCCTATTCCTTAAACAGTTGGCAGAGATGAAGAAGGATGAAATTGACATCCATGCTCTCATGTTGCCTCTGCAACTCGGGAATTGTGGAGGCCAACATATAACATTTTGCCAAAGGGAATCGTCTATATACTTCATACAACGAGTGATCTCATCCTCGCTTGCCCCTTCTTCTAGCATGGGCACTATAGTATTAAGGAGATACATGATTTTCTCCGCCAAGAGAACAATCCTTAAATTACAAAGCCAATCTGTGTAGTTTGGACTAGTGAGAAGGTTGGCATCAAGTATGTCATGTAGGGGTTTGTTAGCGACATATTTATGACAAACATGAAACTCTTAGTATAATCTTGGCATGTCAAACAGAAGTCTTCGACAGACTTCTAGTGAGGATCGGGATCTAATCGACATCTTAGTGCAACCTCGAGTGACTTGACCATTTATACTAAGCCTAAAAGGTAGGCAACTATTGTCAATCACAACTCCTTGTGATTCCCGTCATGTTCGACCTCCGGATCATCATGGTCTCGATCGCTCAACCAACCATTAAGTTTAGTTAAGTCATCACCATCGTTACAAGATGAGTCTAATTCGATGATATACTCTCGAGTGACTCGACCAAGCATACTATGTCCTCAGGTCACCGGTGACATCTCTATGTCGTAGGCAAAATTTCGATCACGTAGATAGGTGAGCCTCGAGTGACTCGACTAACTCAACTTATGTTGTGATTCAATTTCTTCCTATGACGATGGAAGGCCACGTGAGACAATCTTATTGCCTCAGGCTCTCCGACTTAATATTATCGTATAAGGGGTTTTTGTTTTATATCGGTCTCCTAAAATGTAGTGTCACACATATACATATAATATATATATATAGTAGGTGTATAACATATATCACATATGCAAACCACACTAGATGATCATGAGCTATCACCTAATATGACTAAGCCTGAACCAATGGGCGTAACCACTTAAAATAGGATCTATGTGTGATTCAACGTATCTCTATGCCTTGTGATCGTTGATCCCGACATCATCAGTTTGATAGAACCTTAGAATGAGCTCTATAGATTTTGATCCTTGAGGGGGATCAACCCTTGGAACGCTATAGGGGTTCCTCCATCCTAGAGTCGGCACAAGGCTAAATAAAAATTTATAATTGCTTGATTCAAGAGGGGGACGACTACATCTTTAAATAGGGATCAAAACCCTAGCCTAAGGGGGTACTTGCCTAAGTAAAATTATCCTTTTGCTCCTCCATAGCTGACCTGCCTTAATAGGAATAGGGGACGGCTAAGTTGGCTCTATAGCCGACCTAAGCAGGGAAAAACCCTAACCGACCAACCCAGTAAGGAGAGCGACGGCTACTAAGCCCTAAGGCCCCAATCTAAACCCTAACCACACTTCTTTATAGGATAGAAGTGGTTAGCTGGGGTTTTATTACAATCTCACAGGATTTTATTGACTACTTCTAGGGAGATTAGGACTCAACCCTGTTGGAGTCCTATCAAACCCGCCCTCTTAAAATCAGCCTTGTCCTCAAGGCTGAGGGTCCATGAACTCTAGGAACCGGGTCTTCAGCTCCTCATCAGCTTAGGTGTCAGTTGGAAGAATTTGAGCTAAGTCGTCGTCTTTAAATTTCCATTTGAGGTGGGATACCTGGAGGATCAACTGTAATTTTGATCTGGTATACGGATATGACCTCCATGTTAGGGCCCCAATGTGATCCTCAATTTCGCAAGGCCCAAAGAAATAGAGAGATCACTCTATTAAGGCTCAAGTTTCCTACTGATCGAGCTAGAGGTGTAGGAAAACACGATCTTCAATTTCTCATCCATTCTGAAGTTTGTCGGGGGGCTATTTCTTCTTTGCATGTGCTGCCATATGGTTAGTCTTTAGTGATAGTCAATCTTTCTTCTAGAATGGTGACTTCTCTATAGTATGACTCAGAAATACAGAGTGCCCTGCTGAAGGTGAAGAGTGCACCTCATACAGAATAATTTGGTTGTAAGGGGAAGAAGGAATAATCATAATTCAGCTTTTATTACGCAGGTCCTTCAAATCCCAAGTGTAGTAGCCTATGGAACCCGGATCCTTCTCCTGACTGAAACTTCGGCTTCTCCCGATAGTAGTGATAGAGTATCTGCAATAACATTCTCTTTCCCCTTTCGATAAGTAATCTTGTAATCAAAGCCAAGAAGTTTAGTTATCTATCTTTGTTTCTCCGGGGAAGATATTTTCTACTCCAAGAAATATTTAAGGCTTCGGTGGTCAGTCTTAATCTGGAAGCATCGACCGATCAGGTAGGGTCTTCACTTCGTTACAGCGTGTACGATTATAAGCATTTCTTTATCATACATGGACATTTTGAGATGTGAGGGAGATAAAGCTTTACTGGTGTAAGCAAGGGGTCAGCCATCTTAAATTAGAACAGCTCCAATTCCAACTCCTGATGCGTCAGCCTCAATGACAAAGGTGCGGCTGAAATCGGGCAACGTTAGGACCAGCATCATCATCATGGCAGCCTTGAGTCTTTCAAAGGCTGTGGAGGCTTGATCCGACCATGAAAGGGAGTCCTTCTTGAGTAGGGACATGAGTGGGGCACTGATCTTGCCATAATCACTCATGAACTTCCGGTAGTAGCTCGTGAGTCCAAGGAAGCCATGTAGTGATTTTACGTTTGTAGGTCTCGACCATCCTTGCATTGCCTCGATCTTTGTCAGGTCTACCGCCACTCCATCCTCTAATATAATGTGCCCTAGATGCTCCACTTTATGTTGTAAGAAGCTACACTTTGACTATTTAACATAAAGAGTATTCTCTCGAAGAATGGTTAGAATAGTTCGTAAGTGCTCAAAATGTATATCAAGCGTAGGGCTATAAATGAGAATATCATCAAAGAATACCAATATGAACTTGCATAGAAACCTTCAAAAAATGTCATTCATCAAGCTTTAAAAGGTAGAAGGAGCATTTGTAAATCTGAAAGGCATTACCAAAAACTCGTAGTGGTTGTTATGCGTGCAGAATGCAGTTTTCCAAATATCTTCAGTGCATACCCGAATCTGATGGTATCCGGATCGGAGATCCAATTTAGTGAAGACTCAGGCTCCTTTAATTCATCCAAGAGTTCATCTATAACTGGAATAAGATATTTTTCCTTGATGGTGATGGCGTTTAGAGCCCGGTAGTCAATGCACATCTGCCACATACCATCCTTCTCGCGCACTAGCAACACCGGTGAGGAGTAAGGGCTGCAACTTGGTCGAATCACTCCGGTGTCAAGCATCTTCTTAATGATATTCTCGATCTTGTCCTTCTGCAAGTGAGGATATCGGTACGATTATAAATTTACTGGAGGTTTGCTTGGCAAAATAGGAATCCGGTAGTCATGTGGCCGGTTAGGGGGCACCCCGCGCGGCTCCGTGAAAACATCCGCAAATTCATCCAGCAAGAGGGCAAGCTTAGGATCTGAGTTTTGTATGTTCTCTCTCTTAGATGGCTACTAGATATGCATCAAGAATCTACCCTGTGCCTTATGCAAAACTTTCTCCATTCGTTACGATGAAACAGTGGAAATATGGCTCCCGCGCTTGCCTCGTAACGTGACATGTCTCCCTTTGCAATAAAATTTCATGATTAATTTAGAAAAATTCCAAGAGATATCACCTAGCATTGAGCCATTCGATCCCGAGTAAGCTTGATAATCATCGACGGGTAGGAGGATGAAATCAGCCACCACTTCTTGGTCTTGGAGAAATAGTTTTACCCGCAGGCATCGTTGGTCGCAATTGAGGATTCGGCTGTCGGTGACCTTTACGTCAAACTTGTTACAACCTTCAATTTAAAGCACCAAACATGCAGCAACCTTACTATTGAGGAAGTTATTTGTGTTGCCCGTGTCGATGAGAACAATGATGGGTTGTTGTTTTAGAAGTTCTCTAACTTTCGTCGTTTGCAGGTTGGAGTAGCCGGTCAATGTGTGCACTACGTAGTCAGCCGGTTGGGACTCTTCCTCCATGGCTTCTTCTTCAAGTTCAAGGGCTTCTTCAGATGGTTCACTGTTCTCATCCTTCACTGGTTTAATCACAAGGAGCCGACCCTTTTTGCAGCGATGTTCTCGGCTCCATGGTTCATCATAGTGCCAACACAATCCTTTGGCCGATCATTCACGAAGCCCATCCCTCGTCAATTTTTATGGTGCGGGGGCTCGGATGGTAGTAGAGGGGGCTATAGGGCTTGACATGGCTGGTCAAGGAGCGACCCTTGTCCTTCGTGCCTCTTGGTTGTACAGTTGCCATGCCTTTACTTCTCCCCGAATCTCTGTCATAAGAGTGTACGGTTGCCATGCCTTTACTTCTCCCCGAATCTCCGGATTTAGGCCCTCGATGAAAGTCCCTAATAGTTGTTTTTCAAACCAATCCATAGTTTGATTAGACAAACGTTCAAACCTTGTTTGTTATTCTTGTATTGTGGAGGTTTGATGAATCTTTGCCAATTATCCATTGATATTATCGAAATCGGTTGGTCGAAAGCGGTTCAGTAGTCCTTCCTTATATCGCTGCCAAAAAAATCCTCCATGGGTGTGCCCAAACCAATTAAACCACTGAATAGCATCTCTCTCGAGGTGGAAGGCAGCAATTTCCACTCGTGTGGCGTCGATGGTTCGGTAGAATCGAAAATAGCGCCGCGCGTGAGATCCATCCGATTGGGTCTCCTTCTTCCCATCTAGGGAAGTCAACCTTCATGAATGGATTATTGGGATCAGTGATGATGTATCCATATTCTTGAGGATCATCTCGTCGATCTGAAGTTTCTCCTTGCTATGATTTCCTCAGGCTCGATGGTCGGCCAATGCTGAATTCGGCGAAAAGGAATCGCATCTTCTCTTCCATGTGGTTTTCAAAGGCTTCAAGCTTTGCATCGAGAGCCTCCTTTGATGCCATAGTATATGCCTCTAGATCTGTAATATTGAGGTCTTTTTTCTTTGTCGGGTTAGTGGCATAAGAATTTTTGGAGAAGGGGGTGGCCAGTTGGAAGGTGAATCAGTTTGGATGGGAGTAGGTTGCGGTTTAGGGCTGATTTTGGTGGCTATTTTGGTTCAGTTTAGGGTAAGGTTTGGAATGGTTTTTGTTGAGGATGATAGGGTTTTGAGATGAAGAAAAGAGAGTCTGAAATCCCATAAAAAACAACACTCAAATCTAATAGAATTCGGTGAAAAAAAGTGCTACGATGTGCTATCCTACCGAACAAGTTTTATGTCGGAGAAATGATGACTTCTCAATGTAAATTCCAGAGGAGAGTTCAAGGAAATTTTGTAGAAACCCTTGGTTCGGATGCTGTTAATACCAGTAAAATGTTTAATGAAATTTTGGCAGTGTAACAGTAGGGAAATAGGGTAAAAGATGAAAGGCAGATCCTTCGTCGTAAAATTCCAGCACTGTGTGATGGTAAAAGATTACACAAGAAAACCAGTTCCAGAAGGAGTTTTTTCCAGAAATCAATCCCAGATAAAAGCCAAGTTGATCTTTAGAATTGTGTAAAAATTTCAGCTAGAAAGAAGAAGAACTAAACTGGTTTCAAGAAGCAAATAGGCGGCTGAAAATTTCTGCAGTGTTTCGCCTCCGTAACAACGAAAATTATAGCGAATAAAATTTGAGAAAATTCTTCAACGTGTATAGTAAGGAATCTTGCAGTATTGAAGAGGCATGGATGATAAAAATATACTAGATTTCTAGATCACGCAGGGGGTGACAGCAAATAGATGGATCTGCGGCTTGGTGGGCAACGATGGATCGAGGCGACGTCAAAAGCAATTATGGGAAGTGCTTGGAAGATGGAGGTGGCTGAGATGGCTACAGGGGCAGTAAGATCGCTGCTCTGATACTAGATAATAGAACCCCAGAAGGAGCTCTATAGATTTTGATCCTTGAGGGGAATCAACCCTTGGAACGCTATAGGGGTTCCTCCCTCCTGGAGTCGGCACAAGGCTGAATAAAAGTCTATAATTGTTTGATTCAAGAGGGGGGCAACTACATCTTTAAATAGCGATCAAAGCCCTAAACTAAGGGGATGCTTGCTAAGTAAAATTATCCCTTTGCCCCTCCTATAGTCGACCTGCCTTAATAGGAACAGGGGTGGCTAAGTTGGCTTTATAGTCGACCAAAGCAGGGGAAAAACCTAGCCGACCAACCCAGTAAGGGGGGTGATGGCTACTAAACCCTAAGGCCTCAATCTAAACCCTAGCCACACTTCTTTATAGGATAGAAGTGGCTAGGTGGGATTTTATTACAATCTCACAGGGTTTTATTGACTACTTCTATGGAGATTAGGACTCAACCCTATTGGAGTCCTATCACGGTTTCATCGGATCCTCGTCACATCACCATGCGTCGTGATCTCTCGTCACGGCATCGCGGGTCCCGTTGTCACCTCCACGCTCCCACCGCGTCTCTTCGTATAATTATAAAATAATCACAAGCATGCAAGCCTGACAATAAACGAGAAAGATTAAAAGGGCTCGCAGGCCCAAATAATAATAATAATCACATGTACACACATCACATCACATAGTTCATGATCATCCATCCACATCATACATCGCATCACATGTTGGATTACTAGATATATAATAATATTTAATTAAACTATTTAATTAATTATTTCTAAAATTTTTAGGATACCCTATCATAGGGTTCCTAATTTGGTAGCTTGGGACTCCTAGTACGGCTACGAAACCCTAGCCACTAAGAGTCCTCTTGCGGCTAGAAATCCCTAGCATAAGGAAACCTTAGGAGGTTAGGAAACCCTAGCCCCCAAGAAACTCTTTTCCAACCCTTTCCTTGGTTACAATCTGCTATGGGCAGCTAGCACATCTTGGCCGCAGCCCTTGCGGCTAGGAAACCCTAGCCAGGGTTACCTCTAGTGGCCAATAAACCCTAGCCATTAGGGTTGCCTATGCAGCCAGGGCTCTTGGCTACATAGGGGGGCTGTTGCCATGACCGGGAGCTTGCTGCTCTTGGCCTTGCAGCCATTGGCCAGGCTGAGTGCAACATCCTTGCTCTTGGCAAAGGCTGTAAGCAGCCTTTAGCTGTGCCGCAGGGTAGCAACAGTTGCTGCCCTTTTCCCCTTCCTTGTGCCAATAATTTTAACATCAAAGAACCCTAAAACACCTCTCTACACCTCTTTCCAACAAGAAAAGGCGTTGTCCAGATCTAATTAACTACGAAAAATTATGGTAAGGTACACAGAAAATAATTTATGCATATCAATCTCATCACATGTAATTTAAAACCAATCTTTGCATGAACAACCTGGCTCCAATACCACTACTAAGAAACCTCGGTGGGAGCATTATATGTGCAGTGGAAGATCAAAACAAAACTAATTTCTCACGTAAATCAAAATCATCATACAAAGATTGATACACAAAAAGTCGCAAAACCAAAAAAACTGCATCATGTGAGAGATTGTTTACCTAGAAAGATCGTACATCCCTATTTTTCTAGATCCAGATGGAGAGGATGAAGGAGGTCAAGTGTTCTCTTCTCTCGCGGTATCCATACGATGGATCGCTGCAATGATACTCCTCCAATCGTAGCCCCCAATCTCGCAACTCTTACACAACTTCTCGCAATGAACTTGGAAGAAGATGCTCTATCTTCTTCGCTTCCCTCTCATGCTAAATAGGGGCTGATCAGCTGAGAAGGATAGGGAGAGGATGAGAATAGGAGGGAGTGGCCAAAGGTGCAGCTTATCACATAAGAGCCGCCCTGCCTCCTATTTATAGAGAGCCACCAAAAACCCTAAGGATCTTGCCTTAGTAGGTCTTAGATATCTATCCACTTACCCACTAACCTTGGATTATTTGATCTCTATCAATAATCTCATTTGGCCTCTAATTGGGTCTCATGCATGGAGCCCATCCATTCAGGTCTCATCTAATGAGAATAGGGGCTAATTGGATCTCTATACAATCCTCTATCCACTGAAACATCCACCATATGTGTATGGCCCTCTAGGCCCAATAATGAGCTGGTTGTGAGTCCTCCCTATTAGAATTTCTTCTGATTTAGTGAATTATTATCTCATAATAATTAACTCGACTCATCGACTATGGACATACTAGGCAACTGTGCCGAAGTCCCTAGACGGTATAGAGGATCTTATAAATTGGACCTATTTGTCCTCAGTTACCATAAATCTATAGTCCATCATCCATCTAATATCTCAAAGACCATATTTCAGGTATGATAGAGTCAAGCCACATATGGAATTCGTCCAAGTCTCGCTCTAATTTAGGTTAAAATTAAGTTAGTTTTGAGTGTAGTCATGCTAACTCAATTAAGGCCCCATTATGCCTTTATTGGGACTGATTTGCGCCCATTATAAGGCCCATTCAGTGACCCAAAGTTGGGTCAGTTGTATTCCTAGCGAGTTTCCCGATTCCTTCGGCGAACTCCTAGCAAACACCCGGCGAACTCCCACTACATCATCTGAACCTTGGCCCGATGCCCAAACTTGATCTTGGTCCATCATCTGGTTTTAATTTCTTTTCTCCATTGTAGTTAAACCTTAATGATGCTAACTATGACTTAATTAATTACAATCAACATGACAACAAATCTACTTTAAGACCTTCCTAACTCCCGATAAGCTTTTTGGCTACCCCCGACAATCTTTCGGTGAGTCTCAGTCTTCTTCTAGCGAGCTCCCTTGTGCCATCCTGGTAAACTCCCGATACCCTCGGCAAGCTCCAGACACACTTCAAGCTAGTTCCCAACCGCATCATCCTCACTCTGTCCCGATACCTAAACTTGACTTTGGCCAAACCTCTGATTGTAATTATCTCTCTATCGAAGTTAATCCTCAATTAATCAACTCTAACAACCTTGTTAGATCAATAACCTATCAATTGATTTCATCATCAAAATATAAGATTCAACAATCTCCCCCTTTTGATGATGACAATCAATTGATGATGGGAGTTAAACCTTACTCTCCCTAAATCCATGCCATAATCCAAATAAGAGAAACTTAAATTCAAGAGAACTAACCACTCTTGAATTCAAGTATCATAACATCCATTTAAAATCATATACCATAAATTTCAACAAAAATTTAAGTCATCAACTCATTAAAGATTTTCAAGGTATATAACATGAATTTCAAAATTATGCATCAGTCATACATTTGAAAATCTCCCCTTTAGTCATTAATCAATTCTCCCCTTTGTTTATCAACAAACAAAAAGAAAAGCCCATGTAAACACAATATCCATTTCTCCTCCTTTGTCATCAACAGAAAGGTGAAATGTAGAGCTAATGATTTTAAGGCACATGTGTCATTGCTCCCCCTGAGTAAAATATGATACGAGCAATAATTTTCTCATGAATTTTTTTTTTCCTTTGACATATATGTATCATTTTTGTGTCATTAATTCAATATTTCTCCCTCTTTATCATCAACAAAAAGAGGTGAAATAATGAGCAAATAATTTTATGATACATATGGTCATCATGTGTCAAAGTTTTCATATTTTTAAAAAATAAATTTTGACTTCTCCCCCTTAATAAAGTAGGATAAAAACCTATTTTTCTCATGAAAGCTTTCTTCCCCCCCTTTTTTTGTAAATAACAAAGTAGAAAAAAAATAGGGATTTGAAAAACATCATCACAAAATAGATCTTAATCTAGTAGATTTCGGATCTTAAGATAGTTAGGAACGATCCATGCAATTTCAATTAGTGAATCAAGTAATTCATGCATTCTCATGGTTTAGCATTCCTAGCTCTCAATTTGAATTAGTGCAAGAGTATGTTTTCGTTTTAAACAAAAGCTTTTCGCTTAAAGCAAGATAAGAAATCTGAAACTTTTCGTTCTAAGTAAAATAAGTGAGTGATTAAAAGAAAATTGCTAAGTTAATAAGCAAACCCAAAAGATAAGCAATATCGAAGGGAAGTGCTTGACGTGAAAACGTTACTTTCAACAGTGAATTCAATCGGAAGCGTCAATACAAAATTCATAAGCAATAAAAGCAAGGAAAGAACTCACAAGTTTTATAGTGGTTCGGCACCAACGACCTACGTTCACTCTCAAGTCCTCCTCCTTGAGGCACACCGGCGTCCACTACCGATCTTCTTTAGGTGAAGACCAAACCCTTACACTTGAGCTTACAAGGGAGACAAGATTACACCTCTTTGATCACTCCCTTACCCCTTTTTCTTTTTCTTACAATCCACACAATTTTTATCAGAATTTTATCTGCCAAAATTATTGTATGGAATGCAAGAAAACTTTAGGTATTTATAGCCCCAAATAGCTTCAGAATTTTGGAGCCAAAATTCAAACTCACCCGTAAAATCTGGGTACGGGCGGTTCACCCGTCGACCTGGGCGGCTCAACCGCCCGAATACCAAGGTACAAGTGGTTTACCTGTCGGCCTTAGGTGGTTTACCCACTGTCAGCTGCCCGAAAGTCTAGACGGGGGTGGTTCACCTGTCGCTTACGAGTGATTTACCCGCCGAAATCTTTGAAAAAGTGGTTCCCTCCACTTTTTTAATTTTGACTTAAACCATCAGTTGACCACTCCCTTGGTCAACTAATTGAGCTTAACCTGAGCTCACTCAAACCCTAATAGTGGACCCAATTGTATCTTTGAGTTGATTTAGATTTCATCCAAATCACACTCATTTAGGATTCAATTTTAACCTATGACTTAAAACTACAATCAAAACATGACCACCAAGCTTAATGACCTTACTCCCGCAAACCGACAACCTCCGGGAACCTCCGGGGTCTCCACCGGTGAGTCTCACGGTCCTCCTCCGGCGATCTCCCAGCGTGTTCCTAGCGATCTTCCCAATACCCTCGACAAAGTCCTAGTGAACGCCCGGTGAGCTCCCACCGCATCGTCCAATCCTTGGCCCGATACCTAAGCTTGATCCTGGGTTCCTATCTGATCTGTAACTCATCCCGTCATGATTAAACCTGCACAATGCTAACTATGACTTAATTAAATACAATCATAATGGTCAATACATCCATTACAAGACCATCCCAACTCCCGACAAGCTTTTCGGCTACCCCCGATAATCTTTCGACGAGTCTCGGTCTTCTTCTGGCGAACTCTCTTACGCCATCCTAGTAAGCTCCTGATACCCTTGGCGAGCTCCTAATATCTGCGAGATCCCGACGCACTCCTGGCGATTTCCCAACCGCATCGTCCGAAATGCGGCCTGATGCATGGACTTGAATTTTGCCAATCCTGATTGTAATAATCTTTCTATTGTAATTAATCCTGCATCAATCAATTGTAACAATCCTGTTAGATCAATAACCTATTAAAAATTGATTTCATCATCAAAATTCGAGATTCAATAATCTCCCCCCTTTTGATGATGACAACCAATTTATTACAGGAGTTAATCCTAACTCCCCCTAAATCCATACCACTTAAATTTAAGAGAAGCACACACTCTTAAATTCAAGCAATCAACATTCTATGTAAATTTTAACACAAATTTGTATATCCAATATATCAAATCATGAATAAAAAGGAAGTGTGCACTCATATCCATATCCAAGATATATCAATCCATATCCATATCAAGATATTCATATCTTTCAATAATATCATGTGTCATCAATGTATTCATCAATTAATATCATGTGTCATCAATATATATTTCTCCCCCTTTGTCATCAACAAAAAGGTGAAATAGGGTTAAGGATTTTAAGGCACATAAGTCTTTGATCCCCCTTTTTAAAATATGATATGAGTCATAAAGAATTTTCTTCCTCTTGTAAAAAAGAAGAAAAGAAACAAGAGAGGAGTTGTAAAACATCATTAAGAAGAGCTCTTAATAAATTTCAAAAAGAATATTAAGATGAGCTCAAAAATCCAAGTTGAAACTTATTTTAATCATATCATATCATTAAAATCATGAGTATTATTCCAAATCATCATGTATATTTTAAAACTCAACATGTATTATCATGATTTCATATTATCATATCTTCTCCCCCTTTGTTATCAATAAAAAAGAAAAGTGCAATTAGCAATTTTGTGAGATATGATGGCTTAGCAATTTAGTAAATTTTTCATCACTTTAGAATATACAAGCTAGTGAGTTCCTCTTTTTTTTTTTACAATGTTCAAGCTAGCAATCATATAAGCTAATAAGTTTTGCTCTCTTTGTCATTGTCAAAAAGAAGGGATGGTCACAATAGTGTAAAACTTTTCCCATTACATTATTTTTCAAATCATCATATGAAATGTATCAAGAAAAATTAACACAGTGATGAGATGTACAATTCATGAAGACATTGTGACTATCAAGAGACAAATCATAAGAAAAATAAATAAAATAAAATCTCCTGATTCATTCATAAGAAATCTCAAGTTGTCAAGTTAATGATTTGGATAAAAATCTCCTTTTAAATAATACGAGAACACATAACAAAAGATTTTGATTCATAAAAGATTTCAAGTTATAATTCCAAGAAATCAAAATCACGATATAGGTAAAGAACTCATTCAATTTCAAAATCATCAAAATCACTTTCAAGATATTCAAAATAAAATTAATAAACTTATTGGTCTCTTGAAATGCTAGTGATTTCCTTTCACCCCTTTTTTATTGTAAATAATGAAAATGATTCTTAGGAGATTAAATAATCTTAATTCATTTAGGATAAATCCTAAGACATATAATTCATTTAGATAGATTCCTTTTTTAATAAAATGGAAGAATGATCTTGATAAAAAGTTTCAACTTATAATTATCAAGATCATAAATCTCTTCTTTATTAAAAGGAGAAAATCACAGAGATCAATAACGTAATTCCCATAACGTATAAGTAAAGTCAAGAAATTAAGAAAATATTTATGATAATATAAATCTTTTTCAATTTTCAACTTATCACAAATTTAAGAAATACTAATTTTGGTGATAAGTTATGTCATTCATGAGTTTTAAAATAAATCATGTCAAGAAAGATATTGATATCAAAATACATTCATGAATACCAAAAGACATGATTTAATTTAATAAATCTCTTCTTAGATGATAAAATAGAATCTTAAGAGATTAAAGAAGAGTCTTCATTCATAAAGATATCGTACTATAGATATCAAGATCATGAGTTAATTTTAAGAAAGAAAAAGTAGAAGATTTTGATTTATATATATGAAACTTCAAGTTTTCAAAAATATGATTCATAAGAAGATTTTCAAATTTCATTTTCAAAACTTGCCAAAATCATAATAATAATTTATTCAAGTTCAAATCATCAAATCGTCAAAATCACTTTCATAGTTTAAGAGAGTCATAAAAATAACATAATCGATTCATTAATATCTTTTTGAAAGTTTTAGGAACGAGAAATTTTCAAGAAAAATGTATTCCCTTTTTATTTCGTACAAGCATAATTTTACCTTTTAAGCCAAATAAAAACATGTATCTTCATTTAAAACTGGAAAAGAGCTTTCATATGACAAAAATCAATAAGCCATAAATCACAAAGATCATCATGTATGATTTTGAAATATAAACTCATTAAGTATAATCACTATGCATCATTAAATCATCAAACATGGTTTCATTGAACATAAAACATCTTCAATCAAAATTCAACCTATCTAAATTTCACCTTTTAAAATGAGTCTATAACCCTTTACACATAGTGCAAGGAGTTAACAAATTCATTTTTAAATTTTTATTTATTTCATATTTGAATTCAAAGGTAATCTATCATCACACATTCAATCATACAACAATTCAACCATCAATCATTCATAATATTTAGGTCATTCAACAATAGTCTCTCCAAATACTCAAACCAATGATTTTTAAATTATTATTCAATCATCATCAAAATCTCATTATATAAATTTCAACATATTTTTCAATAACTAAGGTTCTTTGCTTCTAGTTCATGTTTATACTTATATATTCTAGCTATACATCATCAAGATTAATTATATAATGATGAACTATTTTCAATAAAAGGATTTATTATAATAGACACAAGGATCATTAAGCTTCAAACAACTTAATTCAAATAATTTTCCTTATTTTTTATATTTTAGCTATAAAGTTTGATAAGTAAGTTAGATCTCAAGTCAAATGGCTTGAGCATTCACAAGATATTGATTTTGATTCTAGCCTTAGTTTGGTGACAAACCTATACGAAAGATTTAGGTACCCATTTTACATTGGGACCTATATGAAGAAATTTATCTTTCTTATCTAATAGTTTTTGGTTATTTGTTATTCCCTTAAGAACCAAGACTAATTTGTGAGGACTACAGTTTTTGAATGGACATTTGCAAGCCATATGTCATAATTTACCATAAAAATTATATTTAATTTTTGGTGACAAATTTAAGGTAGGTCCTTTAACAAAAATGGTTGGCTTTTGTTGAATGTTACCAACAAAGCCTATTCCATTTTTTCTATTAATATGACCCTTATTGGTAAGGATCATATTCAAGAATTTATTTTCAATTTCAAAATTTTCTAACATTGTTTTAAGCATGATATTTTCTTCTTTAATGTTGTCTAGCATTTCATATTTAGAACAAGGATTATGTGATGCTAATAACTCATGCATTTTAATAAGTCTACTAACTAACAAATCATGATCATTCGTAAGCAACATAAAAGATTTACTAAGTTTTCTAAATTTATCAAACAAAACATAAAATATATTTAATAATTCTGAAAAGGAATTGCTTAATGAATCACTAACCTCATCGTCGATGGCCATAAGAGCGACGTTCTCCACTTCTTGGTTGTGCATTTCATCTTTGGAGCTCCTCGACTTCTTGCGTTCATAGTATGAGGTTTTGTCCATCTTTAGATCATTTTTAAGGTTCATGTTCATTAATTTATCCAGTTCATTTGTCAAGGGTTCAAAGTCCTCATCACTCGAGATTTCACTCGATGAGTCATATGTTCTTCTCGGTTCACATTCCTTCCAGTTTTTTGGAAGGTGTTCTTCTTATTCATTTTTACAAGATATTTTACTTAATGATTCTTTTAGATTTAGTGTGCTTTCATGTGTTATTTCTAATGCATCCCATATATCGAAAGTCGAATTAAAACAAAAAACCCGATCAAATTTATTTTTATCAAGTGCACAATATAAGGCATTCATAGCCTTTATATTCAATGAAAATATTTGGTTTTCATAATTATTCTAATCATTTGTTGGACTGGATGACTTCATAAAACTTTTTTCAACAATACACCACAAATCAAGATCTATCGAAATCAAAAGAATATGTATTCATATTTTTTAATATGTGCAGTCCATCCCATTAAACATAGAAGGACTTGTGATGCATTAACCCTCATTAATGCTGAAAATAGACATTTCTCTTGGGTTTTAAACCAAATGAGAAAAAATGTGACTCTGATACGAATTGTTAGTATCAATTGGTACTAAGAGTGGGTGGGGGGTGAATTAGTGCAATAGTAAATTTTTGTTTTAAACAAAAGCTTTTCGCTTAAAGCAAGATAGGAAATCCGAAGCTTTTCATTCAAGTAAAACAAGTGAGTGATTAAAAAAAATTGCTAAGTTAATAAACAAACCTGAAAGATAAGCAACATCAAAGGAAAGTGTTTGACGTGAAACTTTACTTTCAAAGAGTGAATTCAATCGGAAGCGTCAATACAAAATTCATAAGCAATGAAAGGAAGGAAAGAACTCACAAGTTTTATAGTGGTTCGGCACCAATGACCTACGTCCACTCCCGAGTCATCCTTCTTGAGGCACATCGACGTCTACTACCAATCTTCTTTGGGTGAAGACTAAACTCTTACACTTGAGCTTATAAGTGAGACAATATTAGAACTCTTTGACCACTCTCTTACCCTTTTTTTTCCTTACAATCCACACAAGTCTTTATCAAAATTTTATCCCCCAAAATTATTATATGGAATGCAAGAAAACTTGGGGTATTTATAGCCCCAAATGAATTCAGAATTTTTGAGTCAAAATTCAAACTCACCTAAAAAATCTAGGTACGGGCGATTCACTTGTTGACCTGGGCGACTCAGTTGCCCGAATACTAGGGTACGGGCAGTTTATCAGTCGGCCCTGGGCGGTTTACCCATTGTCCGCGACCCAAAAGCCTGGGCGACGATGGTTCACCCGTCGCTTACCAACGATTTACCAGCTAGAATATTTAATAAAGTGGTTCCCTCCACTTTTCGAATTTCGGCTTGAACCATCATTTATTTTACCACTCCCTTGGTCAACTAATTGAGCTCAACCTGAGCTCAATTAAACCCCAATAGTAGACCCGGTTGCATCTTTAAGTTGATTTGGATTTCATCCAAATCACACTCATTTAGGACTTAATCTTAACCTATAACTTAAAATTACAATCAAAACATGACCCCAAGCTTAATGACCTTACTCCCATAAACCAGCAACCTCCGACTTCTCCAACGATGAATCTCATGGTCCTACTCTGGCAATCTCCTAGCGTGTTCCTAGCGAACTTCCCGATACCATCGGTGAAGTCCTAGTGAATGCCCGGTGAGCTCCCACCGCATCGTTCAATCTTTGGCTTGATGCCTAAGCTTGATCTTGGGTTCATGTCCGATCTGTAACTTATCCCGTCATGGTTAAACCTATATGATGCTAACTATAACTTAATTAAATATAATCATAATGGCCAATACATCCATTACAAGACCATTCCAACTCCCGACAAGCTTTTCGGCCACCCCCGACAATCTTCTTGCGAGTCTCGGTCTTCTTCTGGTGAACTCCCTTGCGCCATCCTGACAAGCTCTCGATACCCTTAGTGAGCTCTCGACGCACTCCTGGCGAGTTCCCAACTGCACTATCCGAACCCCGACCGATGCATGGACTTGACCTTGGCCAATCCTGATTGTAATAATATTTTTGTCATAATTAATCCTGCATCAATCAATTCTAACAATCTTATTAGATCAATAAATCATCAATTAATTTCATCATTAAAATCCGAGATTCAACATGTATAACTCTTTAGACTTTAGTGAAAAGAGTTGTTATGCACTTGTCATGTGTATTTCAAATATATATATTTTTGAAAGCACTAAAAAAAGAAATATAAAAATTTTTATTTAAGTTTTCAATTCAAGAATCATCATCCAATCATAACTCATTTTAACATGCAACTATCATTGTAACATTTAAATCATTGCACAAACTTAGTCAATAATAATATAATATTTGAATCATCAAATTATTTTTGTAACTTAGGAGATTCAACAATAATGGCATCATTTTATCTCTTGTTGAAGGGTTAATAGGATAAATATTTTTGAGAAGAATTATCCTCTTTTTAGTTGTTTGTTTCAAGAATGATTTTCAAATCAATAAATTTTTTATTAAGATCAAAAGCCAAATATCATTTCAAAATGAATCATCAAGGTCATTACATCAAAATGATAAAACATCTTCAAAGCAAAAATTCAACCTATCTCAAATTCAACTTTTAAATGAGTCTAACTCGTTAAAAATAATGTAAGGAGGTGACAAACTCATTTCCAAATTTTTATTTCTTTCATGTTCAAATTCAAAAGTAATCCATTATTTAACACACATTCAATCTTAACAACTATTCAACCATTTAAATCAATCATTCAATAATGATATTTATAAGCTAACTTAGTAAATAACACCATAACATTTAAGTCATTCAATAATAGCCATTACATTTAAACCAACATCCAAGCTAATGATTTTGAACCTATTATTAATCATTGTCAAAATCTCATTTTTATAAATTTTAATATATATATTTTTCATTAACAATGACTAAGGTTTTTTAGTTCTAGTTCATTTTCATACTAGTATACTCTAGCTATGCATTATCAAGATTAATTATATAATCATGAACTATTTTTAATAAAAAGGATTTGTTATAACAAAGATCATTAAGTTTCAAACATCTTGATTCAAATAATTTTTCCTTATTTTTGATATTTTGGCTAGAGAGCTTGATAAGTAAGCTAGATCTCAAGTGGCTTAAGCATCCACAAGATACCGGTCCATTTTGCTTCTAGCTTTAGTTTGGTGACAAACCTATAAGAAAGATTTAGGTACTCATTTTACATTGAGATCTATATGAAGAACTTTGTCTTTCTTATCTAATGGTTTTTTGTAGTTTGTTGTTCCCTTAGAAACCTAAACTAATTTGTAAGGATTATAATTTCTAAATAGACATTTATTAGTTTTATGTCTTAATCTACCACAAAAATTACATTTTATTTTTGGTGGCAAGTTTAGAGTGAGTCTTTCAACAAAGATAATTGGTTTTTGTTGGGTATTACCCACAAAGCCTATTTCTTTTCTCCTATTAACATAACCTTTATTGGCAAGGATCATATTAAGGGATTTATTCCCTATTTAAAATTTTTCTAAGGTTTGTTTTAGCATGATGTTTTATTCTTTAACATTATCTAGTATTTCACATTTAAAACAAGAATTGTGTAATACTAATGAATCATGCATTTCATTAAGTCTATTAACTAACAAATCATGTTCATTCTTAAGCAACTTAAAAGAATTACTAATTTTTCTAAATCATCAAATAATTCATAAAATATATTTAATAACTCGATAAAGGAAATGCTTAAAGAATCACTAACCTTGTCTTGGATCGCCATTAGAGCATAGTTAGCAACTTCTTCTTTGGAGTGGTCTTCTTCATCTGAAGAGCTTGAGTTATTCCAAGTTGCTAAAAGAGCTTTCTTCTTGTGGGATGCCTTCTTCTTCAATTCGGACATTCATTTTTGAAATGTCCTGATTTTTTACATTCAAAGCATATGACATTGTCCCTTTTAGATTCATTTTTATTTTTATAGTTTTTATTATTTTTCATAAACTTTTTAAACTTTCTTGATAATAGTGCAATATCATGGTCCTCATCACTCGAGGTTTCACTCAAGGAGTCATTTGCAGTTCTTAGTGCTACATCCTTCCTGTTCTTTAGAATCAAGCTCATCATGAGCTTTACAATTCAGTTCATATGTCATGAGTGAGCCAATAAGTTTTTTGAAAGGCAAGTTATTTAAATCTTTGTCTTCTTGTATAGTAGTTACTTTAAGATCCCAATTTTTAGGTAGAGATCTTAAAATTTTACTCATAAGTTTAAAATTCAAAAAACATTTTCCAAGCACTTTAAGGCCATTAATGACATCCGTGAAACATGTGTACATGTCTCTAATGGACTCACTTGGTTTCATTCTAAACAATTCATAAGTGATTTCCAGTGTATGCCAAATATCATAAGCGATTTCATAAATGAAAACATGATTAAATTTATTTTTGTCAAGAGTACAAAATAAGGCATTAATAGCCTTTGCATTCAAAGAAAAATTCTTCCTTTCCAAATCATTCCATTCGTTCATTGGTTTGGAAGATTTTTCAAATTTATTCTCTACAGTGTGCCATAAATCAAAATTTATAGAAATGAGAAAAATATGCATCCTTATTTTTCAATATGTGTAATCCGTCCCATTAAACATTGGAGGACGTGAAATGAAATATCCCTCGTTCATGTTGAAACATGCCAAGTAATCACTTGGGTTTTTAGTCCAATGAGTAGCACTTGGCTCTAATACCAATTATTAGGATCAATTGGCACTAAAAGGGGGGGGGGGGTGGTGGGTTGGGGGGGTGTGCAGGTGGGTGAATTAGTGCAAGTGTAAAATCACAGTTTAAGAAAAACTTTTTGTTTAAGAAAAACTAAAATCAGAAGCGTTTCTTGGACTTGAAAGTGAACAAGTAAACGATTTAAAAACCTTACCTTCGTAAAGAGTGAATAAGGGAAGCTTCTTTTGATATTTCAATAAAACCAATTTAAAGTCAATTTGAAAGTAGCAGACACATTGAAGCTCAGTTTTAACTATAAGCAAATGAGAGTAATAGAGAGTGAAAAGCAAAGCAAATAAAAATACTCACAGTTATAGTGGTTTGACCTCAACCTGGCCTACGTCCACTCCTGAGTCCTCTTCCCCGAGGCCCACCGGCATCCACTATCAACCTTCTTTATGTGAAGATCAAACCCTTACAACTTTCTCTCTCCTTTTAACAAGCTCAGGAGTTGAACCTTACAACCTCACAAGAAGAATTGCAAGTTTTACAAGACTTTCCTCTCTCCCTTACCCCTTTTTTTTCTTACAATTTTCACATACAATTTATCACAGAATTTCTACCCAAAAATTATTGTGTGAAATGCAAGAAAACTTGGGATATTTATAGGCCCCAATTGGCTTTAGGATTTAGAGCCAAAATTCAAACACACTTGAAAAAACCGAGTACGGGCGATACAACCGCTAGCGCCAGCGGCGCCACCACTGAAAGCCACCCTGAAAACAGGGTATGAGTGGTACAACAGTCGGCTTAGGCAGTCCAACCATTGGCAGCTGCTCGCAAACCTAGGCGGTGGTGGTACAACCGTCGCTCACCAATAATACAACCATCGAAATTTTTGGAAAAGTGATTCCCTTCACTTTTCCAATCCCGACTTGTACCTCCTATTAACCAATTCTTAGGTCAACTAATTGAGCTCAATCTATCTCAAATGTAGACCAGGTTGACTTACATTGAGTTGATTTTGATTCCTTTCAAATCAAATCCCAATTATGACTCAAGTCTAACTACGACTCACTTGATTACAACCATATGGACCATCAAGCTAAACAATGACCTAACTCCCCCCAATCCGGCAACCTCCAACATGCTTGCAGTGAGTCTTATAGTCTTCCTTCAGTGATCTCCTGGTGTGTTCCTAGTGAGCTTCTTGATTCTTTCGGTGAACTCCTAATGAACTCTTGACGAGCTCCCATTGCATCGTTCAAACCTTGGCCCGATGCCCAAACTTGATCTTGGTCCATCATCTAGTTGTCACTCATTTTCTCTGTCATAGTTAAATCTTAACGATGCTAACTATGAATTCATTAATTATAATCAACATAGCCAACAAATCCACTTCAAGACCTTCCTAACTCCCGACAAGCTTTTCGGCTACCCCTGACAATCTTCCGGTGAGTCTCGGTCTTCTTCCGACGAACTCTCTTATGTCATCCTAGCAAACTCCCGATACCCTTGGCAAGCTCCTGACGCACTCCAAGCAAGTTCCCAGTCGCATCATCCTCACTCCAGCCCGATGCCTGGACTTGGCTTTGGCCAAACATCTGATTGTAATTATCTCTCTGTCATAGTTAATCTTGCATCAATCAACTCTAACAACCTTGTTAGATCAATAACTCATTAATTGATTTCATCATCAAAATCAAAGATTCAACAATTGAACCTTTGTCAAAGTTGTTGTTATGTCTTTAGAGACATCAAGGACGAAGATGAAGCATTAGTTCTATGACAATTCTCTACTGTGAAATTCTATTGTAGATTGATAGTATCTCTGGGCAAAATTAGTTGATATCAGTCTAATGCTACCCGACTAGGTTCTTTAATATCAAAAGCTCTTCCTAAGACTACAACAGAGGGTTAGGAAGACGCTGAAGCCTTCCACTTACTAGAAGTTACGAAGACAAGGGCAAAACTATTATTGAAGATAAATTTCTACTACAAAATTCTGTTGCATGTTGAAAGGTAGGTTTTCATGGATGTTGAGGTTAGCTGTTGCTACACCAAGGTAACTAATTCATCCTCTTCCGTTGATGGCTTGAGGAGGTTATCTTCTTGGGGAAGAGGAGGAAGAAGCTGTTGTCGGGTTATAGAGGACACAAGCTTCTATTATTTCTCTCTATTTCTCTTAACAAGAGCTTCTCTTGCTTTATTGGTGAGTTGACTGCGCTGCTTCTTGGTTGCCTTTTGAGATGTTTTTTCTTCTTGTTACCACCAAAGACTTCTTTGGAAGTTATTAAGATTAGCAACGTTTCAGAAAAGTTATCTACAGTGAGGTAACCGTAGGTTAGAAGATGGGCTGCTGAACTTATAAATCTTTTCTCTTTTTTTCTCTCATATTTCTTAGCTTAAGGCTAGTTGGGTATTCAAGAGGGCCCGACTTGGATGCTTTCAAAAGGGGTTAAAACCTCTTGGTTTTAAGGATTGAGGGTGGCCAAAATCCTCTATTTCTTATAGGCTACCCTAGTTGGCAAGCGGCTAACTAATTCTGATGCTATTAGGATTGGGATTAAGCTAACTTGAAATCAATTTTTAAGCTTGGACTATAGCTTGATTCTTGTTTGGTTTAATCAAAAATTAATTTAGAGATTGATTGGTGTTGGTGGAACTTTATGTCGTGACCGAGGAATCAGTACGGTTGGGTTCCACCCGTGTGCGCAAGCTCATCCGCATCGGTCGGGAAAAGGTCAGAAAGCTCGGGAGAGGTGAACTGGGCCTACTCAGGAATGTACCTCGACTGGGTCTGCTCAGAAGCGCGCCTCAGGCTCCTCCTTCTCGATGTCTGCCGAGGGATCATGCACAAAAGCCTCATCGGAGTGGGGGTGTCCGATGTGACCCCTCTAACGATTAAGTCAGTACCCTGATCGAGATTATCTTAGGAATTCAATATAGAGAGAGAGTCACAGGAGAGCCCCCTAGTGCCATACCGAGGGGTGGTTTTTATACTTGCCCGTCGAAGGTCGATCGTACCTCGGCCTTTAATGTCGTCATTGTCCTTTGCTGAGATGACATACAACCTCGTGTGGTCCCAAGGTCCTCGAGCATCGTGCATGTACTTGATGATGTCATGTGCAGAGTTTGCCTCAACCTCATTATCGTCTAGCTCGGATATTGACTGGGCTAGGTCAGCCGCGATTGTGTCATGCCAACCGTAACTATGCCAGGTCGGCGGAAGGTGTGGTGCGTGGCTCTGATATGTGATGGGTGATGGGCCAGCCCATTATTAACCTTACCCACCCGACCCCTTTTCGAAGCTCTTATTTGGGGGCTATCTTTTGAGTCATGTGAAGTCCTACTGAATAGTCGTTAGTGTGAATTGGTCAATCTAAAGTCGACATGACTGGTTGGGATTTAAAGCCCTTGGTTAGGACGGAAAGCCCGTCTGGATGCTGCACGAGACTGAAAGCCTGCTGGATGCTACTCGAGACTGAAAGCCCGCTGGATGCTGCTCGGGACTGAAAGTCTGTTGGTTGCTCATCGGGATTGAAAGCCTTTGGTCGAGATTGGCTTCAGAAGAATGGAGCTAAATGCAAGAAAACTTAGGGTATTTATAAACCCCAATTGGCTTCAGAAGAATGGAGCTAAAATTCAAATGCACATAGAAAAGTCATGTACGGGTGGTACCACCGCCAGCCTTAGTGGCGTCGTCGTCGAAAGCAGCCTGAAATATTGGCAGCAATGGTACAACCGTCAATTGGGGCAATATAACCGCTGTCCACCGACGGTACAACCATCAGGAATCCCGAAAAAGTGATTCCTTTCACTTTTCTAATCTCGAGTTTTACCTTCTGTTGACCAATTCTCAAGTCAACTAATTAAGCTCGACCGAAGCTCAATCAAACCCCTTAGTGGACCCCATTGCCTCACATTGAGTTGATTTGGCTTCCTTTCAAATTAAACTTAATTAGGACTCAATCCCTAACTATGATTCACTGATTATAACTATAAGGACCATCAAGCTAAACAATGACCTAACTCCCGCCAATCCGGTAGTCATCGGCATTCTTACGATGAGTTTTACAATTTTCTTCCGGCGATATCCTAGTGTGTTCCCAGCGAGCTTCTCGATCCCTTCGGCGAACTCCTAGAAAACTCCTAGCGAGCTCCCACAGCATCGTCCGAACCTTGGCCCGATACCCAAACTTGATCCTAGCCCGACATCTGGTTGTAAATCCTTTTCTCTATCGTAGTTAAACCTACATTACTTCCTCTAACATATATGTTAGATTAAACACTCATCAATTAATTTTATCATCAAAATATGAGATTCAACAATCTCCCCCTTCTTGATAATGATAATCAATTGATGATGGGAATTAAACCTTACTCCCCCTCGATCCATGCTATAATAAGGAAAACTTAAATACAAGAGAACCATATACTCTCGAATTTAAGTATCATGAAATAATTTTTTAAGCAATTAATATTTCGTGGATGCAAACGAAACACTCATACATCAATTTCAACAAAAGCTTATCTTAAATTATCAAGTCATCAAGTCATCAACTCATCAAAGATTTTCATGAATTTTAAAAATTATGCATCAATTATATATTTAAAAATATCTCCTTAAGTCATTAATTATTTCTTCCCTTTGTTTATCAACAAAAAAAGAGAAATACCCATGTAAAAATTTACATGGATCATCAATATCCATTTCTCTCCCTTTGTCAACAACAAAAAGGTGAAATGTAGAATTAATAATTTTAAGTCACATGTGTTATTGCTCCCCCTTAGTAAAATAGGATATGAGCCATAAATAATTTCCTCTTCTTTATGAGTAAAGAAGAAAAAGAAATAAGGGAGGAGTGTGAAAATATTATATCATTAAGAAGAGCTCTTAATCTTATAGAAATAAATTTTGAAAAGAATATTTCGAAGACGAGCTCAAAAATCCAAGAAATCTAGGAAGACTCAAAATTTTAAGAGCTACTCATGCATTTAAAATCATCTCATAAATTTTAAGCAAACGTAGCAAACAAATCTGAAAAATAGCAAATCACCATCTTCATGTAAATTTTCTTCCCTTTTTGTAAACGAGAAGATATAAATAAGGAAGGGGATTTAAAAAGCATCATCACAAAAATATATCTTAATCTAGTAAATTTTGAAATCCAAAGTTAGGAACATTTCAAACAAATGAATAAATTAAACATTCATGCAATTTGATTTAAAATGGTAATCAAACAAATCATGAATTCTCATGATTTAGCATTCCTAGTTCTCTTATAATAAAATCAAATTGCTCTTCATTTAATGGTTTTATAAAAATATCAGCTAATTGATGCTTAGTGTCAATAAATTCTAAAGAAATGTCTTGATTGTTCACATGATCCCTAACAAAGTGATGTCTAATATTAATATGTTTAGTTCTTGAGTGTTGAACAAGATTTTTAATTAAACTATGGCACTTGTGTTGTCACATTTTATAGGAATATTTTTCAATGTAATTTTGTAATCTTCTAATGTGTTTTTCATCTAAATGATTTGGGCACAACAAGCACTAGCTACAATATATTCAGTTTCAGCAGTAGATAAAGCAACCGAATTCTATTTCTTGGAAGACCAAGAAACAAGTGCATGCCTTAAAAATTGAGATATCCCAATAGTACTTTTTCTATCTATTCTACAACCACAAAAATCGGTATCAGCATAAGTAAGTAAATCAAAACTTTTGAATTTTGGATACCATAATCCTAAGTTAGAAGTTCCTTTTAAATATCTAAATATTCTTTTAATTGCTTTAAGGTGAGAAACCTTAGGATTGGACAAACTACCTTACTAAATATGATATCTAGTCTAGTAGTAGTTAAGTATAACAAACTACCTATCATTCCTCCATAAGTTTTTTTATCAAAATTTTCTTCTTCATTGTCTAAGTCTAACTTTAGAGATGTACTCATTGGAGTGTTTATGGCCTTAGCATTTTCTATACCAAAACGTTTTAGCAAGTCCAAGGTATATTTAGTTTGACTAATAAAGATATCATCATCTAGTTGTTTTATTTGTAATCCTAAGACAAATGTTAACTCACCCATTAAACTCATTTCAAATTCTTGGCTCATACTCCTGACAAAAGATTCACACAAGGTTATAGAACCAAAAATGATATTATCAATATAAATCTAGATAACCAGAAAATTATTTTTAAAATACTTAAAAAATAATGTGGTATCAACCTTGCCTTTCAAAAAATTATTTTAAATAAGGAAAAAACTAAGTCTTTTATACCAAGCCCGAGGGGCTTGTTTTAATCCATAAAGAGCCTTAGAAAGCTTAAAAACATGATCAAGAAAAAGACTATTTTTAAAACCAGGGGATTGTTCAACATACACTTCTTCGGAAATGAAACCATTAAGAAAAATACTTTTAACATCTATTTGAAACAACTTAAAATATTTAAAAAATACAAAGGCAAGGAGCATCCTTATGGCTTCAAGTCTAGCCACAAGAGTGAAGGTTTCTTCATAATTGATTCCTTCTTCTTGGTTGAAACCTTTGGCTAATAATCTAGCATTGTTTCTAACCACGATATCATTTTTATCTTGCTTATTGCTAAAGACCCATTTAGTACCAATCACTAAACGATCATTAGGTCTAGGAACAAGCTCCCATACCTCATTTCTCTCAAATTGATTAAGCTCTTCATGCATTGCATTAACCCAAGAATCATCTCTTAGGGCATCATCAATGCACTTTGATTCGATTTGAGAGATAAATGCAGCATTTGCACAAAAATTCTTAAAAGAAGTTTGAGTTTGAACTCCTTTTAATGTATCTCCTATTATAAGCACCTTGGGATGATTTCACTTACTTACATTCCTTAGGTAAGAATTTAGAAGTAGATTCATCTAAATTGCTTTTAGGAGTACTGTCAATTAAATTTAAAGTACCAAGATCAAATTCATTATCAAAATTAATTTTCTTAAGATCGGAAAACTCATTAAAAATAATATGAATAGATTCTTCAATTACTAAATTTTTTTTATTAAAAACACGATAGGCTTTTGAAATCAATGAATAACTAAGAAAAATACCCTCATCAAATTTTGCATCAAATTTTCCTAAGGTATTTCATTTAAAATAAAATATTTATAACCAAAAAGTTTAAAATATAAAATGTTAGTTTTCTTACCATTCCATAATTCATACGGAGTTTTGGAGAGTAATGGTCTTACAAGAACCCTATTTGAAACATAACACATCGTGTTAATAGTTTTAAATTTACCACCATGATCACTATGTATTGATGAAATCATAAATCCTTTTTCATTTTGAATAATTTAACAAAATTTTATAAAACATTTATATGTATCACTTTTGTGTGCCAAAAAATAAGTCCAAGTATATCTATTATAATCATCTACTATAACGAATGCATATTTGCTTCCACCTAAACTTGTATTGTCAATTGATCCAAATAAATCTATATGGATCAATTGAAGTGGCCTAGAGGTGCTTATTTTATTTTTCTAGCTTGAAGCTACTCTTTATTTGTTTTCATAATTGACAAGTATCATATACTTTATCTTTGATAAATTTTAGGTTGTTTCTTACTAAGCCTCTAGTTGAAATTTGGTTTAGAAGTTTTATACTAGCATGACCTAGTCTTCTATGTCAAATCCAAGCATCATCGTTCAAAGTTGAAAAGCAAGTTTCATCACAAAACTTTTCAATATCTGTGGTATACACATTATTGTTTCTTAAGACAATCAAAAATTTATTTTTGTGTGGCAATTCAATTATGTATGCATTAGGTTGAAATTTAACCACATAACCTTTACCACATAATTGACTAATGCTAAGTAAATTATATTTCAAGCTATCAACTAACAACACATCTTTAATTAAAAGGTTTGATGTGTTACATGTAGTTCCTTTCCCAATGATTTTTCATTTGTTGTTGTCTCCGAAGGTAACAAATCCTTCATTTAGGCTAGTGAGTTTAGAAAAGTAAGTTAGATCTCCGGTCATATACCTTGAGTATCCACTATCAAGGTACCATTTTGTACTCCTAGCCTTAGTTTAAAGGCAAACCTATAAGAAAAATGGTTTTAATTTAGGTACCCATTTTACATTGGGTCCTTCATGAAGAGTTTTGACCAGAGATTTTTAGTTGTTTATGGTTCCTTTAGGAACCCGTATTAATTTAAATGGATTATACTTCTTAAATGAACATTTGTAAACTATATGTCCTAATCTACCACAAAAATTATATTTTATTTTTGGTGGCAAGTTTAGAGTGGGTCCTTTAATAAAGGTAGTTGGCTTTTATTAGATTTTGCCCATATAACCTATACCTTCTCTCCTATAAACATGACCCTTACTTGCAAAGATCATGTTTAGGGATTGATTCCCTATTTCAAATTTTTCTAATGTTGATTGTAATGCAACATTTTCCATTCTAGGTTCTTCTAAACTTTCACATTTGATGCATGAACTATGTGATGATGATGCTACATGCATTTGTTCAAATTTACTAACTAATGAATCATGATCTTTCTTAAGCAATTTATAAGACTTGCTAATTTTTCTAAACACATCATATAATTAAAAAAAAGTAATACTTGAACATTCACTAACCTCGTCTTGAATGACCATTAGGGCATAGTTGGCTATTTCTTCCTTGGAATGGCCTTCTTCATCTGATGAACTTGAGTCATCCTAAGTTACCGAAAGAGCCTTCTTCTTGTGGGATGCCTTCTTCTTTAATTGAGGACCCTCACTTTTAAAATGTCCAGGCTTCTTGCATTCAAAGCATATGATATCATCCCGCTTTGGTTCATTTTACTTTTATCATTTCTGTTCTTTTTCATAAAAAATTTTATCTTTCTCGTCAATAGTGCAATATCATTGTCCTCATCATTCGAGGTTTCACTCATGGAGTCATCAGTAGTTCTCAGTGCTACATCCTTCCTATTCTTTTAAAAGCATTCATTAAGCTCATCATGAGCTTTACAATTCAGTTCATATGTCATAAAAGATCTAATAAGTTCTTCAAGAGGCAAGTTATTAAGATCTTTTGCCTCTTGTATAGCAATTACTTTGGAATCCCAACTTTTAGGAAGGGATCTTAAAATTTTACTTACAAGTTCAAAATTAGAAAAATATTTTTCAAGTGCTTTTAGACCATTAACGACATCCGTGAAATGGGTGTACATGTCTCAAATGGACTCACTTGGTTTCATTCTAAATAATTCATAACTATGAACCAGAATGTTAATCTTATATTCTTTAATTCTACTAGTGTCTTCGTGTGTGATTTCTAGTGTATGCCAAATGTCATAAGCAGTTTCACAAACAAAAACTCGATTATATTTAGTTTTGCCAAGTGAATAAAATAAGATATTCATAGCCTTTGCTTTTAAAGAAAAATTTTTCCTTTCCAAATCATTCCATTCATTCATTAGTTTGAAAGATTTCTCAAACCCATTCTCTACAATGTGTCATAAATCAAAATTCGTGGAAATGAGAAAAATATGCATCCTTATTTTCCAATACATATAATCCGTCCCATTGAACATCAGAGGACATGAAATGAAATGTCCCTCATTCATGCCAAACAAAGTCATTTACTCAAGTGGGTGTTAATCCAATAAGTAAGTACCTTACTCTGATTCCAATTGTTATGATCAATTGGCACTAAGAGGGGGGGAGGGTGTGAATTATTATAAATATAAAATTATATTTTAAAGAAAACTTTTCGTTTAAGTAAAATCAGAATCGAAAGCGTTTTTTGGACTTGAAGGCGAATAAGTAAACGATTTAAAACACAGTCGAAAGATGATGCTCTTGCCTTCCTAATTAAGAACAACTGAAAATAGTAAATAAGATAAATAAAGAGCACTCATAATTTTATAATGGTTTGACCCCAATTTTGGCCTATGTCCACTTCTGAGTCCTCTACGTCGAGGCCCACTAGTCCACTACAAATTTTCTTTGGGTGAAGACCAAACCCTTACAAACTTTCAACTTACAATGGAGACTCTTTACAAGAACTACAACACTTAGCTCACTCCCTTCCCTGTTTCTTTTTCTTACACACTTCTAGTACACACTTTTTTTCATAGATTTTTGCCTAATGACTTGTATGAATACTTGTGCTAAATGCAAGAAAACTTGAGATATTTATAGACCCCAATTGACTTCAGAAGAATGGAGCCAAAATTTAAATGCACTCAAAAACGCTGATTATGGGTGGTACCACCATCGATGCCAGCAACACCGCCGTCAAAAGTAGCCCGGAATACTAGGTGGTGACGGTACAACCGCTGACCTGGGTAGTACAACTGTCGGCCTAGGCAATACAACCGTTGCCCATCGGCGATACAACCATCGAGAATTTTAGAAAAGTGATTCCCTTCACTTTTCCAATACCGATTATACCTTCTGTTGACCAATTCTCAAGTCAACTAATTGAGCTTGACTTGGGCTCAATCCAACCCCTTAGTGGACCCAGTTGTCTAACATTGAGTTGATTTAGATTCCTTCTAAATCAAACTCAATTAGGACTCAATCCCTAACTATAACTCACTGATTACAACCATAAGGACCATTAAACAAAACAATAACCTAACTCTCGCCAATCTGGCAGTCTCTGACATTCTTGCGGTAAGTTTTACAGTCTTCTTCTGGCGATCTCCCGACGTGTTCCCAACGAGCTTCTTGATCCCTTCGGCAAACTCCTAGCAAACTCCCGACGAGCTCCCATAGCATCGTCTAAACCTTGGCCCGATGCCCAAACTTGATCCTGGCCCAACATTTGGTTGTAAATTATTTTCTCTATCATAGTTAAACATGCATTACTTCCTCTAACACACATGTTAGATTAAACACTTATCAATTGATTTCATCATCAAAATCTGATATTCAACATTTTGTATTGGTCGAGTGTTGCTGCTTGGGTTCTGGATTGGCCGAGCACTGGTGCTCGGCTTTTGGACTGGCCGAGCATTTTTGCTCAAGTTTTAGACTAGTCGAGCACTACTGCTCGGGTTCTAAATTGGTCGAGTGCTACTGCTCCATTTATGGATTGGTCGAGCATTGCTACTCAGGTTTCAGACTGGCCGAGCACTGTTGCTCGGGTTCTGGACTGGCCGAGTATTGTTGCTTGGGTTCTGGACTGGTCGAGCACTATTGCTCGGGTTCTGGACTGGCCGAGCACTGATGCTTGGGTTCTGGACTAGCCGAGCACTACTGCTCGGGTTTTGAACTGGTCAAGCACTACTACTCGGGTTTTGGACTGGCTGAGCACTGTTGCTCCAGTTTTGGACTGGCTGAGCATTGCTGTGATAGGACTCTAGCAGGGTTGATTCCTAATCACCCTAGAAGTAATTAATAAGAACCCTGTGAGATTATAATAAAACCTCACATATCCACTTTTATCCTATAAAGAACTATGACTAGGGTTTATTTTGGGGCCTTAGGGCTTCCTAGCCGTCACCCCCATTACTGGGCTGGTTTGCTAGGGTTTCTAGCAGAGGGGCATGGCTTATATAGACACTTAGGACGTCGCCCCCTTTATTTAGGCATGGCAGCTATAGGAGAGGCAAAAGGGGGAATTCACTTAGGAAGCACCCCCTAGGGTTAGGGTTTTAAGCCTTACATAAGCTTGTAGCCTCCACCTCTTTTCATTAAAGAAGATTAATCTATAATTCAGCCATATGGTTGACTACTAGGAGGGAGGAACCCCTATAATATTTCAATAATTGAACCACCTCAAAGATCAAAATCTATAGAGCTCCTTCTGGGGTTCTATCATCTGGTATCAGAGTAGTATTTCTACTGCCCTTGCTGCCATCTCTGCTCCCACCCTTCCAAGTAATTCCCATAATTGCTTTAACACGTGCCTCCATCGTCATCCCCAAGCCGCAGATCAAATAAATCTGCTGCTATCCCCTGCGTTTGAAATTGGAGATCTGGTATATTTTCATCACCCACGCCTATTTGCTACTGCTATTCCTTTGCCTTACACATTGGAGAAGTTTTTTCATATTTTCCTTGCTGCAAAATTCTACCGTCGCAAACATTATCATCGTTGTGAAGGAGAAACACTACAGAAAAATTTCAGCCGATTGTTGCTTCTTGAAACCGAACTTTTGCTCATCCCTTTTAGCTGAAACTTTTACATAAATTCATAGATCATCTTAGCTTTCATCTAAGATTGATCTCTAGAAAAAATTCCTTCTGGAACCGAACTTATAGTGCTGCAATTCCTTGTCGCGCATTGCTAGAATTTTACGACGAATAATCTACCTTCCGACTTTTCATCCACTTTCCTACTTTTATGCTAACAAAATTTTGTCGAACATATTTACTAATATTACCCACATCTGAACCGAGGTTTTGTAATAAATTTCTGTATATTTTCCTTAGGTTTTCCTCTAGAATTTACATCGAGAATTTGTTGTTTCTCCGACATAAATTTTGTTCAACAGAACTGCACGTACGTAGTGATCTTTCGTCGAATCCTATCAGATTTTTGCTACTGCTTTTCCAGATTTAAAACTCTCTTTTTCTCATCTTCATCCCCTACCACCACAGCCCCAAATTTCATAATTTTTGGCTGGAATATTCATTTAGAAACTGTTGTTTCTTTGACAACAATTCTGCTTTTGCAAGGCAGCATACACTATAGCAAACTTCGTCGAATTCTATCAAACATTTGCTGCCATCTCTTCCAGATCTAAAATCATCTTTCCCTAACCTTCACCATCTACCATCGCAGCTCCAAAACCCTACCAAACTGCAGCCAAATCCATACCCAAATCAGCCATAAAATAGCCTAAAGCCATAGCCTTCTACAACTAGCACCTATTTGCAGCATACCCCCACCGATCCCTATCAAACCTCTACTGCCATCTATCCCAGATCCAAAACCCTTTTCCTAACCTTCATCCACTACTATCGTAGCCCTAAAACCAAACCAAATCATAGCCAAAACTCCATAAAATTGTAGCCCCAAATCGCACCCAAAACAGCCACCCAATCTCCCGTATCTCTTCAACCGCATCACAAATTTCTCACTGCCATCTACCTTGATCGCAACTAGCAGCAACTTGATCACGTCCAACAGTGATCCCTCACTGCATAACTTTGCCAACAACTATCTCTGGCTGCCATCCTCCTTGATCGCAACCAACAATGATCCTTTACGGCAAAAAGCTACCAGGAGCGATCTTTCGTTGTAATCTATCTACATCGTAGCCTGCTGCAATCTTTCACTGCCAACTGTCTTGATCATGACTAGCAACACATTGAACATGACCAGTAGTGGTCTCTCACTCCATACCACTGCTACCCTCCCCGCAACAACCATGCACAACGCTGCCCCATCTTCCTCCTATTGCAGTCGCACCCTTGCTGCAACCAACGCCACCTGCAACCACGAAGTCGCAGCGCAACCACAGCCAACGTAGCTGCTGTCCACTTCTTTCTCCACCATCACTGCTACCTTCCAACTCAGACCTCTCGGCTGCCATCTTCCGACATATATCAACCACCTAAAAAATTACAACCTCGACGACATTGCAGCATCACCATAGAACCGCAACCAACGTTACTGCTGTCATCTTCTTCCTCAACCATTGCTGCTACCCTTGGCTGCCATCCTCCACATGGAGACTTCACTATCGCAGGCCCGACATTGTTGCCATTTGCTGCCTTCAACCTGAATATTATAGCTACACTCTTCAATCGATTTATTTGACAAGTTGAAGATCCTTACGTCATGACATCAGTGGGCTTATTCGAAGTCAAATTGGAGGCTTTTGAGATGCATATGGATGCTAAATTATACGCTCTCCTCAAGGAGTTTAGATTGGGTCGATCACCGAGCCCAATAAGATCACAATGTGGTGCGAATTCAGATTGTAAAAAGAACCCATCGGAGATAAAAAGCGAGGATAAGACACGGCACCCCTACACCTCGACGACATCGATCTCCTTTGCACAATTTCAAGAAGGGCACCTCAATCAAGATGCTCAGAGCATGAGAGCCACATCCCAATTAAAAGCATATAAACCTTCAACACCAATCAATTACAAGAACCTTGATAAAGAACTAGCGATGATTTGTCAAACCTCCACCATCCAAGAGTACCAAAATAGGTTTGAAAGGTTATCTAATCAAACTTATGATTGGTCTAAAAAGTAGATATTGAGGACTTTTATTGAGAGCTTGAAGCCGAAGATTTTGGAAGAAGTTAATGTACGACAGTCGTACACACTTAAGGTAGCCATCTCCTTCGCGTGACATCAAGAGGAGCGATTAAACTATGAAGCTCGGAGGACTAGGGTCGCTCCCCGACCAATGGCACCAAGCTTTCACCTCCTCCTACTGTTAGCAACCCCCTCAGCCGAAGAAATTAACAAGAGAATACCTTCATGACATATCGATAAAGGGCCAATGTGGGTATTGTGATAAACTATGGAGCCTAGAACACTAATGTAAAAAGGAGACACCATTGATGATTTGCTAGGACTCTAGCTAGGAGAGTCCTAATTTAGTTTTATTAAAGAAGACAAATATATAAATCCTAAGGGCATTCATATAAATCCTATCTAGCCGACCCCTATTAAAGAGATGAGGAGGCCGGCTATGTTAGGATTAGTTTGGAGGTATATATTTTGAAGGAAGAATAAGATACATATTACTCTAATTAACCACCCCTTATCCTTGTTAAAGAGGAGTTGGTTGAGGAGGGGTTAAGTTAGAATAGGATTAGGATTAGCTTGGAGGTTGCTTCTTAGAGTTGGAGTTGGAGTTGTTGGAAGTAGGAGTAGTTAGGAGTTGCTATGAGTAAGAGTCTTAAGTAGGAATCCTATTAAGAGTTGGGGTTTAGAAGCCGTATAAATAGTCTTGTATTCTCCCCTCTTTCATCATCAATAAATCAATTATCTTTCAGCTCATATAGTAGAAAATCAAGGAGGGAGGAACCCCTATAGAGTTCCAAGGAGGCTGATCCCCTATAGAGATCACCCCAAGCTTAGAATCCGTAAAGATTCTAACACTTGGTATCAGAGCAGCATTCTTGGTGTCTCGTTGCCCTTCCACAGCCATCCATCAGCCCCCCATAGCTGTCCAAAGCAATTCCAACAATTGCTTGAATATCATCACCAATTTCCGACGTCATCTCCACTACCGTAGATCATCTTTTGATCTCCCCGTGAATTATAATAGGTTCTAGTTTCCTACCTGATTACTGCTGCAATTTAGTTATCTCTATTCAGAAAATCCAAAAAAAATCGTTCCTATTTGCTGCACAAAATTTTCGTCGCAAAGTTTCTTTATGACGAAAGTTACGATGTAGAATTCCAACCGCACACCCTTGACTATTTGATTTGCTGCTACATTTTTACTGATCTAATCTCTATAAAAATTTTACAATGGCTTTAGCACTTCCTATCTTTGGATTTCCTTTTAGTTTCATTAAAAAATTCTTAATATAATCTATTGATCTTTTACGTCCAAGCTGCTACACTTTAGACGTAAAAATCTGCTGTAGTACCTTCCCGTGATCTTTGATTTTGTCGAACCTTTTGCTATTGTTTTCTTCCATGAATTTTTTGTCACAATTACCGTTCCCTTACTAGCAGATTCTCTTTGAGTTTTACTCAAATCTTTATTTTGAATTGCTAGAAAAAATCCTATCTATACTACTGAAATCTTTCGATGAAAAAATTTTGCGTAGTACCTTCTCGTATTCCTTGATCTTTATGAAACTTTTGATGCCGATTTCTTCCATAAATTTTTTGACTGCATTAACTTTCCATTGCTAGTGGATTGCCATTGACTTTTACTCAATTTCTTATTATGAACTGCTGTAAAATGTTTCAACTACTACTGAAATCTTTCACTAAAAAAAATTTTGCAACACCTTGCAATCTTTGATTTTGCCGAAACTTTTGCTATCGTTTCTTTCCATGAAATTTTTGACAACATTACCTCACCCTTAACAGTAGATTCTCCTTGAGTTTCACTTAAATTTTTGTTGAGAATTTTTGGAAAAAATTACGTATTTACTGCTGGAATTTTTTTGACGAAAAATCTGCTGCTGCACCTTTTTCTTTCTTCTTCTCCTTAACCCACCGAAAACCAACTATCTTGCTGCCACCACCCAAGATGTCTTTAGAGCATCCCTTTAGCCTTAAGATGCAATCATTGTAACCTAATTTCATAACCCAAATAGCACCAAAACTATAGCCCAAAATAGCGACCTATCGCAGCCTATCAATGCAGAATTCTGCAACACTACCTTTCGGTGTTTTTACTACACCCATATCTGACCCTTATCAAAATTGTTGCTGCCACCCACACCATCTTTAGAGCACCCCTCTAGCTTTAAGACGTAGTTATCATAGCCTTTTTTTTATCTCCACAGACAACCTAAACTGCAGCCCAAACAGTGGTCTTCCGCAGCCACCGAACCTTCCACCGATCGTTATCTTCCGCAGCCACTAAACTTGCCAAACCGGTTACTGCCCCCAACAGCAACCCTAAACCTTCCTTCCCAACCTCAAACCACTGCCACAAAAATCCTTTGCAGCCTCCATAGCACCCTCAAACTGCAGCACCAACAGCAACCTAAACCACAGCACCAATAGCAACCTAAACCGTAAGCTATCAACCCTAAACTACAACCTTGATCCATCATCCTTTTGGCCACCAATCCCTACCAAACTAGTTGCTGCCATCAACAACAACCCTAAACCACCCCTCTAACCATAAGCCTCAGCCATTATACCCCCTATAAGATCCCTATAGCAGCCTTAAATCACAGCCCCAATAGCAACCAAAAAACAACAACCATTCAACCCCAAACCGCAGCCATCTACCCTTGACCCACCACCTCTTTCGGCCATCAATCCACCCAACCGTTTCATATCACTGACCCAATAGCAGGAGAAGGATATTGACATCTTAGATCTGGAGGCACACGCAATGGGATCTCAAGGTTCAATAGATGCCAAGTTGGAGGCGTTTGAATCATGCATGGAGGACAGATTACGTGCCTTATTCGTCAAATTCGGATTATGCGCCTTAGATCTCCGAGCATAACAAAATTCTAGCAAAGTGCAAGTTCAGAGAGGCCTCTCAAAAAGAAAGAGCAAGCCACTGATATAAGGCAGTCACGCATGAGGGTGGACTTCCCTCGATGGGAAGAAGGAAACTCGACGGGATGGATTTCACACGCCAAACGTTACTTCCATCATCACCAAATACCGGAGGATTCCATGGTGGACACCACTATCATCCACCTTGAAGGAGATATTATTCGATGGTATAATTGGCTTGAATACAACCATGGGGCTCTGACGTGGAAACAATTTAAGTACATACTACTGAACTGCTTTGGGCCGACCAAGTACGAGAATATCAATGACCAACTCGCAAAGATCCGATAAACCTCTATGATTCAAGAGTACCAAACTAGGTGTGAACATTTATCCTATCTTGTTCATGATTAGATTGACCGACAATTGTTAGGCACATTCATCAAAGGACTCAAACCAGTATTAAAGGAGAGGTTAAGGCGTAGTAGCCCCACACTATGAAGGCTGCAATCTGTTTCGCTCGAATCCAAGAAGAAAGGCTCAACCAAGATGCTCAGAGGATAAGAACCACTCCTAAACACATGGCATATAAACCTCCTTCTACTTCTAGTCATCCTTTGCTTCCAAAAAAATTTACAAGAGAAGAACTACGTGATCGATCGACAAAGGGTCTTTGTTGGCATTGCAATAAACTTTGGAGCTGCAACCATCGCTGCAAAAAGGGCCGCCTCCTACTGATTGAACCTCTTGAAGACATGAAGGAGGAGGTCCAAAAGCATGAGGAAGAGGTCATAGATGAAGAATAGCAGCCGATTGATTTTATGACGTATACTCTTGCCAGCTATGAGAACCTGCAAACGGTGAAAATGGGAGGACTTCTAAAGCAACAACCGATCACCGTTCTTATTGACACCACGAGCACCAACAATTTTATGAACAGCAAGGTTGCTGCCCAATTAATGCTCTAAAATGAAAATTGTAGCAAGTTAAATGTTGAGGTCACCGATGGCCAAATTTTGACGTGCGACGAAAGATGTCCACGGGTGAAATTGTTACGACAAGACCATGATATACTTGCTAATTTCTTCCACCTTCCTCTTGATGATTATGAGGTCGTGCTCGACATCAAATGGCTGACTACACTAGGTGATGTTTCTTGGAATTTTTCTAAATTTATTATAAAAAATTTCAGCCATGAGAAATAGGAGATCCTACGCGGGAAACGTAGGAACGACGTAACGACGACTTGCACGCAGCAAATGGAGAAAGTTTTGAATATTGAAAACAATAGCTTCCTGATGCAACTTCAGCAGCACTCTATGAGGGAGCCAACAAAATTTGAAGACTCAAACATCCTCCAATTATTTGCTAAATATTTAGATATTTTCATCGAACACTTTCTAACCACCGGCATAACCACCGAATTCTGATTCTCCCGGGCAAACCAACAGCGAACTCTCAACAATATTATTATCCTCACTTCCAAAAAGCTGAAATAGAGAGAATTGAAGATGAGATGCTTGAAATATGGGTCATACATCCAAGTTGTAGCCCCTACTCTTCGTCGGTGCTAGCTTTACCCGACTTCGACAAAGTGTTTATTATTGATACATCAGGAGCTAGAAATTATGTTACCCACATGCAAGATGGCCGACCCCTAGCCTACATCAGCAAAGCCCTTACTCCAAATCACCTGAAGCTACCAATCAACAATGAGGGAATGCTAACACCCAAGTTGATGCGGAGGCCCAACTCAACCCCAACTTATCCACCTAACACCCAAGTTGACGCGGAGGCCCAAATTCAGCGAATGATTGCATGAGATTATGGGATCGTGACACATCATCATCCAATCACTACTACTGATGCTGGACCCCAAGAACAGGATGTGCCTACTATAGGGCCACGAGGGACTCTCATGAGGAGTTGCAGATCACGAACCAGAGATATAGAGCTCAGCCTTGACGACAAGGCTGATTTGAAGAGGGTGGGTTTGTTAGGACTCTAGCTAAGAGAGTCCTAATTTAGTTTCATTAAAGAGGGCAAATATATAAATCCTAAGGGCATTCATGTAAATCCTATCTAACCGACCCCTAATTAAGAAGCAAGGAGGTCAGCTATGTTAGGATTAGATGGGAGGAAAATATTTAGAGGGAAGAATAAGATATATGTCACCCTAATTAACGACCCCTTATCCTAGTTAAAGAGGGGTTGGTCAAGGAGAGGTTAAGTTAGATTAGGATTAGGATTAGTTTGGAGGTTGCTTCTTAAAGTTGGAGTTGCAGTTGTTGGAAGTAGGAGTTGCTTCTTAGAGTTGGAGTAGGAGTTTCTAGGAGTTGTTAGGAGTAGGAGTCTTAAGTAGGAATCCTATTCGGAGTTGGGGTTAGAAGCCCTATAAATAGCCTTGTATTCTCTCCTCTTTCATCATCAATAGATCAATTATCTTTCAGCTCATATAGTAGAAAACCAAGGAGGGTGGAATCCTATAGTGTTCCAAGGAGGCCGATCCCCTATAAAGATCACCTCAAGCTTAGAATCTGCAAGGATTCTAACATGATTGCACCCACTAAAGAACCCAAACTTGAAGATACAACTCTCGAGCCCAAGGAGAAGGATACACCATAACCGGCCACCCGCACTGTCTCTACCTAAGTCGGCTACACCAACCTGTAAAAATTAAAGATCGAAGGGTTTCTCGAGCAGTAGTCTGTCATCGTCCTCATCGACACTGGGAGCATACACAACTTCATGAGTAGTAAGGTTGCTGCCCACTTAATGCTCTAAAAAGAAGATTACAGCTGGTTCAAAGTCAAGGTAGCTAATGGCCAAATTCTGAAGTGCAACCAGAAGTGCCCGCGGGTAAAACTGATCCTACAAGAGCAAGATGTAGTTATTGATTTTTTCCTCCTCCCTCTTGATGATTTTGATATAGTGTTTAGCATTGATTGGTTGTCTACAATTGGAGATATTTTCTGAAAGACTACAACCATAACACAACACTTGGAGGGGGTACCAAAAGAAGAATCCAGCAGCTTCTCGATCCAAATTCAAGAGTTTCAGGAGATGAAGCCAAAGGAGATTAAAGATAAGAACCCTCCCCCACAGCTTGCTAAAATTTTGGGAGTCTCTACCAAACTGAGCCTACTACCTCTTGTCAAGATGCCCGATTCCCCTATGCTGAACTAGCTAAAATTACCACCATCTAATACTCGGCCAGATTGCTACCCACAGAAGATCAAAGATAAGTTACTTCTTAAGTGTTACATCCAGTCGAACTCACCATGGTTGCTGATGCAACACTTCCAGATCTTAGGTGACTTTCACGACTTTCCCCAGGATCGGACAAGGATGCTCAAAGACCTCCTTGATGATGACCTCTGATCTACGGCCTAATACCGTGAAACAATTTAGCCCCTCTAGTGGCAAAATCAGAATAAGAGAAGGATCATTCACAGATCTCAACAAAACATCATCCCTCTCACTGTGAAGAAAATGCACCACCTTGGCCGAGTGGAACTATAGCCCTCATGATCATAATGTTATCCCTACCAAGTCACGGCCATATGTTTATGATTGGAGCAGATACATCCAGAGTTGGGATCAGCGTCACCCTTATGCAAGATAGTCGACTTCTAATTCACACCGAGGCTTCCCCCACACTCCACACAAGGTTTTTAAAGGGGATACTCATTGCTACCAAATTTAAAATTTGGCTAGATATAAGTTCATAGCATGAAAGAGGAGTAAGCCCAAAAGAATTTAAATCCATGCTTACTCCAAAATGGGCTCTCATCATCTTGAACCATACCAGAGGGCAGTCACCATTCTAGAAAAAAGATTGGCTATTACTAAAGACTAACCACATGGCAGCACATGCAAAGAAGAAATGGCCTCCCGACAAACTATAGAATGAATAAAAAATTGAAAATCAAGTTTTCCTATACCTCCAGCCCGATCAGAAGGAAACTCGAGCCTTAAGGAAGTGGTCTCCCTATTTCTTTAGGCCTTGCAAAATTGGGGATCACATTGGGGCCCTAACCTGGAGGTCAGATCCGTGCATCAGATCAAGATTATAGTTGATCCTCCGGGTATCCCACCTCAAATAGAAATTTAAAGAAAACGACTCAGCCCAAATCCTTCCAACTAACACCCAGGCTGATAAGGAGGCCAAAGTTCAGTTGATGATAGCATGGAAATCATATGAGGAGCTGAAGACCCAGTTTCTTGAGTTTATAGATCCTCAGCCTTGAGGATATGGCTGATTCAAAGATGGCGGGCTTGATAGGACTCCAGTAGGGTTGAGTCCTAATCACCCTAGAAGTAATTAATAAGAACCCTATGAGATCGTAATAAAACCTCACCTAGTCACTTATATCCTATAAAGAAGTATGGCTAGGGTAAAATTTTGGGGCCTTAGGGCTTCCTAGTCACCACCCCTCTTACTAGGCTGGTCGGCTAAGGTTTCTAACAGAGGGGCATGGCTTGTATAGCCACTTAGGTCGTCGCCCCTCTTATTTAGGCATGGAAACTATAGGAGGGGCAAAAGGGGGAATTCACTTAAGAAGCACCCCCTTAGGGCTAGGGTTTTGAACCCTATATAAGCTTGTAGCCTCCACCTCTTTTCATTAAGCAAGGTCAATCTATAATTTAGCCATATGACCGACTACTAGGAGGGAGGAACCCCTATAGTGTTCCAAGGGTTGATCCTCCTCAAAAATCAAATTCTATATAGCTCCTTTTGGGGTTCTATCATGCTACATGGGTTTTGGAGTGACTGTGCACTACTGCTCGGGTTTTGGATTGGCCGAGCACTGCTGCTCAGGTTCAGGATAGGCCAAGCATTGCTGCTCAGGTTCAGGATAGGCCAAGCACTGCTGCTCAATTTATGGACTGGTCGAGCACTACTACTCGGGCTCATAACTTGCCCAAGACATAGATTGGGCTCATAAGTGGCCGAGAATTACTGCTCAGGCTCGTAATTTTCCCAAGGCGTAGCTCGGACTCAGAATGGCCGAGCAATACTGCTCAGGCTCATGATTGGCCCGAGGCGTAGCTCGGGAACGTGAGTGGCTGAGCACTACTGCTCGGGCTCACGACCTGCCCAAGGTGTAGCTTGGGCTTATGAGTGGTCGAGCACTACTGCTCAGGCTCGTAAATGGCCGAAAACTGCTACTCGAGCTCATAATTTGCCTAAGGCGTAGCTCGGGCTCGTGAATGGCTGAGCATTATTGCTCAGGCTCATAATTTGCCCAGGGTGTAGCCCACAACCTCCTCCAGGTTGTGGGCTACACAGACTCGAGTTTCAATCTGACATTGATGATAGCAATTCGAACTTAGGGTATGTCTTCACCCTGAATGGAGGAGCAGTAAGGTGGAATAGTTGCAAACAAGATACTAATGTTGACTCGACTACAGGAGGGGAATACCTTATTACAGCAGAGGCCATTTTGTTAATGACAATTTCCATGTCATCTTTATAACATGTGCATAAGTAATCAAAAGTCATTAATATATATGATCAAACGCTGAAGAAGAAAAAGCTCCTAAGGGAGTTGAGTATAGATAGACCCATGGAGGGGGGGGGGGGGGGGAGCCGATAATTAAAGTAATAGATAGATTAGTTTACATCGCTAAGTAGTTAAGTAGAAAGTAGCTTATTGATGGGCTTGCCTCCTGTAATAGAAGAAGCAATTAAGTAGAAAGTGTCAACTACAAGTGAGTAATCCACAATTTCATTCTGAACTTCAAATCCTGTTTTCGGGAACTATACAAGCTACAGTAGCTATAGCGGGACAACACCTTATTGCTTCCATATGATTTGTAGGAAAGAAAGCTAACTTGTTTGTATCATCATTCTTATCTCAAGAAAGAGGGTTGAATGTGCTCCCATTCAACCATTACAATAAACTCTATTGAATGAACTGTAACTTAAGGCGAGATGATCAACCTCAACCTTCCTTGTTGCCCCTAACTCTAAAGAAGGGAACACCAACAGAGTTAGCAAAAGAGGGGATTAAGATCAAAGGCTATATTCTATTAATCCCAATAGGATGGGGCTGGTTGGATCCAGTATTTATGAGTTAGAGATCGGGGCATGTATAGAATCACTCATACCAGGGAATGGAATAAGTAGCCGAGCACTGCTGTTTGGGCTCGTGAGTGGCCGAGCACTACTACTCGGGCTTATAATTTGCTTAAGGCGTAGCTCGGGCTCGTGAGTGGCCAAGCACTGCTACTCAGGCTCATGATTTCCCCGAGGCATAGCTCGGGCTCATGAGTGGTCGAGCATTGTTGCTCAGACTCACGACTTGCCCAAGGCATAGCTTCGGCTAGTGAGTGACTGAACACTACTGCTCGAGCTCATAATTTATCTAAGGCGTAGCTCGAGCTCGTGAATGGCCGAGCACTACTGCTCGGGCTCACGACTTGCCCAAGCCATAGCTCGGGCTCGTGAATGGCCGAGCATTGTTGCTCGAGCTCATAATTTGCCCAAGGCATAGCTCAGGTTCGTAAGTGGCCGAGCACTATTGCTTGGGCTCATGAGTTGCCAAGCACTTCTGCTCGGGCTCGTGAGTGGTCAGCACTATTACTCGAGCTCATAATTGGCCTGAGGCGTAGCTCGGGCTCGTGAGTGGCGAGCACTACTGCTCAGACTCACGACTTGCCCAAGGCATAGCTCGGGCTCGTGAGTGGTCGAGCACTATGATAGGACTCTAGCAAGGTTGAGTCCTAATCATCTTAGTACTAGTCAATAAAAACCCTGTTAGATTGTAATAAAGCCACTTCTATCTTATAAAAGAGTATGACTAGGGTTTAGATTAGCCCTTAGGGCTTAGTAGCCGCCACCCCCTTACTGGGTTAGCCGGCTAGGGTTTCCCCCTGCTTAGATCGGGTATAGAGACAACTTAGCCTCCCCCTGTTCTAATTAAGATAGGTCGACTATAGGAGGGGCAAAGGGATAATTTTACTTAGGCAAGCACCCCCCTTAGGCTAGGGTTTTGATCCCTATTTAAAGATGTAGCTGCCTCCCTCTTGAATCAAGCAATCATCAATTTTATTTCAGCCTTGTGCCGAGTATAGGAGGGAGGAACCCCTACAGCATTCCAAGGGTTAATCCCACTCAAGGGTCAAAATCTATAGAGCTCCTTCTGGGGTTCTATCATCTGGTATCAGAGCGGCATTCCTGCTGCCCTGTAGCCATCTCAGCTACCTCCACCTTCCCAACCAATTCCCACAATTGCTTTTGATGTCGCTTCCATCCACCGTCGCCCACCAAGCCGCAGATCCATCTATCTGTTGCCGCCCACTGCGTGATATGGAAATCTGGTATATTTTTATCATCCACGCCTCTTCAATACTACAAGATTCCTTACTTTACACATTGAAGATTTTTTCCAAATTTTATCCGCTGTAAATTTCGTTCGCCGCAAACGTTATCGTTGTTGCGAAGGTGAAACACTCCAAAAATTTTTAGCCGCACTTTTGCCTCTTGAAACTGGCTTATTTCTTCTCCTTTCTGGATGAAATTTTTGCACAATTCTAAGGATCAACTTGGCTTTCATCTAGGATTAATTTCTGAAAAAGACTCCTTCTAGAACCGGTTTTCTTATGCAATCTTTCACCATCATGCAATGCTGGAATTTTACGACGAAGGATCTGTCTTTCGTCTTTTGCCCTATTTCCCTACTGTTACACTGTCAAAATTTCATCAAACTTTTTACTACTCTTAACAACATTTGAACCAAGGGTTTTTGCATAATTTCCTTGAACTTTCCTCTGGAATTTACATCGAGAAGTCACCGTTTCTCTGACGTAAAATTTGTTCGGCAGGACAGCACATCAGAGCACCTTTTTTCATCGAATTCTATCATATTTGAATGTTATTTTTTGTGGGATTTTGGACTCCCTTTTCCTCATCTCCAAACCCAACCATCCTCACCAAAAACACTTCCAAATCTTACCCTAAACCAAACCTAAACAGCTACCCAAATCAGCCCTAAACCGCAACCTACTCCCATCTCAACTGATTCACCTTCCAACCGGCCACCCCCTTCTCCAAAATTCTCACGCCACTAACCCGACAATAGGAAAAAAACCTCAATATTACAGATCTAGAGGTGTATACTATGGTATTAGAGGAGGCTATCGATGCAAAGCTTAAAGCCTTTCAAAACCACATGGAAGAAAAGATGTGATCCCTTTTCGTCGAATTCAGCATTGGCCGACCGTCGAGCCCGAGGAAATCACAACAAGAAGAAACTTTAGATTGACAAGATGATCCTCAAGAATGTGGCCACATCATCTCTAATCCCAATAATCCATGCATGAAGGTTGACTTCCCTAGGTGGGAAGAAGGAGATCCAATCGGGTGGATCTCGCACGTGGAGCGCTATTTTCGATTCTACCGAACTGCCGACGCCACACGAATGGAGATTTCTGCCATCCAACTCGAGGGAGATGTTATTCAGTGGTTTAATTAGTTTGAGCATACTCATGTAGGACTCTCTTGGCAGCGATTCAAGGAAGGACTGTTGAACCGCTTCAGACCAACCGATTTTGACAACATCGATGGACAATTGGCGAAGATTCGTCAAACCTCTACAATACAAGAATACCAAACAAGGTTTGAATGTTTATCTAACCAAGCTGTGGATTGGTCTGAGAAATAACTTTTAGGGAATTTCATCGAGGGCCTAAAGCTGGAGATTCGGGGAGAAGTAAAGGCGCGACAACCGTACACTCTTATGGTGGTGATTTCCTTTACGAGTAATCAAGAAGAACGATTGAACAAAGAGGCACAAAGGACAAAGGTCACTCCCCGACTAGCCATGCCAAGGCCTACAGCCCCCTCTACTACCATCCGAGCCCCTATACCAAAAAAATTGATGGGGGATGAGCTTCGTGAATGATCGACCAAAGGATTGTGTTGGCACTATGATGAACCGTGGAGCCGAGAACATCACTGCAAGAAGTGCCAACTCCTTGTGATTGAACCAGTGGAGGATGAGGACAATGAACCATCTAAAGAAGCCCTTGAACCTGAAGAAGAAGCCATGGAGGAAGAGCCCCAACCAGCCGATTATGCAGTGCACGCATTGGCCGGCTACTCTAACCCGCATACGTTGAAAGTTGGAGGACTTCTAAAATAGCAACCCATCACCGTTCTCATCGACACGGGCAGCACAAATAACTTCCTCAATAGTAAGGTTGATGCACGTTTGGCACTTCAAATCGAAGGTTGCAACAAATTTGACGTAAAGGTCGCCAACGGCCGAATCCTCAATTGCGACCAACGGTGCTCGCAGGTGAAACTACTCCTCCAAGACCAAGTGGTATCTAATTTCTTCCTCCTACCCATCGATGATTATGAAGCCGTACTCGGGATCGAATGGCTCACAAAACTAGGTGATATCTCCTGGAATTTTTCTAAATTAATCATGAAATTTTATTGTAAAGGGAGACAGGTCACATTACGAGGCAAGTGCGGGAGCCATATTTCCACCGTTTCGTCGCAACGAATGGAGAAAGTTTTGCTCAAAGCAAATATTGGATTCTTGATGCATATCCAGCAGCCATCTAAGAGGGAGAACATACAAAACTCAGATCCTAAGCTTGCCCTTTTGCTTGACGAATTCATAGATATTTTCTCGAAGCCACGCGGGCTGCTCCGTAACCGGCTTCATGACCATCGCATTCCTATTTTGCCAAGAAAACCTCCAATAAATTTGGAACTGTACCGATATCCTCACTTGCAGCAGGACGAGATCGAGAATATTGTTAAAGAGATGCTTGACACCAGGGTGATTCAACCGAGTTGCAGCCCTTACTCCTCACCGGTGTTGCTAGTGCGCAAGAAGGATGGTACATGGTGGATGTGCATTGACTACCAGGCTCTAAACGCCATCACCATCAAGGACAAATATCATATTTCAATCATAGATGAACTCTTGGATGAATTAAAAGGAGCCCGAGCCTTCACTAAATTGGATCTCCAATCCGGATACTATTAGATTCGGGTATGCGCAGAAGATATTCCGAAAACTGCATTCTGCACGCATAAAGGCCACTACGAGTTTTTGGTAATGCCTTTCAAACTTACAAATGCTCCTTCTACCTTTCAAAGCTTGATGAATGACATCTTTTAAAGGTTTCTACGCAAGTTCATATTGGTATTCTTTGATGATATTCTCATTTATGGCCCTACACTTGATATACATTTTGAGCACTTACGAACTGTTCTAACCATTCTTCGAGAGAATACTCTTTACGTTAAATAGTCAAAGTGCAACCTCTTACAGCATAAATTGGAGTATCTATGGCACATTATATCAGAGGATGGAGTGGTAGTAGACCCGATAAAGATCGAGGCAATACAAGGATGGCCCAGACCTACAAACGTAAAATCACTATGCAGCTTCCTTGGACTCACGGGCTACTACCGGTAGTTCGTGGGAGATTATGGTAAGATCAATGCCCCACTCACATCCCTACTTAAGAAGGACTCCTTTTCATGGTCGGATCAAGCCTCCGTAGCCTTTGAAAGACTCAAGGCCGCCATGAAGATGACGCGGTCCTAGCGCTACCTGATTTCAACCGAACTTTCATGATTGAGGCCGACGCATCCGGAGTTGGAATTGGGGTTGTTCTAATGCAAGATGGCCGACCCCTTACCTACACCAGCAAAGCTTTATCACCCTCACATCTTAAAATATTTGTGTATGACAAAGAAATGCTTGCGATCGTCCACGCAGTCACAAAGTGGAGACCCTACCTGATCGGCCGGTGCTTCCAGATTAAGACTGACCACTGAAGCCTTAAATATTTTTTGGAGTAAGAAATATCCTCCCCGGAGTAGCAATGATGGGTAACTAAACTCCTTGGCTTTGATTATGAAATTACTTACCGAAAAGGAAAAGATAATGTTGTTGCAGATGCCCTATCTCGGCTACCGGGACAAGCCAAAATTTTAGCAATCACCCTTCCCTCCACCGACTTCCTCAACAATATTAGAGAGGAACGGAAGAATGATCCAGAAGCCTGAGCCATCACAAAAAAAATTGGAGAAGGACCCGGGGTCCATGGGTCACTACTCGTGGGATTCGAAGGACTTGTGCTATAAAGATCGAATTGTTATTGTTCCTTCTTCCTCTTGCATCCAGATTATTTTGCATGAGATGCACTCTTCACCTTCAGTAGGGCACTCTGGATTTCTGAGCTATACTAGAGGGAAGTCACCATCTCAGAAGAAAGATTAGCTATCACTAAAGACTAACCATACGGCAGCACATGCAAAGAAGAAACGACCTCTCGACGAACTTCAGAATGGACGAGAAATTGAAGATCAAGTTTTCCTACACCTCCAGCCCGATCAGTAGGAAACTCGAGCCTTAATGAAGTAGTCTCCTTATTTCTTTAGGCCTTGCAAAATTGGGGATCACATTGGAGCCCTAACATAGAGGTCAGATCCGTGTACCAGATCAAAATTACAATTGATCCTCCAGGTATCACACCCCAAATGGAAATTTAAAGATGACGACTCAGCTCAAATTCTTTTAATTGATACCCAAGCTGATGAGGAGCTGAAGACCCAGTTTCCAGAGTTTATGGACCCTCAGCCTTAAGGACAAGCTGATTTGAAGAGGGCGGACTTGATAAGACTCCATCAGGGTTGAGTCCTAATCATCTTAGTACTACTCAATAAAAACCTTGTTAGATTGTAATAAAGTCACTCCTATCTTATAATGGAGTATGGCTAGGGTTTAGATTAGCCCTTAGGGCTTAGTAGTCGTCGCCCTCCTTCCTGGGTTGGTCGGTTAGGGTTTCCCCCTGCTTAAGTCGGCTATAGAGCCAACTTAGCCGCCCCCTATTCCTATTAAGGCAGGTCGGCTATAGGAGGGGCAAAGGGATCATTTTACTTAGGCAAGCACCCCCTTAGGCTAGGATTTTGATCCCTATTTAAAGATGTAGTCGCCCCCCTCTTGAATCAAGCAATCATCAATTTTATTTCAACCTTGTGTCGAGTCTAGGAGGGAGGAACCCCTACAGCGTTCCAAGGGTTGATCCCCCTCAATGGTCAAAATCTATAGAGCTCCTTCTAGGGTTCTATCAAACTACTACTAAGGCTCATAATTTGCCCAAGATATAACTTGGGCTCGTGAGTGGCCGAGCACTACTGCTCAGGCTCGTGAGTGGTTGAGCACTGCTGCTTGGGCTCATAATTTACCTAATGCGTAGTTGGGGCTCATGAGTGGCTGAACACTGCTGCTTGGGCTCAAGATTGCCCCGAGGCATATCTCGGGCTCGTGAGTGGCCGAGCACTACTACTCTGGCTTGTGAGTGTTGGGATACATCAGCGAGAGCATCACATGCGCAGCGAAAATTAAAATAAAAATTGGTTTTCCACGAAGATTAAATCATCAGGTAAAATATTGGGGTAACGAGAAAGTCGTAAAAATCGATAAAATTGTATCTTATGATAGATTGATTATCTAGGGAGATTGTATATCCCTGTATTTCCAGATCTGGATAGAGAGGATGAAGGAGGTCAAGCGTCCTCCTCTCTAGCGATATCCATACGATGGATCTCTGTAGCAAAACTCCTCCAATCTGATCTTGCAACTCTTAAGGGAGGGAGGAGAATAGGAGGGGGAGGCCAAAGCAATAGCCCATCAACCATGAGTCTCCCCTCCTATTTATAGAGAGCCACCAAAACCCTAGGGTTCCTCCCTTAGTGGGTATTGGATCTTCATCCAATAACCTACTAACCTTGCATTATTGGATCTCTATCCAATAATATCCTTAGGCCTCTACTTGGGCCTTAAGCAAGGACCCCATTAGCATAGGATCTCATCTAATGAGAATATGGGCTAATTGAATCTTCATTCAATCCTCTATTCGCTGAAGCATCCACCATATATGTGTGACCCTCTAGGCCCGATACTGAGCTGGCCGTGAGTTGCTCCCATCAGAACTCCTTCTAATATAGTGAATTATTTTCTCCATAATAATTCACTTGACTCATCGACTATGGACGTACTAGGCCACTACCCCATAGTCCCAAGACAGTACAGGGGGATCAAATTCACCGGACCTATCTATCCATAGTTACCGTGTGTCTATAATCTCTCATCCAACTAATATCTCAAAGATCGAATATTGGACATAGTACTGTCAAGTCATATACGGAATCCAACATAGTCTCACTCTAATCGGATTCTCCCGGAGAACTCCTCTCTCAATCTGAATGACCCTGGCTAGGGATTTGTTTGAGTAAGCACATATGAGATATTTCTCTCATGATACCGAGAGTGGATAATCCTCTATTAACACTTAATTGACTTCGTAAGGTTGGCTACCAATCACGATAACCAACTATACCAGATCTGGAACTTTCCAAACATGTAAGTCTGGCGTCAAAGAAAAGAGTATTCATACAAGGCATCCTTGGTGTCTTAAGTCTAAGGACCAGATACACAACTAGGACTATGGAATCACTGTATGACATTAGGTATCATTAACTATACAACATTCCATAAGCGGACCAATTAGTGAACTCATGCTCTAATGAGCACATGTACTATATCCTTAGTGTCTCCATGCAAGTGGCTATGAGACCAGCTGGATGGGTATATAGTACACCGGTCTATCCAGTTATCTCGATGTCTATCTCGAGTAACTTATGACCGAGATTATTCAAGATCTATGTTTAAAGGTGAATCAATCTCATTATCATAATCTCACCAAGATCTGATTCTCACTACACAGAACCAAGGACATCACATTATATATATGCAACAAACAATATAATGTGAGAATATGCCAATAATAATCTTAAGCAAAAAGATCGTGCAGCGTTTCACACGTGTCATCACTCGCGTGATTGGCTTGTAAGGCACCAATAATCAGTAATCTCCCACTTGACCTAAAGCCAATCACCTATGTGTCTGATCCATATCAGACCCCTGTGAAGCTCAAATATAATTTGTGCCAATGGCTTCGTCAGTGGATCTGCAATGTTATCTTCGGATGGAACTCTTTCCATTGCTATATCTTTATGGGTCATAATCGCTCTAATCAGCTGGAACCTCCACAGAATAATTTTAATGAGACCTGGGTTCCCTTGCTAGAGCTATCGTCCTATCGCTGTCACAGTATATGGGAATCAACTCCACGCTGCTTGGTAGGACTCCTAAATCCCTGATGAATTTATTCATCCACACCCATTCTTTTGTTGCTTTTGCTATAGCAATATATTTCATCTCTGTGGTCGAGTCAGTAATAGTATCTTGCTTGGAACTCTTCCAGCTTATTGCTCCTCCATTCAGGGTGAAAACATACCCTGAGTTTGACTTGCTATCATCAATATCGGACTGAAAACTCGAGTCCATGTAGTCCTCAGCTTAGAGGCTACCTTCTCTATATCAGTAAAAGATCCTTAGTCCTTCTCAAGTACTTAAGGATAAACTTTACTGCCTTCCAATGTTCTAAACCTGGATCGGCTTGATACATGCTCGTGACACTCAGAGCATGTACTATATCAGGCCTGGTACATAGCATAGCATACATGATAGACCCTATCGCTGAGGCATAGGGTATCCCATCCATGTCTGCCCTTTCTTTAGGAATCTTTGGGGACATACTCCTAGAAAGTAATATTCCATGTCTCATCGGTATGAGACCTCTTTTGGAATTCTCTATGTCAAACCTTTTGATAATGGAGTCTATGTACCTAGACTGGGATAAACCAAGCATCCTCTTGGATCTATCTCTATAGATCCAGATCCCCAAAATATATGATGCTTCCCCTAAGTCTTTAATTAAGAGGTTTCTGGATAGCCAAGCCTTTATTGTGGAGAACATTCCTACATCAATTCCCAATGATTAGGATGTCGTCCACATACAATATCAAGAAGGTGATAGCACTCCTACTTACCTTCCTGTACACACAAGTCTCATCTTCATTCTTAACGAAGTCATAAGATCTGATCGTCTCATCAAATCTTATGTTTCAATTTTGGGAAGCTTGCTTTAGTCCATAAATGGACTTAAGCAACCTGCACACTTTATCTGTACTCTCTCTAGATACGAATCCCTCTGGTTGTATCATATACACCTCCTCCTCGAGGTTGCCATTGAGGAATACCATTTTGATATCAAATTGTCAGATCTCATAGTCATAGTGTGCTGCAATGGCCAAACGAATTATAATGGATTTAAGCATGGCTACAAGTGAAAAGATTTTATTATAGTCAACTCCTTGTCTTTGACGATATCATTTAACTACTAGCCTTGCCTTATAGGTCTCCACCTTTCCATCTACTCCGATCTTCTTTTTGAAGATCCACTTGCACTCGATGGGTACAATACGCTCAGGTGCATCCATAAGGTTTCAAACCATGTTAGAGTACATGTAATCCATCTCAGAATTCATGGCTTCTCGCCACTTCCCGGAGTCTATACTCATAATAGCCTCCTCGTAGGTCTGAGAATCAACATTCTGAGAGTCCTCTCCACTAATATGTCCCACATATCTTTTAGGAGGGTGATATACTCTTCTAGACCTGCGTAAAGTTGGAACTTGTGTTTACGTACCTAAATAGACGTGGACTCAAGAATGGTGCTTGAGCTAGGTTCTCCAACCTCGCTCAATTCTATATTACTCCCACTGTTTCCACCAAGAATGTGTTCCTTCTCAAGAAATATAGTTCTCTTGGCAACAAAAATCTTTCTGTCCTCGGGATGATAGAAATAATACCCACAAGTTTCCTTTCGGTATCCCACGAATATGCACAATTCTGTCCTTGATTTTAACTTATCGAGGTTGTTTCTTCTAACGTGGCCAGGACAGCCCCAAATCTTAATAATCTTAAGATCATATTTCTTTCCTTTCCATATCACATATGGTGTAGACACTACCGACTTTGATGGAACTCTGTTAAGAAGGTAAGCTGTGGTCTCTAGGGCGTACCCCCAGAATGAGATTGATAGGTCAGCGAAACTCATCATGGACCACACCATGTCTAACAACGTGTGATTCCTCCTTCTGATATACCATTGAGCGGAGGTATATAAGGAGGTGTCCATTGGGATAGAATCTCATTATCCTTGTAGAAATGGGTGAACTTCGTACTCAAGTACTCTCCTCCTCGATTTATCGAAGAGTCTTAATACTCTTTCCAATTTAGTTCTCCACCTCATTCTTATATTCCCTGAATGTGTCCATACCTAGAGAAATCATTAGTGGATATAATGAAATATGAGTAACCACCTATAGCCAGAGTCGACATGGGACCATATACATCACTATTTATGAGCTCCAATAACTCAGTGGCTCTCTCTCCAGTTCCACTAAAAGGAAAGTTGGTCATCTTCCCACGAAGGCAAGGTTTGCAAGTTGCATTTGACTCATAATCAAATGGATCTAAGTATCCATCTTTCAGTAACTTTTGAATCCTTTCCTCATGTATATGACCTAGCCTACAATGTCATAGGTATGCATTATTTATCTCATCTCTTTTCCTCTTAGAAGTATTTATATTCATAATATGTAGAGAAGTATTTAACACATATAAGTCATTTATCAGTGTCCCTCGAGTGATGATCTCATCATCCATAATTATTGAACAACTATTATTCTTAAAAACTAATTTATATCCACTAATTGTCAAACAAGAGATGGACATAATATTTTTTATAACAGAGGGAACAAAATAGCATGTATCCAATGCAATGATACTCTACCAGGCAGATGTAGGGTGTGCTGGTTACAAGTGCCCTACAAGCAATCACGTGAGTGATGGCACGTGTGACACGCTGTGTGATCTTTTTGCTTATGATTAATATTGGCATATTCTCATATTATATTATATGTTGCATATATATTGTGAAGTCCTTGGTTCTGTGCAATGGGAATCGGATCGTGATGAGATCACGATAATGAGATCGATTCACCTTTAAACACAGATCCTACATAATCCCGGTCATAGGTTACTCGAGAGGGACATCGAGATAATCGGATAGACCGGTGTACTATATACCTGTCCATATGATGGAGGCGCTTGGTCTCATATTCACTTGTGTGGAGACACTAAGGATATAGTACAGGTGCTCATTGGAGAATGAGTTCACTAATTGATCCGCTTATGGAATGTTGTATGATTAATGATACCTAATGTCTGAGAGTGATTCCATGGTCCCAGTTGTGTATCTAGTCCTTAGACTTGAGACACCAAGGATACCTTGTATATCCTTTCTTTGACGTCAGACTTACAAGTTTGGAAAGTTTCAGATCTAGTACAGTTGGTTATCGGGATTGGTAGCCAACCTTACGAAGGTAATTGAGTGTCAATAGAGGATCATCCACTCTCGGTATCACGAGAGGAATATCCCATATGTGCTTGCTCAGATAAATCCCTAGCCAGGGTTATTCGGATTGAGAGAGAAAGAGCTCTCCAAGAGAATCCGATTAGAGCGAGACTATGACGGATTCTGTATGTGGCCTGAAAGTACCATGTCCAATATACGGTCTCTGAGATATTAGTTGGATGAGGGATTATAGATACATAGTAACTATGGACAGATAAGTCTGATGGATTTGATCCCCCTGTACCTTCTGGGGACTATGGTGTAGTGGCCTATTACGTCCATAGTCGATGAGTCAAGTGAATTATTATGAGGATAATAATTCACTATATCAGAAGGAGTTCTGATGGGAGTGACTCACGGCCAGCTTGATATCGGGCCTAGAGGGTCACACACATATGGTGGATGCTTCAGTGAATAGTGGATTGGATGGAGATCCAATTAGCCCCCATTCTGATTAGATGAGACCCTGAGCTGACGGGCTCCTTGATTAAGGCCCAATTAGAGGCCTAAGAAGATTATTGGATAGAGATCCAATAATGCAAGGTTAGTGGGTTATTGGATGGAGATCCAATACCCACTAAGGTAGGAGCCCTAGGTTTTTTTGTGGCTCTCTATAAATAGGAGGGGCGACTCATAGTTGATAGGCTGTAGCTTTAGCCACCACCTCTTATTCTCCTCTCTCCCTCTGTGTAAGAATTGTGAGATCAAATTACAGGAGTTTCGTTGCAAAGATCCATCGTGTGGATACCGTTAGAGAGGAGGACGCTTGACCTCCTTCACTTCTCTATCCGGATATGGAATACAGGGTTATACGATCTCCCTAGATAAACTCAATCTCTCACACATCGTGGTTTTTCAGTTTCTATGGTTTTTCTCGTGACCCCAATCTTTTGCATGATGATTTGATCTGCATGGGAAACCAGTTTTTGTTTTGATTTCCGCTGCGCATGTGATGCTCCCGCTGAGGTTTCCCAACAGTGGTAACAGAGCCAAGGTTTTCATATAAAAGATTATTTTTAAACTGTGTGTGATGAGATTGAATCGCGTAAAATCATTCTACGTGTTCTTGCTGCATTTTCAAAGTGAAGGTAGCAAGGAGGAGGGGCGGCCAGCCACAGCCAGCCCCCATGCAGGGCCGGCCACCAACGGCTAGGTCGCGGCTAAGGCCCCCTGCAAGGGGGTGGCCGACTGCGACCAGGGCCAACCTGCAAGGGAGGCCGGCGCCGCTCGCAGGGGCAGCAGCCCACAAGGGATGCTGGCGCCGCTCGCAGGGGCAGCCACCTGCGAGCACACCCGCTTACATTGCGGCGCACACAAAGGGGGCTGGCTGTAGGGCACCTGCAAGGGGTTGTTACCCGCGGCTAGCCCTGCCGCTAGCAGGGGCGACGGCGTCGGCTGCAAGGGTGGCCGCCCCTTGGCAGGGTGGCTACCGACGAGCAAGGGCAGCTGTCGCCTACGCAGGGGCAGCAGCGGCGACGGCGGCGAGATGGGGCAAGAGGGGTTAGGGTATCATTTTGAGAAAAGGATGATCATGCCCCTTTAAATTTCAAAAATTTTGAGGACTGTCCTCGTGTTCAGAATTTTGAAAATGCCCTCAATAATTCTAGAAATTCTGAGGACTGTCCTCTCATCTAGAATTATAAAAATACCCTTAACAATTCTTGGAAATTCTAAGCATGTCCTGATTTCCAAAAAATAATTAATTAAATAGTTTAATTAATTATTATATATATCTAGTACTCCTACATATGATGTGATGTATGATGTGGATGGATGATCATGAGACAAGTGTTGTGATGTGTGTAATTATGATTATTATTATTGTTGGGGCATGCGAGCCTACGTTTTTCTCGTTTATTGTTGGGCCTACGTGCTTGTGATTATTTGTAATTATATGGAGAGGCATAGCAAGAGCGTGGAGGTGACAACGGGACCCATGATGCTGTAGTGGGAGATCACGACGCATGGTGATACGACGATCTGATGGAACCGATGATGATAAGATCAACAATCAAAGGGCATGGAGATGCGCTAATGCACACATAGATCCTATTGTGAGTGATTAGGCCCATTGGCTCGGGCTTAATCATATTAGGTGACGACTCATGATCATCGGTGTGGCTTGCATATGTGATGTGTTATACACCTACTCGATATATGTATATATATATATATATATATGCATGCAATATAGATATATATTAAATATGTTATGTGTATGACACAACCGATACAAAAAACCCTCCTAAGATAATATTAATCGGTAAGCGTGAGGTAATAAGATTGACCCACGTGGCCTTCCATCGTTATAGGAAGAAATTGAATCACGACATAGGTTGAGTTGGTCGAGTCCCTCGAGGCTCACCTATCTACATGATCGAGATCTTACCTACGACATAGAGATGTCATCGGTGACCTGAGGACATGGTATGCTTGGTCGAGTCCCTCGAGGGCATATCATCGAATCAGACTCATCTTGTAACGATGGTGATAACTTAACTGAATGTCATGGTTGGTCGAGTCCCTCAAGACTATGATTATTCAAAGGCCGAACATGACGGGAATCACAAGGAGTTGTGATTGGCAAGAGTTGCCTACCTTTTGGGCTTAGTGTAATTGGTCGAGTCCCTCGAGGTTGCACTAAGACGCCAATTGGATCCCGATCCCCACTAAGAGTCTACCAGAGACTTCCGTCTCACGTGTCGAGGGTGTCACATGATTCGCTAAGAAAATAGTAGGAGTACATTAAGATATAAGTCCATATCTTAATTAGTATTTTCTGTAAAATCTGCATGTTATTTATTTTTTGCTATATCTTATTTTCTCAGAAACATATCGCTCACAAACCCCCTACGTGGCATACTTGATTCCAACCACCTCATTGGTCCAAACTATACAGATTGGCTCCATAATTTAAGAATTATTCTCACAGCGGAGAAAATCGCATACATCTTTGATATAATTGTGCCCACGCCGGAAGAAGGGACAAGCAAGGATGAGATCACTCGCTATGTGAAGTACATAGATGATTTCACGTTGGGAAAATATTACATGTTGGCCTCCATGACTCCTAAGTTACAGAGGCAACATGAGAGCATGGATGTAGATTCTATCATTCTTCATCTTCGCCAGCTATTTGAGAAACAGGGAAGAACTCAAAGATATGTGATATCTGAGAGACTCTTCCAAGCCAGGATGACAAAAGGGACATCCATTGAGAACCATATCCTAAAGATGATAGAGTGGATCGAGAAACTCACAGGTCTAGGAATAGTCCTAGTGGATAACATGTGCGTTGATCTTATACTTCAGTCCCTATTAGATTCTTTTTCTCACTTCATCATGAATTTTAACATGAGCAATTTTAAAGTGACTCTCCCTGAGCTCTTCAATATGTTGAGGGAAGCTGAGAGTGCCATCAAGAAGGAGAAGCCAGTTCTCTATATTGGTGAGACCAAAAGGAAAAGGAAGGCTAGCAAGACCCTTAAGAAGGGCAAGGGCAAAGAAAGACTAGGTAAGGCAAAGGTTGCCAAGAGAGACCCGGGAAAGGACAAAGGATAATACTTCCATTGCGGCAAAGACGGACATTGGAAGAGGAACTGTAAGGACTACCTTGCAAAGAAAGTGGGACAGAAGCTTGGAGAAGCTTCAAGTATATTTATGATCAGTCTCTACTTGTTAGATTTTCATGATAACACATGGGTATTGGATACCGAGAGTGCTTATCATATCTACAATTTGTTGCAAGTCCCTGCAAGACCTAGGAGATTGGCTAGAGGCGAGATGGACCTCAAGATGGGCAATGGAGCAAGAGTTGCTGTTAGAGAGGTCACCCTACATCTGCCTGGTGGAGCTATTATTGCATTAGATGCATGCTATTTTGTTCTCTCTATTATCAAAAATATTATTTCTATCTCTTGTTTGACAATTAGTGGATATAAATTAGATTTTGAGAATATTAGTTATTTAATAATTATGGATGATGAGATCATCACTAGAGGAACCCTTATAAATGGCTTATATATATAAGACACTTCTCCACATATTATGAATATAAATATGTCTAAGAGGAAAAGAGATGAGGTGATTGTAGGCAAGGTCATCTACATGAGGGAAGGATTCAAAAGTTGCTGAAAGATGGATACTTAGACCCATTTGACTATAAGTCATATGCAACTTACGAACCTTGCCTTTGTAGGAAGATGACAAACTCTCCTTTTAGTGGAATTGGAGAGAGAGCCACCGAGTTATTAGAACTCATACATAGTGATGTATGTGGTCCCATATCGACTCAGGCTATAGGTGGTTACTCATACTTCATTACATTCACTGATGATTTCTCTAGGTATGGACACGTGTACTTAATGAAGTATAAATCTGAGGCCTTTGAGAAATTCATAAAATATAAGAATGAGGTAGAAAACCAAATTGGAAAGAGTATTAAGTTTCTTCGATTAGATCGAGGAGGAAAGTACTTGAGTACGGAGTTCACTCATTTCCTCAGGGACAATGAGATTCTATCCCAATGAACACCTCCTTATACACCTCAGCTCAATGGTGTATCAGAAAGGAGGAATCACACGTTGTTAGACATGGTGTGGTCCATGATGAGTTCCACTGACCTATCCATCTCATTCTGGGGGTACGCCCTAGAGACCACAACTTACCTTCTTAACAGAGTTCTATCAAAGTCGGTAGTGTCTACACCATATGATATGGAAAGGAAAGAAATATGATCTTAAGATTATTAAGATTTGGGGCTGTCCTGGCCACGTTAGAAGACACAACCTCGATAAGTTAAAATCAAGGACAGAATGGTGCATATTCGTGGGATGCCCAAAGGAAACTTGTGGGTATTATTTCTATCATCCCGAGGACCGAAATGTCTTTGTTGGCAAGAGAACTATATTTCTTGAGAAGGACCACATTCTTGGTGGAAACAGTGGGAGTGATATAGAATTGAGCGAGGTTGGATAACCTAGCTCAAGCACCATTCCAGAGCCCGAGTCTATTCAGGTACCTAACACACAAATTCTAATTTTATGTAGGTCTAGTAGAGTATCTCACCCTCCTGAAAGATATGTGAGACATATTAGTGGAGATGACTCTTAGGATGTTGATCCTCAGACCTACGAAAAGGCTATTATGAGTATAGACTCCAGGAAGTGGCAAGAAGCCATGAATTCTGAGATGGATTCCATGTACTCTAACAAGGTTTGGAACCTTATGGATGCACCTGAGGGTATTATACTCATCGGCTGCAAATAGATCTTCAAGAAGAAGATCGAAGTGGATGGAAAGGTAGAGACCTATAAAGCAAGGCTGGTAGCTAAAGGATATCGTCAAAGACAATGAGTCGACTATGATGAAACCTTTTCACTTGTAGCCATGCTTAAGTCCATTAATTATTTTGGCCATTGCAGCACACTATAACTATGAGATCTGGCAGATGAATGTCAAAACAGTATTTCTCAATAGCAACCTCGAGGAGGAGGTGTATATGATACAGCAAGAGGGGTTCATATCCAAAGAGAGTCTAGATAAAATATGCAGGTTGCTTAGATCCATTTATGGATTGAAGCAAGTTTCCCGAAGTTGGAACATAAGATTTGATGAGGTGATCAGATCTTATAACTTCGTTAAGAACGAAGATGAGCCTTGTGTATACAAGAAGGTAAGTGGAAGCGTAATCACCTTCTTGGTGCTATATGTGGATGACATCCTAATCATTGGGAATAATGCAGGAATGCTCTCCATAGTAAAGGCTTAGTTATCCAAAAATTTCTCCATAAAAGACTTAGGGGAAGCATCTTATATTTTGGGGATCCGGATCTTTAGAGATAGATCTATAAAAATGCTTGGCTTGTCCTAGTCTAGGAATATAGACTCGATTGAGTATATCCCCAAAGACCCCTGAAGAAAGGATAGACATGGATAATGGATAAGATATCATGAATGGAAGAGCAGTAATTTCAAGCAGCGTGGAGTTAACTCACATATATTGTGACAGCGATAGAGCAATAACTCTAACAAGCAGCGTGAAGCACTCCACGCTGCTATCATACTCGAGCCGAGAGTTAATAATAGTACACTCATCAACCCTTATAAGGCATTCCTATGTTTCCACTTTTCCAATGTGGGACTAAGGGGTGTTACACTCTCCTAGGTCTTGCTAGAAATTATAACAAATTGTAGATATAATAAGCACTCTCGATATCCAATACCCATGTGTTATCATGAAAATCTGACAAGTGAAGATTGATCATGAATATACCTGAAGTTTCTTCAAGCTTCTATTTCACCTTATCTGCAAGGTAGTCCATACAGTTCCTCTTCCAATGTCAGTCTTAGCTGTAGTAGAAGCACTATCCTTTGTCCTTTGTCAGATATTTCTTGGCAACATTTGTCTTACCCAGTCTTCCTTTGCCCTTGCCCTTCTTAAGGGTCTTACTTTTCCTATTGGTCTTACCAATATAGAGAACTGACTCTCTTTCTTGATGGTACTCTTATCTTCCCTCAATATATTGAGAAGCTCAGGTAAAGTCACCTTAAACTTGTTCATATTAAAGTTTATAATGAACTTATGAAAAGGAATATGGTAGGGACTGAAGTATAAGATCAATAGATAAGTTATCCTCTGGGACTATCTTTATACTACACAAAGCGAGTGATCTCATCCTCGCTTGCCCCTTCTTCTGGTGTGGGCAAAATTATGTTAAGGACATATACAATTTTTTTCCTCTGTGAGAATAATTCTCAAATTGCTTGCTCAGACAAATCCCTGGCCAGGGTCATTCGGATTGAGAGAGAAAGAGTTCTCCGGTAGAATCTGATTAGAGCAAGACAAACTGATTCTGTATGTGACCTGATAGTACCATGTCGAATATATGGTCTCTGGGATATTAGTTGAATGCGGGATTATAAATACACGATAACTATGGACAGACAGGTCCGATGGATTCGATCCCCCCTGTACCGTTTGGAGACTATGACGTAGTGGCCTAGTACGTCCATAGTCGATGAGTCAAGTGAATTATTATAGGAATAATAATTCACTATATCAGAAGGAGTTCTGACGGGAGTGACTCACGACCAGCTCGGTATCGAGCCTAGAGGGTCACACACATATGGTGGATGCTTCAGCGAATAGAGGATTGGATGAAGATCCAATTAGCCCCTATTCTCATTAGATGAGACCCTTTGCTAATGGGCTCCTTGATTAAGGCTCAATTAGAGGCCTAAGGAGATTATTGGATAGAGATCCAATAATGCAAGGTCAATGGGTTATTGGATGGAGATCTAATACCCACTAAGGAATGAGCCCTAGGGTTTTGGTGGCTCTCTATAAATAGGAGGGGATACTCATGGTTGATAGGCTGTAGCATTAGCCACCACCTCCTATTTTCATCCCTCCCTCTGTGCAACAGTTACGAGATTAGATTGGATTTTTTTAGAGTTTCGCTGTAGAGATCTATCGTGTGGATACCGCTAAAGAGGAGGACGCTTGACCTCCTTCATCTTCTACATCCGGATCTGGAATACAGGGATATACGATCTCTCTAAGTAAAATCAATCTCTCACACATCGTGATTTTATCAGTTTTTGTGTTTTCTCGTGACCCCAATATTTTACACGATGATTTGATCTGCGTGGGAAATCAATTTTTATTTTAATTTTCGCTGCACTTGTGATGCACCCGCTGAAGTTTCCCAACAATATATATGTCGTAGGCAAGAACTCGATCACATAGATATGTGAGCCTCGAGGGACTCCACCAACTCAACCTATGTCGTGATTTAATTTCTTCCTATAACGATGGAAGGTCACGTGGGTCAATCTTATTACCTCATGCTTATCGACAATATTATCGTAGGAGGGGTTTTTTATTTTGTATCAATCTCATAATATGTTATGTCACACACATATATATTTAATATATATCTACATCATATGCATATATATATATATAGTAAGTGTATAACACATCACATATGCAAGCCACACTGGATGATTATGAGCCATCACCTAATATGATTAAGCCCGAGCCAATGGGCCTAATCACTCACAATAGGATCTATGTATGCATCGGCGGATCTTCATGCCCTGTGATCGTTGATCTCATCATCATCAGTTCCATCGGATCCTCGTCGCATCACCATGCATGGTGATCTCCTGCCATGACATCGTGGGTCCCGCTATCACCTCTACGCTCCCGCCGCGCCTCTCCATGTAATTACAAATAATCACAGGCACGTAGGCCCGACGATAAACGAGAAAAACAAAGGCTCGCATGCCCCAATAATAATAATAATCACAATTACACACAACATAACACATGGCTCATGATTATCCATTTATATCATATATCACATGTATACATCACATCATATGTAGGATTGCTAGATATATACTAATTAAAAAAACTATTTAATTAATTATTTTTCTAAAATTAGGACATGTCAAAATTTCTAGAATTATCAAAGGTATTTTCAGAATTATAGATAAGAGGACAGTCCTTAGGATTTTTAGAATTATTGAGGGCATTTTCAGAATTCTATGCATAGGACAGACCTCAAAATTTCTTAAATTCAGCGGGCAAGATCATCCTTTTCACAAAAGGATGCCCTAGCCCTCTCCCCTCACCCTCACTGCGTAGCCGTCGTCGCCCTTATGCAGGCGGCGGCTGCCCTTGCCCGTTGGCAGCGGCCCCTACGGTCGGCGCCGCTGCCCTTACCGGCGACAGCCCTGGCCGTGGGCTGTAGCCCCTTACGGGCTGGCCATTGGGGCCGCCCCTTGCAGGCGTCGTGCTGCAAGCGGCTGTCACCCCTACAGGCTGGCCGCAGCCGGCCACCCCCTATACAGGGGGCCTTGGTCGCAGCCGGTCTCCTTTGCAGGGCCTTGGCCACAATCGGCCGCCCCCTTGCATGTGGCTAGGTCGTGGCCAACCACCCCTGTAGGGGGCCTAGCTGTGGCCAGCCACCCCTACAAATGGCCTAGCCATGGTCGGTTGCTCCCTTTCCTCGTTGCGTTTGTTGCAAAAATGCAGTAAGAACGCGTAGAACGATTCTACATAATTCAATCTCATCACATGCAGTTTAAAAATAATCTTTCACACAAAAACCTTGGCTCTGATACCAATGTTGGGAAACCTCAGCAAGAGCATCACATGTCTTTCACACAAAAACATGTTTCCCACCAGATTAAATCATCGTACAAAGATTGGGTCGCGAGAAAGCCACAAAAATAAAAAAAAAACCACATCATGTGAGAGATTGTTTTACCTAGGGAGATTGTATATCCTTGTATTTCTAGATCCAGATGGAGAGGATGAAGAGGATGTCAAGCATCCTCCTCTCTAGTGGTATCCACACGATGGATCTCTGTAGCAAAACTCCTCCATTCTGATCTCACAACTCTTGCGCAAAGGGAGGGAGGAGAATAGGAGGGGAGGCTAAAGCAACAGCTCATCGACCATGAGTCTCCCCTCCTATTTATAGAGAGCCACCAAAACCCTAGGGGTCCTCCCTTAGTGGGTATTGGATCTCTATCCAATAATCTCCTTAGGCTTCTAATTGAGCCTTAAGTAAGGAGCCTATCAGTATAGGGTCTCATCTAATGAGAATAGGGGCTAATTGTATCTCTATCCAATCCTCTATTCGCTGAAGCATCCACCATATATGTGTGACCCTTTACGCCCGTTACTGAGCTGGCCGTGAGTCGCTCTCATCAGAACTCCTTCTGATATAGTGAATTATTATCTCCATAATAATTCACTCGACTCATCAACTATGGACATACTAGGCCACTATGTCATAGTCCCCAAATGGTATAGGGGGATCAAATCCATCAGACCTATCTGTCTAGAGTTACCGTGAATCTATAATCTCTCATCCGACTAATATCTCAGAGACCGTATATTGGACATGGTACTGTCAGGTCATATACGGAATCCATCATAGTCCCACTCTAATCGGATTCTCCTAGAGAACTCATTCTCTCTCAATCCGAATGACCCTGGTTAGGGATTTGTCTGAGCAAGCACATATGAGATATTCCTCTCGTGATATCGAGAGTGGATGATCCTCTATCGACACTCAATTGCCTTCGTAAGGTTGGCTACCAATCCCGATAACCAATTGTACCAGATCTAGAACTTTCCAAACCTGTAAGTCTGGTATCAAAAAAAGGAGTACTCATAAGAGGCATCCTTGATGTCTCAAGTCTAAGGACCAGATACACAACTGGGACTATAAAATTGGTCTGACATTAGGTATCATTAACCATACAACATTCCATAAGTGGATCAATCAGTGAACTCATTCTCCAATGAGTACTTATACTATATCCTTAGTGTCTCCACACAAGTGGCTCTGAGACCAGCTGCCTCCATCATATGGACGGGTATATAGTACACCGATTTATCCAGTTATCTCGATGTCCCTCTCAAGTAACCTATGACCGGGATTATTCAAGATTTATGTTTAAAGGTGAATCGATCTCATTATTGTGATCTCATCACGATCCGATTCCCATTGCATAAAACCAAGGACATCACAATATATATATGAACATATAATATGATGTGAGAATATGCCAGTAATAATCTTATGCAAAAAGATCACACAGCGTGTCACACGTGCCATCACTCACGTGATTGGCTTGCAAGGCACCTGTAACCAACAATGAGTGGTCGAGCACTGCTGCTCGGGCTCATAATTTACCTAAGGCATAGCTCGGGCTCGTGAGTGGTCGAGCACTGCTACTCGGGCTCATAATTTGCCTAAGGCATAGCTCGGGCTCGTGAGTAGCCGAGCACTGCTGCTTGGGCTTATGATTGGCCCGAGGCGTAGCTCGGGCTCGTGAGTGGCCGAGCACTGCTGCTCGGACTCACAACTTGCCCAAGGCATAGCTCGGGCTCGTGAGTGGCTGAGTACTATTGCTCGGGCTCATAATTTGCCCAAGGCATAGCTTAGGCTCATGAGTGGCCGAGTACTGCTGCTCGGGCTCATAATTTGCCCAAGGCATAGCTCGGGCTCATAAGTGGCTGAGCATTGCTGCTTGGGCTCATAATTTGCCCAAGGAGTAGCTCAGGCTTGTGAGTGGCCGAGCATTATTGCTCAGGCTCGTGAGTGGCTGAGCACTGTTGCTCGAGCTCATAATTTGGCCAAGTTATAGCTCGGGCTCATGAATGGCCGAGCATTGCTGCTTGGGCTCATAATTTGCCCAAGGCGTAGCTCATGCTCGTAATTGGCTGAGCACTGCTACTTGGGCTCGTGAGTGGCTAAGATGCATCGCTCGGACACTGTTTAGCTGAGGTATATGACTCGGGCACTATTTGGCTAAGGTGCATAGCTCAGGCTATTTCACCACATCTGAGCGAGGCCTCGGAGGCTGTTTTACCACTTGAGCACTGTTTGGCCGAGTTGCCCTCCTTCTAGCAACAAAAATATTGTGAAATCTTATGTCGTGGTCGAAGAGTCAACGCAGCTGTGTTTCGCCCGTGTGCGCAAGCTCGTCCGCATCGGTCCGGAAGAGGTCCGAAAGCTCGGGAGATGTCGATTGGGCCTGCTCGAGAATGCACCTCGGTTGGGTTTGCTCGGGAGCGCACCTTGAGCTCCTCTATCTCGGGGTCTACCGAGGGATCATGCATAAAGGCCTCATCGGGGTGGGAGCGCCCGATGTGGCCTCTCCGACGATCAAATCAATTCCTCGACCGAGATGGTCATAGGAGTTCAGTATATATAGAGAGAGTCTCAAGGAGAGCCCCCGAGTGCCATACCCAGGTGTGGCTTTTATACCTGTCCGTCGGAGGTCGACCGTACTTTGACCTTTATTGTCGTCGATGTCCTTTGTTAAGGTGACGTACGACCTCACGTGGTCTCAAGATCCTTGAGCGCCATGCATGTACCTGATGATGTTGTGCACAAGTTTGCCTCGTCCTCGTTATCGTCTAGCTTTGATATCAACTGCGTTAAGTCAGTAGCGATTGTGCCAGGTCAGCTACGAATGCGCCAGGTTGGCAGAAGGTGTGGTGCATGGCTCTAGTACATGGTGAGTGATGGGTCATCCCATTATTAGCCCTATCAATTGGCGTAACAATTGAAATAAATTAGAGATTGACTCAAACTCTGTAAGTCTCTAATCACATCGTGCAGGGCAATCTTTTTTTTTTAACTTGTTGAGAAAAACTTCGTTTTTCTGGTAGCTAAGAGATAGTGTTCTTTGTCATTAACAACATAAGCATACATTCCCTATCGTAAACAGGTAGATCTAGTTTCCCATTTGTTAGTTGCCTTGCATTTATATGTGGAAGGAATTATATTTTTAAAATATCTATGTTATTTGATTTCTCATTAAAATCTCTTTGCCTTAGACTTACCTTCATCCAGGATCTCTCTTCCATCTTTACCTTCTTTGTCGTGAAATCTACATCTTCAACTTCCGAAGCCCAGGATTCTTTGAGCTCTGTCTTCGCCAATAATAACAAAGCATGAAGCATATATATTTTTCCCGATAATTTAAAATTTTAATTTTTGATATTTGTAATTGTGATATGATGCCGATAAAAACCACGTATTTTGGATAAATTTCCTAAAAAAGTTTCACTATCCCTTTTCTTGCATAGCATCATCCGTTTTCAAAATTTACACAAACGCCCCAATGATCTAAAAAAAGCTCTCGGGTTCCTTCTAGGCAAACTTATAGAATATGTATTAGAATACATTTCTAGGCCATCATCAAGAGAATTTTATTCTGAAGAAGCGTTCTTTTAAACATTATCTTTCGGACAGTATGTTTGCTGTAATTTATAGGATAATTTCCATAAATATGCTTCTTACCACAGTAACTACATGAACAACCTAAATTCTCCTACTTTGTGCATGTCTTTGAACCCTATTTATTGACCACGAAATGGGTGTGATATGACACTTCATGTGACTCAGTTATCCTGCAATTCCCATCGCATGTATGTTACGGGTGTCATCAGAGTCTCCTGCACAACATGGCTGCAGGTCTGCAACTAATTTTGGGGCTTGTCCAGAGGACGTGGGTTCCCATTTGGTGATTGCACGGTAGCAGTAATGGTTCATGCCACTCTCCTGCTAAGCAGCGAGCGGAACAACGAAAGAGCCCATCCATAGGAACGCTGGGACCCACACGATGGGTTGCTCCACGCAGTTAAATTTATGATTTTTTAAATAAATGATGAAGGCGGGAACTCTTAAAATATTTATCAATTAAATTAGCTGACGGCTCCAAATTTACAAACTGACTCCGCCCTTGACTGAAGGGTTAAACGGCGGGGCGGTTTGTGACGACGCCACCACAAATGCGCCCACTTTGTTTGCGAAGAGTTAAAAAGCCGGAGTGGTTTCACAAGGCAGGCGGCTGTTTTGAGGGACCAATTTAAGGCCACACAATGTAGGTGTCCGTGATCCCCTCCAGGCTTATCGACATCGATACCTTGCTTTGGTCCCAAGCAAATGGAATGATTTGCCCAGGCTTATCGACATCGATACCTTGCTTTGGTACCAAGCAAGTGGATGAGTTGCCCGGCCTTCCGTCTCTCTCTCGCCCCATCCTCGAAGGTGCAGCCGCTTCCCTTCTTCGTCTTTTTATGTTTTCGTGTTATTTACACTTTACTCCACAGATTTGCTACTAACCAAGACTTAAAAGTAGTTCTTTTCCAACAAAGAGAAAGCAAAAATGAAAATTTCTTCGGCGTTACAAATAATTCTCTCCCGTGGCATTCTCTTATTTGTTGGAGTCTGCTTATCTGTGTTTGTCATAATGCAATTTATAACCCCATCGTTCTTCGCAGTTGCTTTGGTTTGTCCGAGTTTGTTGTTGGCATGTGCGGAAGAAGAAAAAAATGATTCCTTTATGTTGATTCGCTTAGTGCGTATAATTTCAATTAATTTCATGGATTGGCTTGCCAACGTAGCATGTCTCGGTAGGGGAATGATTGTTTTCATTTTTCTTATGGGAGGGTTTTTTTTTTTCTTTTATGGGAGGGAGGGTTCATTGTTTCCTCCTCTGCAATGCTTGGTTTTCTGCGATTAATGATTCTGATTCGTTGCCATCTTTCCGCGTTATATTCTGACTCAGGTTCATTTTTTTATGATTCAGAACTGTAAGAGAATAAAATCATTTTGGAAACGAATATAAAAAATTACATTTTGATGAGTATACTTCAACTGTTTCTTCAACATGGTTTGGTATTAATTCTTATCGTTTGGATTTCAGATTATATTTCTGGATGTACTTCGCTGATCGTGTATTTGATGAGCTCTTCCTGTTTGATTGAATGCTTCTAAGGAAACAGGCAATATATCCATTGGAATATTTGACTTGTTTTATCTAGAATATGGAGGAAAAACCATTCCCAGCGTGGTCTCGATCCGTGGAGCACTGCTTGAAAGAGCACAATGTCAAATTGGGCAAGGGTTTAGCTTCTTTTGAAGCTGAGAAAAGGCGGGAGATGTATGGGTGGAATGAGCTTAAGAAAGAGAAAGGAAAGCCTTTGTGGCATCTGATCGTACGACAATTTGATGATATGCTTATCAAGATTCTCCTTGTGGCTGCATTTATCTCGTTTGTACTTGCATACCTGGAGGGAAATGAGTCTGGCCACACAGAGCTTGAGGTATACGTGGAACCACTTGTGATCTTTTCGATTCTTATAATTAATGCAGTGGTGGGTGTCTGGCAGGAGACCAATGCTGAAAAGGCCCTTGAAGCCCTGAAGAGCATGCAGTGTGAATATGCGAAGGTTCAGAGAGATGGGCGCTATATTCCTGACTTGCCTGCCCGAGAGCTAGTACCAGGGGATATTGTGGAATTAAGGGTTGGAGATAAGGTCCCTGCAGACATGAGAGTAGCAACTTTAACTACTGCAAGTTTCAGAGTTGAGCAAAGCTCGTTGACCGGGGAAAGCATGCCAGTGATCAAAGGGACAAGCCCTGTGCTTTTAGATGATTGTGAATTGCAAGCAAAAGATTGCATGCTGTTTGCAGGAACTACTGTTGTCAATGGTAGCTGTATTTGTATTGTAACTAGCATTGGTATGAACACTGAAATAGGAAAAGTTCAGGCTCAAATCAGTGAAGCTTCACAGGAGGAGCAAGACACACCCCTCACAAAGAAGCTAGATGAGTTTGGTGAAACACTGACTACTGCAATTGGGATAGTTTGTTTGGTTATTTGGGCCATGAACTACCGGAATTTTATAACTTGGGATAGTGTAAACACATCAATGTGGAATTTTTACTTTTCGTTCGAGAAATGCACTTATTATTTCAAAATAGCAGTAACCCTTGCTGTGGCGGCTATTCCTGAAGGTCTTCCAGCTGTAATCACAACATGTTTAGCTTTGGGTACTAGGAAGATGGCTCAAAAACATGCAATAGTTAGGAAGCTTCGAAGTGTGGAAACTTTAGGATGTACAACTGTGATATGTTCAGATAAGACTGGAACACTAACAACCAACCAGATGTCTGTGAATGAATTCTTTACTGTAGGTGAGAAGCTGTCTACTATTCGAGTGTTTCATGTAGATGGTACAACGTACAATCCAAAGGATGGAGGAATAAGTGGCTGGTGCAACCGCAACATGGATGAGAGCTTGCAGGCTCTAGCGGAGATATGTGCAATTTGCAATGATGCTGCAATTTATCGTGACGGTTATCTTTTCCGTGCTACAGGTTTGCCTACAGAGGCAGCTCTCAAGGTTCATGCTATATACAAATTGACTTTGCATTTATCATACAAGCATGTACCATTTTACATAGATTACACTGTGAAATGATTACTTATTCAAAATTACACCTAATGAACTCATGATAAAATATGTCACGTATCTTTTGCAGATATTTGAATGTAATGTGCGAAAAAAAAGCGACTAGTGAATAAACAATGTAACTATAAATTTTGAAGTGCATATGAATAATGCTAACCAAGCTTGTGCAAAGTAAATAGTAGCGGCATAATGGTAGACTGCATGATTACTGTTTGAGGGCAGATTTATAATAAAACACCGAGTAAGATATTTTATGCATTTCTTATGATCCATAATTGAAATTTAATGTTGTATATTTCTAGAACAACATAGTGCCTTCAATAAAGTTATGTGGCATTATGATAGAACCCTTACGGATTCTAAGCTTGGGGTGATCTCTATAGGGGATCGGCCTCCATGGAACTCTATAGGGGTTCCTCCCTCCTTGGTTTTCTGCCTAATGGTTGAAAATAATATTGATCTATTAATGATGAAAGAGGGGAGAATACAATGCTATTTATAGGGCTTCTAAACCCCAACTTCTAATAGGATTCCTACTTAAGACTCCTACTCCTAACAACTCCTAATGCAACTCTAAGTAGCAACCTCCAAACTAATCCTAATCCTATTCTAACTTAACCCTTCCTCAACCAAACCTTTTTTAACTAGGATAAGAGGTGGTTAATTAGGGTAACATGTATCTTATTCTTCCCTTAGAATATCTTCCTCCAAACTAATCCTAACATAGTCGGCCTTCTCACCTCTTTAATAGGGGTCGGCTAGATAGGATTTACATGAATGCCCTTAGGATTTACATGTTTGTCCTCTTCAATGAAATTAATTTAGGACTCCCTTAGCTAGAGTCCTAACAGACCCGTCCTCTTCAAACCAGCCTTGTCCTCAAGGTTGAGCTCCATGTCTCTGGGTCGTGATATGCAATTCCTCACGAGAGTCTCTCGTGGCCCTATGGTAGGCACATCCTACTCCTGGGGTCCAGCACCAGCAGTAGTGATTGGACGATGATGTGTCGCGATCTCGTGATCCCATGCAATCATAAGCAGAACCTAGGCCTCCTTATCGACTTGGGTGTCAGGTGGATAAATCGGAGCTGAGTTATCGTCTCTAAACTTCTATTTGCGATGAGATTCCTGGAGGATGAGTTGTAATTTTGAATTAGCGCACAAGTCCGATCCACAATTTATGGCTCCAATATGATCTCCAATTTTGTAGGGTCCAAAGAAACCTGGAGACCACTTCTGTGAGACTCAAGTCTTCATAAATGCCTCTTGGTAGGGATGGATATGGAGAAAGACTTGATCTTTAATAACAAACTTCCTTTTACACCGGCGTTTGTCGGGCAGTTGTTTCTTTCTTGTGTGGGCTGGCGTGTGGTTGTTCTTTAATGATAGCCAGGCCTTCCTCTTTGATGGTAGCTGCCTTCTAGTAAAGTCCATAGTAAGGTGAGCTTGATCTGAGTTTGGAGAGAGCAGAAGCTGCAATTTTTCAGGACTTACTTTTATCTCCTCTTCGTGTTATTGTCCTGTATCATACGAAGCAACAAATTCAGCAAAGGTTAGCATTCCCTCATCGTTGATTGGTAGCTTCAAGTGATTTGGAGTGAGGGCTTTGCTGATGTAGGCTAGGGGTCGGTCATCTTACATGTGGATAACATAATTTCTAGCTCCCGATGCATCAATAATAAATACTTTGTCGAAGTCGGGTAAAGCTAGCACCGGTGAAGAGTCGGGGCTGCAACTTGGTTGAATGACCTCTGTTTCAAGCATCTCATCTTCAGTACTCTCTATTTCAGCTTTTTGGAGGTGAGGATAATGATATGGCCGAGAGTTTGTTGTTGGTTTGCTCGGGAGAATCAGAATTCGGTAGTCATGCTGGTGGTTAGAAAGTAGGCTGCGGGTTTCAACGAAAATATCTAAAAATTCAGCAAACAATTGGAGTATGTTTGGGTCTTCAAATTTTGTTAGCTCCCCCATAGAGTGCTGCTGAAGTTGCATCAGGAAGCCGTTGTTTTCTTTGTTCAAAACTTTCTCCGTTTGCTGTGTGCAGGTCGTCGTTACGTCGCTCCCGCATTTCCCGTATAGGATCTCCTGTTTCTCATGGCTGAAAAATTTCATAATAAATTTAAAAAAATTTCAAGGAACATCACCTAGTGTAGTCAGCTATTTGATGTCGAGCATGACCTCATAATCATCAAGAGGAAGGTGGAAGAAATCAGTAAGTATCTCTTGGTCCTGTCACATCAATTACACCTGCGGACATCTTTCGTCGCACTTCAAAATTTGGCCGTCGGCGACCTCAACATCTAACCTGCTGCAATCTTCATTTTGGAGCATTAATTGGGCAGCAACTTTGCTGTTCATAAAGTTGTTGGTGCACGTGGTGTCAATAAGAACGGTGATCGGTTGTTGCTTCAGAAGTCCTCCCACTTTCATCATTTGCGAGTTCGCATAGTCAGTAAGAGTATGCATTGTAAAATCAGCCGGCTGCTGTTCTTCATCCGTGGCCTCTTCCTCATACTTCTGGATCTCCTTCTCCACGTCTTCAAGAGGTTCAATCAGTAGGAGGAAGCCCTTTTTGCAGCGATGATCGCGGCCCCACAGTTCGTCGCAATGCCAATAAAGACCCTTTGTGGATCGATCGCGTAGTTCTTCTCTTGTTAATTTTTTTGGCAGCAAAAGATGGCTGAAAGCAGAAGGAGGTTCATATGCCGTGGGTCTAGGAGTGATTCTCATCCTTCGAGCATCTTGGCTGATCCGTTCTTCTTGGATTTCGGCGAAAGAGATTGCGGCTTTCACGGTGCGGGGCTACCACACTTTAACCTCTCTTTTAATTTCTGGCTTGAGTCCTTCGATGAACGTCCATAATAATTGTTTGTTAGACCAATCACTAGCAAGGTAAGATAATTCCTCAAACCTAGTATGGTATTCTTGGATCGTGGAGGTTTGTTGGATCTTACAAGTTGTTCATTGATATTCTCGTATTTGGTCAGCCCAAAGCGGTTCAGCAACGCATACTTGAATTGTATCCACGTTGGAGCCCCATAGTGGTATTCAAGCCAATTGTACCATTGTATAGCATCTCCTTCAAGGTGGATGACAGCGGTGTCCGCCATGGAATCCTCCGGTGTTTGGTGATGACGGAAGTAACGTTCGGCGCGTGAAATCCATCCTGTCGAGTCTCCTCCTTCCCATCGAGGGAAGTCCACCCTCATGCGTGGCTGCCTCATATCAGTGGCTCGTTCTTTCTTTTTGAGAGGCCTCTCTGAACTTTTACCTTGCTGGAATTTTATTGGGCTCGGAGATCGGCTCAATCCGAATTCGGCGAATAAGGCGCACAATCTGTCTTCTATGCGTGATTCAAACGCCTCCAACTTGACATCGATTGAACCTTGAGATGCTATTGCGTGTGCCTCCAGATCTGAGATGCCAATGTCCCTCTCCTGCTATTGGGTTAGTGGTATGGAACGGTTGAGTGGTTTGGTGGCCGAAAGGGATGGTGGATCATGGGTAGATGGCTACGGTTTGGAGCTGACAGGTTGCTGCTTTTTTGGGTGCTGTTGGGGTTGTGATTTAGGGCTGCTGTAGGGGCTGTAAGGAAGGTTTGGTGACAGAGGTTTAGGGTTAGAGGGATGGCTTAGGGTTGCTGTTGATGACAGCAACCGGTTTTGTAGGATTGGTGGCTACGGAAGGTAAGGATCAGTGGAAAGTTCGGTGGCTATGGAAGACTGCTATTAAGGCTGCGGTTTGAGTTGACTACGGATTCTGGAAATAGATTATGATGGCTTCATCTTAAGGATAGAGGGGTGCCCTAAAGATGATGTGGGTGGCAGCAACAATTTCGATAAGGATCAGATTTGGGTGCAGCAAAAAACACCGAAAGGTAGTGCTGCAGAATTCTGTGTCGATACTCTGCGATAGGTCGCTGTTTTGGGCTACAGTTTTCGGTGCTTTTGGGTTATGAAAATAGGTTACGATGGTTGCGTCTTAAGGCTAAAGGGATGCCCTAAAGACGTCTTGGGTGGTGGCAGCAAGATAGTTGGGTTTCGGTGGGTTAAGGAGAAGAAGAAAGACAAAGGTGCAGCAGCAGATTTTTCGTCAAAAAAATTCCAGCAGTGAAGACATTATTTTTTTTCAGAAATTCTCAATCAAAATTCGAGTGAAACTCAAGGGGATTCTACTGGTAAGGGAGAGGTAATGTTGTCAAAAATTTCGTGGAAAGAAACGACAACAAAAGTTTCGGTAAAATCAAAGATTGCAAGAAAGTGTTGCTGCAGATTTTTTTCAACCAAAGATTTCAGTAGTATAGTTGAAATTTTTTGCAACAGTTTGTAACAAGGAATCGAGTAAAATTCAATGGAAATCCACTGGCAAGGGAAAGGTAATGATGTCAAAAATTTCGTGGAAAATTACGGCAGTAAAAGATTTGGCAAGATATAAGATTGCGAGAAGGTGCTGCGGCAGAATTTTTTTTCGTCGAAAGATTTCAGCAGTATAGATGAAATTTTTTCTAGCAGTTCTAAACAAGGATTTGAGCAAAACTCAAGGAGAATCTACTGGTAAGGGAAATATAATGCCAACAAAAATTTCATGGAAGGAAACAACAGCAAAAGGTCGGCAAAATCAAAGATTACGGAAAGGTACTGCAGCAGATTTTTACGTCTAAAGTGCAGCAGATTGGACGTAAAAGATCAGCGGTTTATATTGAGAATTTTCAAAGAAACCAAAAGGAAATCCGCTGTTAGGGAGTGTCAAAGCCGTCGTAAAAATTTCATAGAGATTTGGTCAGAAAAAACGCAGCAGCAAGATCAAATAGTCAAGGATATGCGGTTGAAATTCTGCAATGTAACTTTCGTCGTAGAGCTGAAAACTTTGCAACGAAAAGTTGATGCAGCAATATGGGAACAATTTTTTTGAGTTTTTGGATTAAGGATAACTAAATTGCAGCAGCAGCAAGGTAAGAAACTAGAACCTGTTGCAATTCACCGATAAATCAAGGGATGATCTGCGGTAGTGGAGGTGACGACGGAATTGGGTGACGATCTTCAAGCAATTGTGGAAATTACTTTGGACGGTTGCTGAGGGATGATGGATGGCTGTGGAAGGCAGCGATACGCCAAGAACGCTGCTCTGATACCAAGTGATAGAACCCTTATGGATTCTAAGCTTGGGGTGATCTCTATAGGGGATCGGCCTCCATGAAACTCTATAAGGGTTCCTCTCTCCTTGGTTTTCTGCCCAATGGCTGAAAATAATATTGATCTATTAATGATGAAAGAGGGGAGAATACAAGGCTATTTATAGGGCTTCTAAACCCCAACTCCTAATATGATTCCTACTTAAGACTCCTACTCCTAATGCAACTCTAAGTATCTTATTCTTCCCTCAAAATATCTTCCTCCAAACTAATCCTAATCCTATTCTAACTTAACCCCTCCTCAACCAACCCCTCTTTAGCTAGGATAAGGGGTGGTTAATTAGGGTAACATGTATCGTATTCTTCCCTCAAAATATCTTCCTCCAAACTAATCCTAACATAGCCGGCCTCCTCATCTCTTTAATAGGGGTTGGCTAGATAGAATTTACATGAATGCCCTTAGGATTTACATGTTTGCCCTCTTCAATGAAACTAAATTATGACTCCCCTCGCTAGAGTCCTAATATATTATATCGATTTATACATGACCAACTTTGAATGTTTACCAAAATTTCTCATCTTTCCATACAAAAAAAAAAGTATGCATTTCAAGCAAAAAGCAGTTAAACAAGCAATTTTTTCTATTTTTATTGTTTAAATTTTTTCTGAATTTTTAAGTTAGTCCATGTATCTTATCTTTTCTATATATATTTATTCTTCTCATGCATCATAAATTATTTCTGATAATATTATCCTTCCTAAAGGTACTGGTTGAGAAGATGGGACTTCCAGGTGCAAAATTAAGGAACAGAATACGTGACACAGAGTTTGCTTCTGACTTTTCCATCAACCATAATACAGTAAAATTAGGTGAGGAGAAATATGTTTTTCTCTTTGGTCTTTCATACTATACTAATTGTCAATAAAATTCCTTTTTCTGATACAATTATTTCTGAGACAGACTGTTGTCAGTGGTGGACAAAGAGATCTAGGAGGCTTGCAGCATTGGAGTTCGATCGTGTGCGCAAGTCTATGAGTGTTATCGTCCATAGACCAACTGGAAGCAATCATCTTCTTGTGAAGGTGCTTGATCATTATGATTTACTTCTATTGCATTTGGATTAGAGTAAAATTCTATTTTCTGAAAAACCTCTAATTGTTTTTAAGGCAGTCTTAAGTCTCAACTATTTTGTCCCCGTTACTCTATAAATCATCTCTCCCTCCTTTTCTTTGAAGAATGAAAGGAGGTACATCCTTCATTTATTTCATGAGAATTAAACTACTAGTAATAGAAGTGAAAGACAAAAGACCTGTTGTTGGCTTCATATGGCTCTAATCTAAGAAGCATGAACACATGTTTTGGTGGGTGTGTCCGACATGTGTCAGACACGAGACCCGACCGAACACATGTTCAACATGTCTCCAGCTGTGCCTTTTTTATTTATTTTCATTTCTATTTATGGGACATGGCACCGCTCCCATTTCACTCCTAAGCGCTTCATCGTGTGGCTCTCACATGCAGTGTTGCACTTAGATTTTGCGTGGAGATAAATTGTCGACGTTGCAAGGAAAAAAAATCTGGAGATTCTCGTAAAGAAACATATATCAATTATATTTAGAGATTGTTAAATACTATTTGATATACTCAACCTTTATTTTGGATAATTACATTTAACTGTTTTAAACTATATGATGATATTTATTTATTCACATTATTGAATTTATAAAATTAAGTACAAATACTACGAAACTCATGTTAATAGAATATATATATATATATATATATATATATATATATATATATATATAATGCGTATGTCCTAGCTGTGTCCATGTCCTAATTTTTTTAAAGTGATGTGCCACCATGTCCGTGCCGTGTCATATCCATGTCTCGTGTCTATGTCTATGCTTCTAGGCTCCAATACATATCAGAATCAGTACATTTAAAATACACAACCATTCTAATAGCATTTATGTCTCACATCCATTGTCAACATTTGAATATGAGAAGACTTACAAATAATCTCATCTCTGCCATTTTGAATGTGCCAGGTCCATGACGCAAGTGTTGCACCACTGTAGGTGGTAACTTCTTCAGTAAATCACAGAGTAACAGAGGAGGTTGCATGACTCATTAGGCATCTCTATTTCTGAGCTCTTGTAAAAGTGTCATATAAGCATGAGAAAATTAGAAATTAAAGGGTTTAACTTATAGAATCCAAAGAAATGTCTTTTCACTAAATGAATGTGTAAGAATATGGTGGAAAAAATAATGTTTCAATAAAATAACTATCTAGTAACTTTTTTAGTTAAAAAAATTGGCAGTTCAAGATATCATCAACTGTATGAGTTGGTTCTCGTTGAAGGATGTATAATTCTGCTAAAACTGCTTGATATCGTTTGTTACATCTAAATGAACTTCAATTAAAAGTTTATATTTACTGGGTAATATTTAATCACATTTGATACTCTTTCTTGTACATTAATTTTGTTTACATTGTCAGGGTGCTTTTGAAAGTGTTTTTGAGAGGAGTTCTCATGTCCAGCTTTCAGATGGATCAGTTGCTTTGCTGGATGAGGCATCTAAATGGTTAATAATGTCGAATGTCCAGGCAATGAGTTCGAAGGGATTAAGATGTTTGGGATTTGCTTTTAAGGATGACTTAGGAGAGTTTTCTGACTACAATTCAGAAATTCATCCAGCTCACAAGAGGTTGCTTGATCCAGCTAACTACCCTGACATTGAGAGTAATTTAATTTTTGTTGGAGTGGTTGGTCTGAGGGTAATTCCTTGAGTTATTTCTTATAATTTGTTATATTCTTCAGTGTTACTTCTCTGAATTGCAAATATTTTCTTGTGCATTGATGATTTTGAACTTGCAAATTTGAGTAGGACCCTCCTCGTGATGAAGTTCACAAGGCCATTGAAGATTGTAGATGTGCTGGTATCAAAGTTATGGTCATAACTGGTGACAATAAGTCCACTGCAGAGGCAATATGCAAGGAAATTGCACTATTTAGTGACAAGACAAGCCTCAGAGGCAAAAGTTTTACTGGTAAAGAGTTCATGACCCTTCCAGCTGACCAACAAATGGAAATTTTGTCAAAGCCTGGAGGTGTAGTTTTTTCACGGGCTGAGCCAAGACATAAACAAGATATTGTGCGGCTACTAAAGGACATGGGTGAGATAGTCGCTATGACTGGAGATGGTGTCAATGATGCACCTGCACTAAAGCTAGCTGATGTTGGTATTGCCATGGGTATAACAGGAACAGAAGTAAGTGGAGCATGCATGCTTTATGAATATAGTGGAATTGTGAGAGCAATATATGCACTTATCAATCACTCATTTGACAATTCTTGGCATTTTCATTTTTTCATCTAGAGGTTAATTTATGAACTTGTAACTTATGAATTCATTTGACAGATATTGTGACTTGACTTGGCTTTATTGTGAACACTTTTTCTCAAGGATTGTCGTTTCGTACCGGGCGGTATATATCGGTCCGCCAGCTGATCGATATGCGGATTGCCCGCCACGGGGCGGTACTGTTGATTGGGGCTATTTCTACTCCGTTACCATATGAAATCGACCAGTAATGGTCGATTTTGACCGTCGGCGGTCGATTTCGAGCAGTATGAATCGAGGGAGGGAGAAAGAAGAAGAGGGAGAAGAAAAACCTGGAGTGGTGCTGCTCTTCCCCCGCACTATCCGTCGCCCCGGGCGATTTCTTCTCCCCGCGTGGGGAGAAGAAACATCTCTTCGTGTGGGGAGAAGGAACGAGGCGATGTTGCCAAGCTTTTTTTTACTTTTTAACTTATATTATATTTATTTATATTTTGCTCGGTATCGGGTACCATACCATACTGAGCTGAGCTCGGTACGCTATTATGGACCGGTACAACAATCCTTGCTTTTTCTTTTGAGATATTCCTTGCTAATAATGCCTCTTTTATGTTATTTTGCTTGAAGTAAGATATTGGATTGTCTTTCTTTACTTCAAAAACATGAGATAGCTTTTTTAAGGATTATCTTTGCAGCTCCTCTTTGTACGCATTTTAGGATTTTCCATTATGGTTGCTAAAGTTAATTGATCTTAAATGTCTTACAAATTACTTCTGTTTTAGGTTGCAAAGCAAGCTGCTGATATGATTCTGGCAGATGACAATTTCAGTACAATTGTCTCAGCTGTTGCAGAAGGTCGTGCTATCTACAGTAATATGAAATCTTTTATTAGGTACCTTTTTCTGAGTACTTTTCGTTTTCTTGACTTCTGTAACCTCTATGCTCATTTTATGATTCTTTTTGTTTAGATATATGATATCATCTAATATGGGGGAAGTAATTTCCATTTTTCTGACTGCTGCACTTGGCATTCCAGAATGCCTAATACCGGTTCAGCTTCTCTGGGTTAATTTGGTGACAGATGGGCCTCCTGCAACAGCTCTGGGTTTTAACCCTGCTGATGTTGATATTATGCAGAAACCACCCTGCAAAAGCAATGCTGCTCTTTTTAATTCTTGGGTTCTCTTCCGTTACCTGGTACGTATAATGCTTTATTTTTTAAGCCCTTCCGTAGTTGTCTGAAGATGTTAAAATTTGCACAAAGATTTATCTTTATATTGTTATGACTAACAATAAGTACCTGATTGCAGACCGCAGAAGTAAAGTTGTCTGAGTAAACTTGTGATACCTCACAAGCTCTAAAGCTCTTTGTTTGCAAGTGTTGTACTTCATACTTGTTCCAAAAGCCCTATAGCAGAAAGAGCTCGCTAACACACGCTGAAACTCACTTCTTGTTGAACTCAATTGAAAAAAAATCTCTCTTGCAACTAATGGAATCAAGTAACCTGACAAAACTTATTATTGCTGGCTCAACGCACAACAGCGAAATCAACCATTACACTCACATAAGCACCCCGCTCCGTGGGTTTTGTTTACCTATCTGATTTTTCTTATGAATTTAGTGTTAGGATCATAATGGCACTAAGAGGTGGAGGGTGTGTGTTGGGGGGGGGGGGGGGGGGAAATTCGATCGAAAAATATGTGTCGGAAATACATTTAACTAAAAAATACGAGTAAGAGTAGTAAGTAATTAAATCAGTAAATAATGACAATGCAAAGAAAGGAAAGAAATATAAATCGAGTTATAGTGGTTTGGTCGTCCCGACCTATGTTCACTCTCGATTCCTCTTCCCTCGAGTCCATCGGTTTTCACTACCGAGCTTTTTTCCTAGGCGAAGATCAACTACCATTGTTACAACCATTCTCCTTTTAACAGGCTTAGGAGAGAACCATTACACCTCTCTTTTACAAAAGACCTAATACCTTCTTAGAATAACTTCTAAACTCAAGGAAGAAGAGATTATAACACTTTCAAGAGGGTTTAAACCAAGGTTTGCAATTTCGAGCTGTACTGCCCGATATTGGCGGTACATACCGGTCCGCCAGGTTATCGGTACGCGGACCGCCCGCTATCGGGTGGTTCCGCCAAAAATCGACTATCGGCGGTCGATTGAAGAAGAAATCGACCGTCGGCGGTCGATTGAGGAAGAAAAAAGGGAAAGAAAAAAAAAAAGAGGAGAAGAAAGAATACCTCGCCCGCTCGTCGTCGTCGCCCGTGGCCGCGGCCGCTTTTTCTCCCGCTCGAGGAGACCGAGCGTCTCATTGCGCGGGAGAAAGATCAAGGTGACGTCACCCCCTTTTCTTTTTTTTATATATTTTATTATTTTAAATATTATATTATATAATATTATATTATAAAAATATTATATTATATTTTAATACCAGGCGGTATGCACTGTGCATATCGCCCAGTACCGGTACGGACCGGTAAGTCAAACCTTGGTTTAAACACTTCAATTCTCAAGACTTTATTTTTGCATCAAGTCAGGATGAGTGAGGTATTTATAGACCCTTAAAGTTTTAAAAATAAAGCCAAAAATTTCTTGCGGTACTACTGTCGACACCGAGCGGTACTACTGCCAAACAGCGCCCGGGACTCTATGCTCTGGCAGTACCATCGTCGGCCTAGGCGATATCATCACCGCTTGGGCGACACCACCATAGGCAGGGGCACCATCGGAATACTCGAAAAAGCACAAACAATGCTTTTCGACTCTTTGGGCAGTACCACCACCTGAGCCTGGTGGTACCACCACCTAGGCCTATTTAAGCTCACCGAATTGGCCTTCCAACAGGCTCAATTCGGCCTTGGTTCAGACCCAATGGGCTCCTAATGAAGGCATGGTTTCGGCCCAATACCAGCTTAATTTGTCTCGGAACGACCACGATCAAGACTTAATCACTTTAATTATAATCTTGAAGATTTTAGCATATTGTCCAACATTCCGTATGCCATCTGATTATCCGACACTTCGTTCGAACCTTCGACGCATCGTTCTTTCCTTTGGTGTGTCGTCCGATCTATTAGCATATTGACTTCCCATAACATTTGATATTTTAGCACAATACCCGGCCTGATGCCCGAACTTATGGTACGTAATCCATCGTTCGACACGTTGACCAATCTTTAAGCCATCTGTCCAATCTCTGACATGATGCTTTCCGACCCAACGTATGATTTTCTTGCTTTGACAATTTGCCCTCCAATGATTCGAGTCCATGATCGAAGTTTTTCTGTGTTACTTATCTTAAAAGTATATTAGTCCAGAAATTCATTAATTGATTTTATTATCAAAATCCGGGATTTAACAGTCTCCCCCCTTTTAATTATCATAACCAATTGATGATGGAGTTTTAACTAAACTCCCCTTGTCAATATGCCATTTTGAGATATTATACTGAACTTGAATTTAAAAAATGATAACTTTTTAATGCTGCTCTTTGAATTCAAGTAGAAATAATTTTAATCAGAAATAGTAGTGATTTTCAATAGTAATCATTGTAAGAATCATATGCATAATTTCAGTTAAATAATCAAATTATAGCATAGTTAGAATGTCAAAATAGTTACACATCTCATCAAAAACAACATGTATAAGAATGCAATATAGTTGCTACGTCGTAAAAAAGTTACTATTAGTTCTCCCCCTTTGTCATCAACAAAAAAGAAAAATGTACAAGCTACTTCTTTTCTCTCCCCCTTTATTATCATCAAAAAGAAGAGAAGAATATCATTGTATCATTCATATAAAATATCTCCCTTTCTCTCCCCCTTTAATTCATATAAAATAGATCTCAAGTCATGAATATCAAGAAGTGAAAGATCATGATTCGTTTGAAAAAATCTTCTCTTTGATAAATAGCAAAAATAATCAAAGAGAATAATTCATAAAAATTCTTGATTCATATAAAATAGATCTCAAGTCATCAATATCAAGAATTTAAGTGAAAGATCATGATTCGTTTGAAAAAGTCTCCTCTTTAATAAATAGAAAAAATCATACGAGAACAAATAGTAAAGGGTGTTGATTCATACATTTGAATAAATATTTTTCAACAAAGAACGAGTTTGAACATCTTTTGATATATTTTCAATAGTTAGCTCCTTAGGATGTGCGTTTATATGCTTCCATTCCTTGGGTAAAGTTTCTTTAGAAATAGATGCATCCAAGTTGCTTTGGAGAGAAGAATTCTCATTCAAATCTAATATATCAAATTCAAAATCATCATCAAAATCATTTTTCTTACCTTCAAGAAATTCATTAAAAACAATGTGGAAAGATTCCTATAAAATTAAAAAAATAACTAAAGTTCTTTAGTTCCAATTTGTAAGATTAATTTCGTACTTGCATATCTTAATCTCCTATGCTAAAGCCATGTATCATCGTTTAAAACTGAAAAGAAAGTTTCATTATGAAAATAAAAAAGAACAATAGTATAAACATTATTGCTCATTAAGACAATCATAGATTTATTCTTATGTGGTATGTTTATGATGCAAGCATTAGATTTAAATTTAATATTATATCCCTTATTACACAATTGACTAATGCTTAAGGAATTATGTATTAAACCATCTACTAATAGAACATCTTTAATCAAAATATTTAATTTGTTATCAATTTTTCAAATGCCGATAATCTTTTATTTGTTGTTATCTCCGAGGTGATATATCCTCCGTCTTGGCTTGTGAGCTTTGAGAGTTGTTTTAGATCTCTGGTCATGTGCCTTAAGCATCCACTATCAATATATCATCTTTTGCTCCTAGCTCTTGTATGGAGACATACCTACAAAAAAGTGGGGTTTGCTCTAGGTACCTATTTGAATTTGGGTCCTTCATGGTTAGAACTTCCTTTCTTAACTTTTGGCATCAAATTGTTTATAGTTCTTTTAGGAACCCAAACTAATTTATAAGAACTATAACTTTCGAGAGAGCATGTATAAGCATACTGACCAAATCTTTCACAAAAATTTCATTTAACTTTAGGGGGAATATGTAGTCTGGGTCCTATTACAAATTTAGTTGGCTTTTGATGTGCACCATTACTTGTGAATCCAATACATTTCTTTCTAAATCCACAACCTTATTTAGTAAGAATCATATTCAATGACTTGTTTTCAATTTTAAAATTTTCTAATGTTTATCGTAATAATATATTTTCCTTTTTAAGAGATTCTATTATATGATTACTATCAATTGATTCTTTTAAGCAATGTTTTAGTTTCTCATTCATGACAATTAGGTCATTTTTCATATTTTTCAAAGCATGTGATTTTTGAAATAACTCCTTTTGAAGTTAAGAATTAGATAATTTTAAATCTTCACATTTAGAGCAAGGAGTACCAGATGTTGATGTATATTTGTCACAAGGTTTTTCTTAGCGAGCGGTAAGACCCGTACCGCCCGGTACATACCGGTCCGACAGTTGACCAGTACGTGGACCGGCCTCTTCCGGGCGGTATCGCTAAGATCGGCCATCGGCCGTCGATTTCCACCGTCGATGGTCGATTTCCGCCGTCTGCGGTCGATTTAAGGAGAAATCTACCATCGACGGTCGATTGAGGAATAAAAAGGAAAGAAGAAGAGGAAAAGAAGAAAAAGAAGAAGAAGAAGAAGAGGAGGAGAAGTACTTCGCGCCGCCCTAGCGGCGACTCCGCCCGGGGGTCGCCCGCGAGCCGTAGTCGCTTGCGCTGCCCGAGCGCCATCGCCGCCCGCGGGTGATTTTTCTCCCCACGCGGGGAGACAGAACGTCTCCCCACGCGGGAGAGAGTTCGAGGCGACGTCGCCCCTTTTAATATTATATTATAAAAATATTATAATATATTTAATATATCGGGCGATATGCACTGTGCGTACCACCCGGTACCAGTACCGTATCGGTACCGACAAAATGTCGGCACACCAGTACGGATCGGTATGTCAATCCTTGATTTGTCATGCATAATTTTTAATGTGTCAAATTCATTAGTAAGTAATGCATAATCCCTTTTTAGTGAATTATATTTTTTTACCAATCTTTTGGAGTTCATCATATAAATCATGAAATTCATTAAGTAATTCATCATTAGATAAAGATATTTCAGGTGAGTCACATACCTATCGTTGAAGGCCATCTATGCATAGTTTGCTATGTCATCATCGTCACTTAAGCTTTTGCTCAAATGGTGTTCTTTGGTTTTAAGTGCAATATCCTTCCTTTTCTTAGGAAGGTTTTCCTCTTTTTTATAATATGTTTTACATGTCATTTCATATGTTATTAAAGATCCTATGAGTTCTTCAAGAGGAAAGTTGTTTAAATCTTTGGCTTCCTGAACTGCTGTTACTTTTGGATCTCAGCATTTTGGAAGAGATCTTAAAATCTTATTAACTAATTCAAGATTAATATATTTTTTAACAAGAGCTTTTAAACCATTGATGACATCCGTAAAACAGGAGTACGTGTCATTAATGGTTTCACTTGGCTTCAGTTTAAACAATTCATAACTATGTACTAAAAGGTTAATTTTAGATTCTTTAATTCTATTTGTGCCTTCATGAGAAACTTCAAGTGTGTGTAAAATATCATATGCAGTGCACAAGTGGAAACGCGATTAAACTCGTTTATCCAGAGCACAAAATAAAGCGTTCATAGCTTTAGCATTTAAGGAAAACATTTTCTTCTCAAAATCATTCCATTCATTTATCGGTTTGGAAGATTTTTGAAAACCACATTTAACAACGTTTTACAAATCAAAATCCATAGAAATCAAGAAAATTATCATTCATGTTTTCCAATAAGTGTGCACATTGAACATAGGAGGACGAGTAATAGCGTGACCCTCTTAATTGCCAGAAAAAACCATTAAATCTCTCGTAGGTATTAATTTAATTGAGAGAACTAGGCTTTAATACCAACTATAGGATGGGGGGGAGGGTTGAATTAGTGTTTTCGCAATAAGGTTCTGATTTGAAAAATTCGATCGAAAATATATATCGTAAATGCGTTTAACTAAAAAGTGTGAGTAAAAGTAGTGAGCAAGTAAATTAATAAGTAATGATAAGGCAAAACAAGGAAATAAATGCAAACTGATTTATAGGGGTTAAGTCGTCCCAACCTACGTCCACTCCCGATTCCTCTTCCCTCGAGGCTATCGACTTTCACTACCGATCTTATTTCTAATAAACGAAGATCAACTACCTTTGTTACAACCCTTTTCATTTTAACAAGCTTAGGAGAGAACTTTTACACATTTCTTTTACAAAAGACATTTCACCTCCTTAGAATAACCTCTAAACTCAAGGAGGAAGAGACTTAAACACTTTCAAGAAGGTTTACACACTTTAATTCTTAAGATTTCGTTTTTACATCAAAGATGAGTGGGGTATTTATAGACCCCCAAAGACTTCAAAAATGGAGTTAAAAATTCAAATCCCCGAGATTTCGAGGTACTGGCGATACTATTGCGTCGAGTGGTACTATCGTCGAACAAAGCCTTGGAATCTAGGCTCTAGCCGTACCACCGTAGCCTGGGTTATACCACTATCACTTGGGTGGTACCACCGCAGACAAGGGGTGGTACCACCGTCAGATTACTTTAAAAAGCACAAATAGTGCTTTCCGACTCTCTAGGTTAGTACCATCGCTTGAGCCTGGTGGTACCACCGCCTAGGCCTGCTCAAGGTCACCGAATTGGCCTTTCAACAGGCCTAATTCGGCCTTGATTTTGGTCCAATGAGCTCTTAATTAAGTTAGCATGATTTCAACCCCAGCTTAATTTGACTCGAAATGACTACCATCAAGACTTAACCACTCTAATTACCATCTCGAAGCCTTCAACATATTGTCCAGCATTTCGGTATGTCATTTGATCATCCGAACACTTCGTCCGAACCTCCGACGCATCGTCTTATCGTTCGGCGTATCTTCCGATCTATCGACATGTTGACTTCCCACAATATCCAATCTTTTGGTGCAATACCCGATTCTTCTGGCCCGATGCTCGAACTCATGGCATGAAGTCGACCAATCCTCCGGCCAACATCCAATCTTGGACATGAAGTTTTCCAGCCTAATGTTTAATTTTTCTGCTTAGAGAATTTGCCCTTCGATATTTCGAGTCCATGATCGAAATTTTTCCAACGTTACTTATCTTAAACGCATATTAGTCCATAAATTCATCAAATGATTTCATATCCGGGATTCAACATTTAGTGCACAACTACTACCTATCTGATTTTTCTCAGGAATTTAGTGCAAGTAAAAGATTCTCTCTCGCATATGATAGAAATGTAATATGTGTTCAAAACAACAAAATACTAGGTTTAATAATAAGTGTTATATAAGTAATACTAAATATCGGCCAACCACTTGAGTACATAGAGATGTATAAGCAGAGGAACTCGCTGTATGCTTATCTCAAATGTGTTTCTGTCAGATTGTATGATGGTATTTTTCTGATATTACTGCTTTTCTGAAATAAATCATAGTACATTTTTGTCATAGATATTTTACTTTTGGAGAGTTTAGGTAGAAAGCTAAGAAGTGGAACAGCTTTAATAAGTAAAATCTTTAACTATGATTGTTAAACTGTCACATTTGTGCGTTGGCATAGATTAAATATTTTTGAATTGTACAATTTGATTGTGAGCTATGCCTGTTTTCGATTAATCAGGTGATCGGTGCTTATGTTGGTTTAGCATCTGTTGGTGTCTTCATCTTGTGGTACACTCAGCCATCTTTCATGGGCCTAGATCTTGCTAGTGATGGCCACACGTTTATCTCTCTAGCTGAACTCCGCTCATGGGGAGAATGCGCTGCATGGCCTGATTTCTATCCTAATTCATTTGTAGCTGGTGACCGAGTGATTTCTTTCACAGATCCCTGTGACTATTTCACAGTTGGGAAAGTCAAGGCAATGACCTTATCTTTATCTGTTTTAGTAGCAACTGAGATGTTCAATTCTCTCAATGCTTTATCAGAAGACAATAGTTTACTTCAGATGCCCCCATGGAGGAACCCTTGGCTACTCCTTGCAATGCTGGTTTCATTTGGGCTCCATTTTATCATTCTTTATGTCCCTTTTCTGGCAAATATTTTTGGAATCGTTCCACTGGGCCCGAATGACTGGCTTCTGGTTGTGTTGGTGTCTGTCCCTGTGGTGCTAATTGACGAGGTGCTGAAGTATGCTGGTAGGAAGCGATGGTGGAGGATTCATAAGCAAAAGATGGCTTAGATGCCTTGACCTAGTATTTTTAACATTTGAAAGATTGTGGCACTCTCATAGACACTGATTAAATAGTACAGTAGAATTTTCTGTTAGAAATCAAATAGGGCGTTTGTTATTTAGAAACCATCAGCCGAAGAGTTCTTCTGTATCTTCCACGGTGCTAATGTATTGCCTTGTACCACAATCTAATAAAAGTTACAGGTGACAATTTATATAACTGATCAATGTGTAATGCTTTTCTTTCTAATTCTTGTAAGTTCTATTTTGGTACTGAGTTAGAGTTATTCACTAGAGACCAAGTGGCAGAATGCTTCTTTCAAACAAACAATTTCTGCCGTCAGATGGAGAACTCTATTGCGTTCTTTTCCTCTGTTATCGCACCTTAAACCCTTCTGTTTCCTCTCCTTTTGCTGTGAACCCCTTTGGCCAGAGAGTCTTGTTTGTACAATTAGCTGCGACCTTTGGCATTTCTATTTGTTATTTGCTATTGTTCGTTGGATGTTGACCGATTGTCCGAGAAAAGCCTGCAAGTAGTCATCCTGAGCGATGGCGTAGATTTATTAGAACAGGTTGAGTTAGGGAGGGGGAAGAACTCATGCATATATAAGTAGCTTTCTACCAGAATTTACCAATATATATATGTATAATGTAGGGAGTTAGTTATCTGAAAACAATTTCTGCTTGGCAAGATGTTCCACTTTTCTATAAATCCTGTTTCTTGAGAAAAGACTGATCACAAAGAAAAACTAATATAAATGTAAAACTTATGTATGTGTGTATTTTATACTTCCGCATAGCTGGGTAAACATTTTACAGGGTTGTGGGCATATCTACATAGACCCGGTCAATAGGACCTTTGGTTTTTTTTTACGCTTCCGTATAGACCAACTTGTAACTACTATAAATTACTTTTATCAAGAAATTTTATTTGCTACGACACACACACGCACACGTGCTCGCTTTTTGCCGATGGAAGCCGTGTCTTCTCCAACCATGTCCTCGCAGTTGAGCAATACCATCCGATCAAAACTGATTCCCCGACAATGTTGTAGGATTGGACCTACTGCCTCGTATGCTGCATCTATTCTTTTATTAATGCGAGGTGCAGACTAAAATCTCTGGCGCTTTCCCATCGTTGCATCCATCCCCCTCATGTTGGTGCTCGGGTTGCCCCTACATGGTTTTATTTTCTTTTGTTAGCAAATACTCTCGTAATAAATATGCATTAAAAAAAGGAAATCAATCTCACATTAGTTAAAATTGAGAGAGTGAGGTGATATATATTAAGTTCGATGCATTCTGACAAACATAAAATTTTAGATTAAATTGATATACAAAATTATATATGTTAATATTGACTAATTTAATTGGACTCATCAATTTTTAACATAGTAGTCAAGTCTAAATAAAAAATATAAATGTTGATTCTAGCCCTAACCAATGATATATATTATGTTGACCCACAATTTAATGAGCCTAAAATTTTAGGTGGTATTAAAGCTTTAGTTATAAAGATTAATAAAAAGCTATATGTTAACTATAGCCAATTGCTAAATAAGTTTCAATAGGTATATATGGTATATATAGTTTCACCCAGTGATATATCTTGGGTTTGGTATACAATCCAACCACATCACAATATATGCAACAGGTAATATAAAGTCAAAAAATATCAATAATAATAATATGTAAAAAGATTGTGAAGTCTGTCACATGTGTCATCACTCATGTAATTAGCTTGTAGGACACCTGTAATCAATAATCTTTCACTTGACCTAAAGCTAATCAATTATGTGTCTAATCCCTATCTGATCCCTGTGACGCTCAAAGACAATCCGAGACGACTTCGTTAACAGATCTACAATATTATTTTCAGATGAATCTCTTTTCATTGCTACATCTCTATGGGCCATGATTTCACTGATTAGGTGGAATCGCTTTAGAACATGCTTAGACTTATGTTGAGATATGAGTTCCTTTACTTAAGTAAAATCGCCTTGTTATTGTTGCAATATATGGGAATCTGCTCCTCGCTACTCGATATGACTCCTAAATCCGCGATGAACTTCTTCATCCAAACTCTCTCCTTTGTTGCTTTTGCTATAATAATGTACTTCACATATGTGGTCGAGTCAGTGGTAATATCTTGCTTAAAACTATTCCAGCTTACTGCTCCTCCATTCAGGGTGAAGACATACCCTGAGTTTGACTTGCTATCATCGACATCGGACTGGAAACTCGAGTCTGTGTAGCCCTAAACCTAGAGGATACCTTCTTCGTGTACCAATAAAAGATTCTTAGTCCTTCTTAAGTACTTAAAGATGGACTCTACTACCTTCTACTATTCCAATCCTGGATCCACCTAATATTTGCTCATGACACTCAAAGCATGCACTATATTAGGCTTGGTACATAGCATAACATATATGATGGACCCTATCACTAATGCATATGGTATTCTATCCATGTATGCCCTTTCTTCAGGAGTCTTTGGGGATATACTCCTAGAAAATGATATTTCATTTCTCATCGATATGAGACATCTCTTGAAATTTTTTATACCAAACCTTTTGACAATAGTGTTTGTGTACTTAGACTAGGACAAGCCAAGCATCATCTTAGATCTATCTCTATAGATCTGAACCTTCAAGATATATGATGTTTCCCCTAAGGCCTTCATGGAGAAGTGTTTAAATAGCCAAGCCTTAACTGTGAAGAGCATTCCTTCATCATTCTCAATAATTAGGATATCATCCACAAACAACACCAAGTAGGTGATAGCGCTACCACTTTCCTTCCTGTACACATAAGGCTAATCTTCATTCTTAACGAAGTCATAAGATCTGATCGTCTCATCAAATCTTATGTAACTTCGAGAAGCTTGCTTTAGTCCGAACATAAACTTAAGCAACCTGCACACCTAATCTATACTTTCCTTGGACACGAATCACTTAGGCTGTATCTTATACACCTTCTCCTTGAGGTTGCTGTTGAAGAACACAATTTTCATGTCCACCTGCTAGATCTCATAGTCATAGTATGCTGCAATGACAAAAAGAATTTTGATAGATTTCAGCATGGCTATAGGTGAGAAGGTTTCGTTATAGTCAATACCTGGTCTTTGACGATACCCTTTAGCTACTAGCCTTGTCTTATAGGTCTTCAACTTTCTATCTATTTCGATCTTCTTCTTGAAGATTCATTTGCATCCATTGGATACGATACCCTCTGGTCATAAATAAGGTTTCAAACCTTGTTGGGGTACATGAAATCCATCTTGGCTTCTTGCCACTTCCTAGAATCTATGCTCATAATAGTCTCCTTGTAGGCCTTAGGATCAACATCCTAAGTATCCTCTCCATTGATATGTCCCACATATCTTTCTGGATGATGGGATACTCTACCTAACCTACGCAATGTGGGAACTTATGAGCTAGGTTCCTGAACAGACTTGACCTTTGGAATGGTGCTTGAGCTAGGTTTTCCAACCTCGCTCAACTCTATCACTCTCCCACTATTTTCACAAAGAATGTGCTCCTTCTCATGAAACACTACCCACTTGGCAACAAAGACCTTTTGATCCTTGGGATGATAAAAATAATACCCACATGTTGCCTTGGGGTATCCCACAAACTTCCACTACTCCATCCTTGATTCCAATTATCAGGGTTGTGTCTTCTAACGTGGGCAAAGTAGCCCAAAATCTTAACAACCTTATGATCGAGCTTCTTCCCTTTCCATATCATATATGGTGTAGATACTATCAACTTTATTTAGAAGGTAAGTTATGGTCTCCAGGGTATATTCCTAGAATGAGATGGGTAGGTTGGTGAAACTAATCGTGGATCGTAGCATGTGATTCCTTCTTTCTGAGACACCATTGATTTGAGGTGTATATAAGTTCTTTGAGATAGAATCTCATAGTCCTAGAGAAAATGGGTGAACTTTATACTCAAGTATGTTTCTCCTCAATATGATCGAAGAGCCTTAATACTCTTTCCGACCTGGTTCTATACTTCATTTTTATATTCCCTGAATTTCTCAAAGGCATAACCACTTATGGCCTAAGTCGACATGGGGCCATACACATCGCTCTGTATGAGTTTCAATAACTCAGTGACTCTCTCTCTGATTCCACTAAATAGAGAGTTAATCAACTTTCCACGAAGGTAAGGTTAATAAATTACATATAACTCATAGTCAAATGAACCTAAATATTCATTCTTCAACAACTTTGAATTCCTCTCTCGTGGATGTGACCTAACATACAATGTCATAGGTAAGCATTATTTATCTCATCTTATTTCCTCTTGGGCATATTTACATTCATGATATATAAATCAATCTCTAGCATAAATAAATTATAATGCAACGCTTCGCTAGTGATGATCTTATCATCCAAAATTAGTGCATAATTATTATTATTAAAAAGTAATTTATATCCACTAACTATCAAACATGAAATGAGAATAATATTTTAATAATTAAAATAATATAATAATATACATCTAATGGAATAGTAGCTCCACCCGGTAGATATAGGACGACCTCGTCAATAGCCACTATAACAACTCTTGTTCTATTACCTATCTTATGGTCCATCTCATCTCTCGCTAATCTCCTAGACTTTGCTAGAACCTGCAACGAATTATAGAAATGATAAGCACTCATTGTATCCAATATCCATGTGTTATTATAAGAATCTAACAAATGAAGATTGATTATGAATGTACTTGAAGCTTCTCCAAGCTTCTGTTTCGTCTTCTCTATAAGGTACTTTTGTAGTTACTCTTCAACTACCTATCTTTGTCGTGATGGAAGTACTAGCCTTTGTCCTTTCCTGAGTCTTTCTTGACAACCTTTGTCTTACCCGGTTTGCACTTGACCTTACCCTTCTTAAGGGACTTGTTAGCTTTCCTTTTCCTTTTGGTCTTAACAATGTAGATAACTGGCTTCTCTTTGTTGATGGTGATCTTTGCCTCCCTCAATATATTGAGCTTAGAGAGAGTCACCTCAAGCCTTTTCATGTTAAAATTCTAATAAATTATGAAAAATAAGTCTAGGAGGGACTAAAGTATGAGGTCCACACACAGGTTATTCTCTAGGATCATTTCTATACCTATGAGTTTCTCAATCTACTCAATCTTCCTCAGAACATGGTTTTGAACTGATGTTCCCTCTATCATCCTAGTACAAAAGAGACTCTTGGATATCTTATATCTCTGAGTTCTTCCCTATTCCTCAACTAGCTAGCGAAGATGAAGGAGGATGAAATTGGCATCTAAGCTTTTGTGCTGCCTCTATAGCTTAAAAGTCATCGACATATAGCACTTAGCAAGAGTGGAATCATCTATGTACTTTATATAACGAGCGATCTCATCCTAGCTTGTCCCTTTCTCTGTCGTGGGCAAAATCGTGTTAAGGATATATGTGATTTTCTCCACTGTGAGAACGATTCTATAGTTGTAAAGCCAATCCGTATAGTTTGGATGAGTGAGGCAGTTGGCATTAAGTATGCCACATAAGGAATTTACAAGCCATATGTTTCTAACAAAGAGGAGATGTAGCATAAATAAATAATATATGGATTTTACATCGAGATATGGACTTATATCTTGATTTACTCCTTTATTTTACTTGTGAATCATATGATAACCTCGACGCGTGAAACAAAAATCTCTAACAAATTTTTACCGGGGATCAGGATCCAATCAGCATCTTAATGTAACCTCGAGGGACTCAAGCAATCACACTAAGCCCAAAAAGGTAGGCAACTATTGTCAATCACAACTCTTTATGATTTTTGTCCTATTCGACCTCTGAACCATCATGGCCTCGAGGGACTCAACCAACTATGATGTTCAGTTAAGTTATCACCATCATTATAAGATGAGTTTGATTCAATGATATACCCTCGATGGACTCAACCAAGCATACCATATCCTCTGATCACCGGTGACATCTTTATGTCATAGGCAAGATCTCGAATCGCAATATAGGTGAGCATCGAGGGAGTCAACTAACTCAACCTATGTTGGGATTCAATTTTTTCCTATAACAATGGAAGGCCATGTGGGTCAATCTAATTACCTTATGTTTACCAACTTAGTAATATCCAAGAGATTTTGATTCGGTCCCCTAATTTGATGTGTCATACACATACATATGATCATGGACCATAGCCTAATATGATTGGGCCCAATCACTTGCATCATGATCTATGTGTGCATCAACGTATCTTCATGCCCTATGTCGTCAATCTCATCATCATCGGTTTTGCAGACACCTCGGTGTATCTCCACGCATCGTGATCGTCTGAATCGACCTCATGGACCCGCTAGCACCTCCACGATCCTATTACATCTTCTTATGTAATTACAACATAATCACAAGCATGTAGGCCCGACAATAAACGAGAAAAATCGAAGGCTCACAAGACCTAATAATAATAATAGTTATATATATACACATCACATCACATGGTCTATGATCATCCATCCATATCATACATTACATGTATACATCATCATATAGGACTACTAGATAAATAATAATTAATTAAACTATTTAATTAATTATTTTATTAAATTTTGAGATATCATACCATAGTGTCATGGACAAAAATATAAACAAGGTGTTCAACGTAATGCTCATGCTTGTCCGTGTCTTTCAATTTTTGTACATATTTTATACAGCAAGTAGTGAGCTTGCAGTAGGCTTGGGAGCCCTCGTTTGGTTAGCTTTCATGGTTAGTTTTGGCTTGTAAATGAGAGTCATGTCATGTGGACATTGTGGGGACTTCGGTCAATAATGGACCTTGATATTTTGTGTGCAACCGTTCAGAACTTGTAAAGTCCATAGTTATAATTTGTATTGCCTATATAAAGTGATTGCTAAAGTGGTTGCTTGTGGATCCCGTGAAAAATACTTTCTCTAACCCGTTTTCTCTTTTATAGGTCCTAAGGTACCCTAAGAGGTTTCGGAGAGGCTGACCTTTGTAGACGGGCATGCGATGATGTCGCACGACTTAGGCAAAACTAGTTAAGTTCGTGACAGATAGTATTAGAGCGGGACAAGCACATGCAAAAACACTTACCATGCAAACGTGGGAGACCTAGCTAGGCTACGTAGAGGGCAGCCAGCACGCGTGATCGTTTGGGAGAAATGGACATGGAGATGTAGGGAAAGGAATCGCTCAAAGGAGCGAGCATCCTTGATTGGCATTCAGAGGAAGGGCCAACCCTTTGCTTGAGAGGCATCACGATGACAAGCAAACTATGAAGAATACATAGCGTGTAAAGGTTGGGATGGCTGAGTTCGAGCTACAGCTTGACATTGACAACCAAACTTGATGATGCTCAAGGCAAGTAGGGAGCTTGGTAAAAGATGAGATCGTACAAAGTGGGATGTGTTGCGTAACGACCGAAAGAGTTGTGCAAAGCTCACAGAGGTGAGGGGAATTGCTAACTCGAAGAATTCGATACTCATGCAAGGGCTTGTATGCGGACGTTGGAATATTCGTGGACATCCCAAGGTGACGAAATACTCAGCGTCATAGAGCATTTAAACTTTCTCTTTGGCATAGAAAGGATATATCCGTAGGCGACTAAAGTGTGCAAAAAGTTAAGCACGTTGCTAGGCCTGTAAGGGTGCAGCGAGGGCTAAATTGGCAAAGAGTCACAAATTAGCAAGCGCATTTATGGGGGCAGAACAGTGCACAGATTGTTCAGAAGATGGAGTAGTCTAAGGGGATGACAGTCTACGAAACTTTCAGAGGAAAGAATGCAAAGAGGAAACTTGCTCCAACAAGACAGATATCTAGGAGAGATAGGTCCTGGTCCTCCTGAAGGAGAATCATATGCAGTAGATCACACATATCGAGGAAGAGTACCTCAAGACAATATCCCTACAAAGCTCAACGGACTGAGTGAGCAGCGACGACTCATTGCATGATCTCGAATGAAGTAATGCATTGGTGGATGCAAGAGAGCGACAATGACAGCATCATACAAAGGCACACTTGGAGTCGATGTGAAAATCAGACTCAATAGAGGTTGACCCGTGGAATGGTTGGCGCGAGGGCCACCATCAACTCAATGTAAATCAAGAGGTCGAGCAACTTGGGTGGAACTTGGTGAAGTATCCAAGCCCCATGAAGGGAGTCGACGAAGAAGATGGAACATGGAGCGGAGGCACGGAGCTTTCCTTGGACAGTGGTTAAGGACATGAACTCTTGTAGAGACAAGAGTGAGATTATGTCATTCCATAGGTTCTTCATTTTGATGGGGCAGACTCATCTTGTATGGTGCCAAAGACGAAGGGAGCTTCGAGGCACATGCACTTTGTCTCAGTGATACATTTGACTTAGGAACTAAGGTGATTCAACTTACGAAAGTGAAGTTGGTATTAAAAGGCCTTAGCATGGGGCAAGAGGACATGGAGACGGGTACTCTTAAAGAATATGCCATAGTGCTACCATTTGAGTTATCACGAAGAAAGTAGTGCACAGCGGAGATTGTGCTGGTGGGGATAGAGGCCCAGGATCCAGACAACGGTGCACCAATTTTAGCAAAGTCTGGGGACTTCGAGAGCTACTAAGCAACAGACTGTCCTAGAGTGATGCTTCACTCGAGTGTGACCCGGGAATAGGTGGGCGAAAGTGAATTGCCAAAGAAGCGAACACTTTCGGAGATGGCTAAGGCCCTACTATATGCTTGCAGAGGTCATACATAGAGAAATCGTAGTTTGAGTTCATCACACAAGAATTGATTATAATGAAAATATCACCAGGAGGCGATATGGTGCAGCGGATCGTGGTGGAATGGTTCATGGCAATACAACAAATGTGAAGGCATCCCATGAGGGATGTGATCATACAGAGGTATGATCAGGAGCTACTGGGAGCTCTACTTCGGTGAGCAACAAAACGATAAGAAGGGCTATGGATTCAAGGAGTGAATGTCATGGTATCATAGCGATGGGTCTTTCGTGTTTGCGCATTGAAGCTTTTATTGGATGAAAGCCTTGGTCAGCAGCATATGGGGGCTATGTACCACCGAGGGTGCAAGTACCAACGAGTTCCATAGGGGGGGAGGGACTTGATTATACAAAGGTATGATCGGAGCGACTGGAGACTTAGACTGCTTCAATGCTAACATTCGCTTAAGGGAGCTCGGTAAGTTAGAGGACAAGGCCGAGTAAACCGAACGTTGCTGCCAAGGAAGCTAAGGAGAATAGTATCGGTACGAGCCTTGCAACAAGATGGTGGGGGCCATGCATGAGAGTTACAGTCTGTCTTTCCATCGAGCAAGAGAATTGTTTAGGGAACACAGGGGTGTTGAAGCATGTGGCTGAAAGGGGCTAGGAAGCGATGACGAGTTCAGAGAGGCTCAGCTACCCAAAAGTAAAGCATCGGTCAAAAAGGATGTAGACTCGAAGGAGTTCCACGTTGCCGTAGAGGCGAATCTATCTTGAAGGTAGGGACGCAAATGCAAGGCAATAGATAGTAGAGCCATGGGCTTGGTAGCACCATGGTACCGTAGAGGCAGGACTTCCGTGGAGTCATCGATCCCTTGCTCTAATGGAGGGAGAGCATTAGTCATGAAAGGGGTCGATGAAGTGGAGAATACAGAGGCAAACTCTAAGTACTAGGACAAGGTGGAAGGGCAAAGGCCAAATAACTTCATAAGATCGGTGTTTAACGGGCTTCTCATCAAGATAGCTGAAAATGGAGACTTCGGGTTGATGTAAGAGTGCTAGACCAAGGAACGAAGTAGGTAGTACGTGGTGCTATACCTCTTCTACTCAGAGGAGCAGGCGACAAAGATGATGGAGAATATGGTACAATCCCAAAGGCAACCAAAACTATCGAAAACTTGCTCCAAGTTAGGGTGAAATTTTGCTCTTTTTGGGCAAAACTTCTTGCATTCCGAAAGTTTGATGGCAGAGAAAAAGCGAATCATAATAACTAGCTTGATGCATAAAGTATAATCTCGAGGAGACTGGTGAAGTCAAGTAACTTTTCCTTCCTCAACTTCTAAGAGAATGGGCAAAACCGAGTACCCCAATTCCCTTATTTATCTTATAGAGGAGCTCTACACAAGTTCAAAAGACCCTTCAAAAAAATCTAATAGAAGATGAGTTGTCAAATCCTCACTAATGGTGATCAGTGCTACTAAGAGTAGATTATCCGCTTCATTTCCCAATAGAAGGCCAACGAGAGCAAAAGTGATGCGAACCTACTTGGAAGTGACAATTAAGTTGACGAAGAATTGATGGACAAATTTTGTGAAGGAAAGACCTAAAAAACTTTAGTCTGTGAGGCGATGCTCATTAAAGCTCCAACAAGTATCCACCCAGTTTAAGCGACATGAGATAATGAGATACTAATGCAAAATAAAGGTATTTTCCTTTATTAAAAGGATCCGTAAGAATCAACAAGGATCAACACAACTTAGTTGACCCCACACTAGAGTCAGTCATTAGCGAGTTGAAGTAGCATGGTGGATCATAGTTCGACTACTCAACAACAGCGACGGAGAGCAGTTGGGAGCCAAGAGGTGTATTGTAGCTAGAGTAGAAGATCAAAGATTCAATAAAAGGCACAGAGATGTAGTGTCTGCATCAACTTCAATGAGGACGTCGAAAGAATAAGTGGGGGAGAATGTCACTGACAAAAATATAAACAAGGTGTTCGACGTAATGCTCATGCTTATCCGTGTCTTTCAATTTTTGTACATGCTTTGTACAACAAGTAGCAGGCTTGCAGTAGGCTTGGTAGCCCTTGTTTGGTTAGCTTTCATGGCCAATTTTGACTTGTAAATGATAGTCGTGTCATGTGGATACTTGTGGGGACTTCGGTCTGTAATGGACCTTGATCCTTTGTGTGCAACCGTTCAAAACTTGTAAAGTCTATAGTTATAATTTATATTGGCTATATAAAGTGTTTGTTAAATTGGTTATTTGTGGATCCTGTGGGAAATGCTTTCTCTAACCTATTTTCTCTTATGTAGGTCCTAAGAGACCCTAGGAGGTTTCAGGGAGGTTGACCTTTACAAACGGACATGCGATGATGTCGTATGACTTAGGCAAAACCAACTAAGTTCATGACAATAGGGTGCCCCACATAGCAAGAAAAAGCCAATATGTGGCTAGGAAACCCTAGGCACTTGGTGTTATGATTAATTAGCACTAAGAGAGGGGGGGGGGGGGTGTGTGAATTAGTGCAAGAGTAAATTAACATTTTAAACAAAAACTTTTCGCTTGAAGCAAGATAAAAAAATCACAAGCTTTTCGTTTAAGTTAAGCAAGTGAATCTTATAGAGAAGTGCTAAGCTTCTTGCTTAAAGATGACTTAAAAGAACAAGCAAATCCGAATAAGGAGATAGACAATATCATAAGTGAAGTGCTTGATTTCGAAGCCTTAATTTTAAAATGTAAATAAAAATTGGAAGCGTCTATTAGTGTTTTGAAATCAATTAAGAACTCGGCAATTGTAAGCAGTAAATCAAAGAAGTAGTTCGACACTAATCGGCCTACGTCTACTTCTAAGTCCTCCTTCTTGAGGTACACCGGTGTCCACTACTGATCTTCTTTGGGTGAAGACCAAACCCTTATACTTGAGCCTATAAAGGAGACAAGATGACAACTCTTTGATCACTCCCTTATCTCTTTTCTTTTTCTTACAATCCACACAAGTTTTTTAAAGAATTTTATCCCCCAAATTGTTATATAGAATGCAAGAAAACTTGGGATATTTATAGCCCCAAATGGCTTCAGAATTTTGGAACAAAAATTTAAACTCACCCGAAAAATCCAGGTACGGGCGGTTCACCCGCCGACCTGGGCAGGTCAATAGCTGAAAGTGCCCAGATTCCTGGGTATGGGCGGGCGGTTCAGCCGCCCAGCCTGGGCAGTTCAGCCACTGACAACCGCTCGGAATCCTGGGTATGGTCGGTTGAATTGCTGGCCACCGGCGGTTCAGCTAGCGAGAATTCCGAAAAAGTGATTCCCTTCACTTTTCCAATCCCAATTTGAACTATCAGTTGACCAATCCCCTAGTCAACTAATTGAGCTCGACCTGAGCTCAATCACACCCCATAGTGGACCTGATTACCTATTTGAGTTGATTTACAAATCACTCTCAAATTAGACTCACTCTTAACTTACGACTTAAAGATTACAATCAAACATGACCACCGAGCTTACGATCTCACTCCCGCAATCCGACAACCTCTAGATTCTACAATGGTGAGTCTTATAGTTTTCCTCCGACGATCTCTCGGTGTGTTCCTGTGATCTTCCCGATCCCTTCGGCGAATCTCCTAGCGAACTCCCGACAAGCTCCCTCCGCATCGTCCAATCCTTGGCCCGATGCCAAAGCTTGATCTTGGGTCCATGTCTAATCTGTAACTCCTTCTCCCATTGATACTAACTACAACTTAATTAATTATAATAATTAATAGTCACAAGTCCACTTCAAGACCTTCCCAACTCCCGGCAAGCCTTTTGGCTACCCTCGACAATCTTCCGACGAGTCTCGATCTTCTTCCAGCAAACTCCCTTGCACCATCCTAGCAAACTCCGGATACCCTCGACGAGCTCCCGACGCACTCATGCCGAGTTCCCAACTGCATTGTTCGAACTCCGGCCCGATGCATGGACTTGACTTTGGCCAAATCTCTAATTGTCATATTCTCTCTATCGTAGTTACTCATGCATTAATCAACTCTAACAACACATGTTAGATTAATAACTCATTAATTGATTCATTATCAAAATATGAGATTCAACAATCTCCTCCTTTTTTATGATGATAATCAATTGATGATAGGAGTTAATCCAAACTCCCCCTAAATCCATGCCACTTAAATTTAAGAGAATCACATACTGTTAAATTCAAACAATCAACATTCTACACAAATTTCAATATAAATTTACATCAAGTTATTAAATCATGAGTTTCAAAAAGAAATCCAAGATATCTAAGTATATTAGTATTATGTGTCATCAATGTATATTTCTTAATATCATGTGTCATCAATGTATATTTCTTAATGTTATGTGTCATTAATATATATTTCTCCCCCTTTGTCATCTACAAAATGGTGAAATTAGGGCTAAGGATTTTAAGGCACATGAGTTTTTACTCCCCCTTTGTAAAATATGACATAAGTCATAAAGAATTTTCTTTCTCTTATTAAAAAAGAGGAAAGAAAATAAGGGAGGAGTTGTAAAACATCATTAAGAAGAGCTCTTAATAAATTTTAAAAAGAATATTAAGATGAGCTCAAAAGTCCAAGAGATTTAAAGACTACTTATGAATTTCAAATGTAGCAATTCATCATCTTCATGCAATTTTTCTCCCTTTTTTGTAAATAGTAAAAACATGGAGAAAGTTTTCAAAAACATTATCACGAAAAGCTTTAATCTCATGAAATCTAGATTAGCAATTCATATATATTTCCATGATTTAGCATTCTTAACTCTCAACCTCAATCTTGTAGTTATAAAATTTAAAAGAATATTTCGAATATGAGCTCAACAAATTATCATGTATATTCTCAAAATCATCATTATATGCATGATCATCATACATGATTTCACATCATCATACCTTCTCCCCCTTTGTCATCAATAAAAAGAAGAAATGTAATTAGCAAGTTTTTGATATATGAAAGTTTAGCAATTTAGAAAATTTTTCATCACTTTAGAACATGCAAGCTAGTGAGTTCTTTCTTCTCTTTTGAGAAGTGCAAGATAGCAAATTTTTACTTCCTTTGCAATGTTGAGGCTAGCAATCATGCAAACTAACAAGTTGGCAAGTGTTAGTATATATATTTTTTTGAGAATGTGAGGTTAAGCAAAATTTTTGCTTCTTTTGAGATTTACAAGATAGCACTTCTTGCTTCTTTTTTTAAATAAGCAAGTTAGCAAGTTTTGCTCCCCTTTGTCATTGTCAAAAAGAAGGAATGGTTACAATAGTGTAAAAGTTTTCCTATTGCATCATTTTTAAATCATCATATAAAATACATCAAGAAAAATTAACATGATGATGAGATATATAATTCATGAAGATAAATTTTGAATATCAAGAGACAAATCATATGAGAAACAAATAAAATCTCTTGATTCATGCATAAGAAATATCAAGTTGTCAAGATTTTGATTCATAAAAGATTTCAAGTTATAATTATGAGGAATCAAAATTATGATATGGTAAAGAACTCATTCAATTTCAAAATCATCAAAAACACTTTCAAGAGATTTAAAATAAAATTAATAGACTTATTGGTCTCTTGAAATGCTAGTTTTTTCTTTCTCCCCTTTGTGTGAACAAGAAGGTAGAATCAAGGTCGTGAAGTGAAAAACATCATATCACAAAAATACTAAATTTTATAGATGTGAATTTCAAAATCTAAGAAAAAATTAAAAGCTACCCATATAATTTAGTTCATCATATGCCAATTTCAAACAAAGTAACAAATCAAGCAAATCATATCTCATGTAGATTTTGATAATAATCATCAATAATTTCAAAAGAAAATATGATAGTAGATTAAGCTCAAATTGTAAATCCAATATTTTGCATGCATTTAGAAAGTTCTAATTTTCTTCTAAGCTTTGTTCCTCATTCAATGTTATTATATCTAATTTTCTTCCGATCATATTTGTAATTTTATTTATTCTTTTTGGTCATTGTCACAGAATGGTATACTTTCATTTCATCCATATTCAATTAATGCCCAAAAGTATAAGAGGTATCATGTCATTAAAAATAAAAATTCAAATCTAAAAGATATATTATGTATTGCCAAATAAAATTATCAACTCATGCATATGTGATTTAATTTTTAACTTATTATATTCATGAGTTGTGAAATAAATTATGTCAAGAAAGATATTAATATCAAAAGACATTCATGAATATTAAAGACATGATTTAATTTAATAAATCCCTTCTAGATGATAAAATAGAATCTTAAGAGATCAAAGAAGAGTCTTCATTCATAAAGATATCAAATTATTGATATCAAAATCATATGTTAATTTTAAGGAAGAAAAAGTAGAAGATCTTGATTTATATATATGAAACTTCAAGTTTTCAAAAATATGGTTCATAAGAAAATTTTCAAATTATAGATCTGAAGAGATAAATTATGATTCATTTATATGACTTTCTTTGAACAAATTTATATAAGGATTTCAAATTATAATTTTTTTAACTTGTCAAGATCATGATAAAATCATCAAAATATCAATAACATTGGATAGATTCATCAATCTCTTTTTAAAACAAAATCATTTGAAAACTTATCCAAAATCATCATAAAAAATCGCTTTTCAAAAAATTCAATGAAGGCATCATAGATTAGTTTTCAATAGCTAAAGTTCTATAATCCATTTTCACAGTTTTTAATAATAATAGTATCATTTTATCTCTTGTCGAAGGATTCATAGGATAAAAATATTTTTAAGATTAATTATCCTCATTTTGGTTGTTTCATATGATTTCTTTTAAGAATGATTTTCAAATCAATGAATTTTCGTTTAAGGCCAAAAACCAAATTTTATTTTAAAATGGTCATTACTATAACACATAAAACATCTTCAAAGAATAAATTTAACCTATCTCAATTTCAAAATTTAAATGAGTCTAACTCTTTACACATAGTGCAAAGAGTTGACAAACTCATTTTCAAAATACCTAAAAATGAAGCATATATATTTTCAATGCTCAAATTCTAACATTCAACATAAGCATTCAATTATTATGACTTTTCAATCAATATAACATTTAAATCAATCATTCCACAAACTTAGTCAATATTTAAAGTATTTAATAATAGTCTTTACATTCAAATCAATGATTTTGAAACTATTATTCAATCATCATTAAAATCTCATTTTTCATAAATTTGATTGTATATATTTTTCATTAAAAATAGCTATTTTTTTTTGTTCTAATTCTAGTATGCTCTATCTATGCATCATTAATGAATCATCCATAAGATTTATTACCAATAATTTTATTTTCAATAATTTTTCTTGTCATTTACTTAGGCTAGTGAGCTTGAAAGATTGTTAGATCTTAAGTCATGAGTCTTGAGCATCTAAAACATTGTTTAGTGCTCCTAGCTTTGTTGGGAGACAAATTTATAAGAAAGATTTAGGTACCCATTTTACATTGAGACTTATATAAAGAACTTTGTCTTTCTTATCTAATGGTTCTTGGTAGTTTGTTGTTCCCTTAGGAACCAAAACTAACTTGTAAGGACTATAATTTTTAAATAGACATTTGTTTGCTTTATGTCCTAATCTACCACAAAAAATATATTTTATTTTTGGTGGTAAATTTAAGGTAGGTCCTTTAACAAATATGGTTGGCTTTTGTTAAATGTTTCCAACAAAGCTTATGTCATTTCTTTTATTAATATGACCCTTATTGGCAAAGATCATATTTATGAATTTATTTCTAATTTTAAAATTTTCTAATGTTGACTTAAGCATGATATTTTCTTCTTTAATGTTGTCTAACATTTCACATTTAGAACTAGGATTATGTGACACTAATAACTCATGCATTTCATCAACTTTACTAACTAACAAATCATGTTCATTTTTAAGCAACTTAAAAGATTTGCTAAGTTTTCTAAACTCATGAAACAAATCATTGAACATGTTTAATAATTCTGAAAAAAAGTACATAATGAATCAGTAACCTCATCATCGATAGCCATAAGAGCGAGGTTCTCTACTTCTTGGTTGTGCATTTCATCTTTGGAGCTCCTCAACTTCTTGCGTTCATAGCAAGAGGTTTTGTCCATCTTTAGATCATTTTTAAGGTTCATGTTCATTAATTTATCTGGTTCATTTGTCAAGGATTCAAAGCCCTGATCACTCGAGATTTCACTCGAGGAGTCATATGTTCTCAGTTCAAATTTCTTCCTATTGTTTGGAAGGTGTTCTTTAAATTCATTTTTAGAAGTATTTTCATTTACTGATTCATTTAGATTAGTTGTGATTTCATATGTCATTTCTAATGTATGCCATATATCGAAAGCCGAATCAAAACAAGAAACCCGATCAAATTTATTTTTATCAAGTGCATAATATAAGACATTCATAGCCTTCGCATTCAATAAAAATATTTATTTTTCATAATCATTCCAATCATTTGTTGGATTGGATGACTTCTGAAAACCTTTTTCAACAATACACCACAAATCAAGATCTATCGAAATAAAAAAGATACGTATTCATATTTTTCAAGATATGTAGTCTATCCCATTAAACATAGGACTTGATGTATTGATCCTCGTTAATGCTGAAAAGAGCCATTTCTCTTAGGTGTTAAACCCAATGAGAAAAAATATGGCTATGATATCAATTGTTAGGATCAATTGGCACTAAGAGAGGGGGGGGGGGGTGAATTAGTATAAGTGTAAATTAACGTTTTAAACAAAAAAATTTCACTTGAAGCAATGTAGAAAATCCAAAACTTTTTGTTTAAGTTAAGCAAGTGAATCTTATAGAGAAATACTAAGCTTCTTGCTTAAAAACGACTTAAAAGAATAAGCAAATCCGAATAAGGAGATAGACAATATCATAAGTGAAGTGCTTGATTTCGAAGTCTTAATTTCAAAACGTAAATAAAAATTTGAGTCGTCTATTAGTGTTTTGAAATCAATTAAGAACCCGACAATTGAAAGCAGTAAATCAAAGAAGTAAGAACACTTACAATTATAGTGGTTCGGCACTAACCGGCCTACGTCCACTTCCGAGTCCTTTTCCTTGAGGCACATCGGTGTCCACTACTGATATTCTTTGGGTGAAGACCAAACCCTTACACTTGAGCTTACAAGGGAGACAAGATGATAACTCTTTGATCACTCCCTTACCCCTTTTCTTTTTTTTTTACAATCCACACAAGTTTTTCATAGAATTTTATCCCCCAAATTGTTATACAGAATGCAAGAAAACTTGGGGTATTTATCCCCAAATGGCTTCAGAATTTGGGAGCCAAAATTCAAACTCACCCAAAAAATCTGGGTACGGGTGGTTCACCTACCGACCTAGGCCGGTCAACCGTCGAAAGTACCCAAATTCCTGGGTATGGGCGATTCAGCCGCCCAGCCTGGGTGGTTCAGCTACTGACAGCCACCCGGAATCCTGGGTACGATCAGTTGAACCACCGCCCTCCGGCGATTCAACCGGCGGGAATCTCAAAAATGTGATTCCCTTTACTTTTCCAATCTTGATTTGAACCATCAGTTGACCAATCCCTTTGTCAACTAATTGAGCTCGACTTGAGCTCAATCATGCCCTATATTATCTCGATTGCCTCTTTGAGTTGATTTTCAAATCACACTTAAATTAGACTCACTCTTAACCTATGACTTAAATATTACAATCAAATATGACCACCAAGCTTACGACCTCACTCACGCAATTCAGCAACCTCGGGATTCCACAGCGACAAGTCTCATAGTCTTCCTCCGGCGATCTCCCAGCGTGTTCCTAGCGAGCTTCCCGATCCCTTCGACGAATCTCCTAGCGAACTCCCGATGAGCTCCCTTTGTATCATCCAATCCTTGGCCCAATGCCTAAGCTTGATCTTGGGTCCATATCTGATTTGTAACTCCTTCTCTCATCATGGTTAAACTTACACGATGCTAACTATAACTTAATTAATTATAATCATTAATAGCCATAATTCCACTTCAAGACCTTTCCAACTCCCGGCAAGCCTTTCGGCTACTCCCGATAATCTTCTGGCGAGTCTCAGTCTTCTTCCGGCAAACTCCCTTGCGCCATCCTGGCAAACTCCCGATACCCTCGGCGAGCTCCCGACGCACTCCTAGCGAGTTCCCAACTGTATCGTCCGAACCCCGGCCCGATGCATGGACTTCACTTTGGCCAAACCACTAATTGTCATTTTCTCTCTGTCGTAGTTAATCCTATATTAATGAACTCTAATAACACATGTTAGATCAATAACCCATCAATTGATTTCATCATTAAAATATGAGATTCAACACTAGGGACACTGTTGTGGCCAGGAGTCCCTTGTCATAGGTGTCACAGACTTGGCTGGTTTTACCTAAGTCGTGCGGCACCTTTGCGAGTCAGTCCGCAAAGGTCAGCTTCTTCGAAACTTTCTAGCATCCCTTAGGATCTACAAAAGAGAAAACGGGTTAGATGAAGCACTTCCAATGGGATCCACAAGTAACAGCTTTAGCAAACACTTTATATAGCCAATACAAATTACTACTATGGCTTTACAAGTTGTGAACAGTTACACATATAGGATAATGGTCCATTACAGACCGAAGTCCCCACAAGTGCATATATGACACAACTCCCATTTATAAGCTGAAACTAGCCACAAAAGATAACCAAACAACGACTGCCAAGCCTACTGCAAGCCTGCTACTTGCTGTACAAAGAATGTACAAAAACCGACGGACACGAACAAACATGAGCATTACATCAAACATATTATTTATATTTTTATCTATGACATTCTGCCCCACTTATTCCTTCGACGTCCTCATTGAAGCCGCTATAGATGCTGCATCTCCTCGCCTTTTGCTGAATCTCCAATCTTCTGCTTTGGTTGCAACATGCCTCTTGGCTCCTATCTACTCTTCGCCACTGTTGTTGAGTATTCAAACTCTGATCCATCGTGCACTTTAACTCGCCAATAACTGACTTTGTTGTGGGGTTGGTTAAGCTGTGTTGATCCTTGTTGATTCCTACGGATCCTTCTGATGAAGAAAAAGACCTTCCTTGTTATACGCTAATATCACAATGATCTCATGTTGCTTAAACTGGGTGGATGTTTATTGGAGCTTTAACGAGCATTGCCTCGCAGACTTTAAAATTTTTGAGGTCCTTCCTTAACAAAATTCGCTCATTGATCCTTCTTCAACTTTAGTTGTCACTTCCAACTAGGTTCGCATCACTCCCGCTGTCGATTGACATTCTATTGAGAAATGAAGCGGACAATCTACAGTAGTATTGATCACCAACAGTGAGAATTTGACAACTATTATCTTCCATAAGCTTTCATTGAAGGGTCACTGAACTTGTGCATAACAGCTCTACTAGATAAATAAGAGAATCAGGGTACTAAGTTTTGCCCGTTCTCTTTGAGTTGAGAAGGCAAATGTTACTTGATTTCACCCACCTCCTTGAGGTATGAGAACTGAGGTACTTGGTTTCGCCCACTCTCTTGAGTTGAGAAGGCAAATGTTACTTGATTTCGCCTGTCACCTCGAGGTTGTACTTTATACATCGAGCTGGTTACTAGTATTTCGTTTGCCTTTTGCTAACACTTTTGAAGCACTCGAAGTGTTTGCACTCTTTGTGTTGAGTTAACTACTGTAATTCGCCTTCCAACTGTCATCAAACTTTTGGAATACAAGAAGTTTTGCTCGAAAAGAGCAAAAAAATCTTACCCCAACTTAGAGTCCCCTAACTTGGAGTAAGTCTTTGATAGTTCTCATCACCTCTAGGATTGTACCGTCTTCTCCATCATCTTTGTCGCCTACTCCTCTGGGTAGAAAAGGTACAATAACATATACTACCTACTTCTTTCTTGGTCGAGCACTCTTGCATCAATCCGAAGTCCCTCACTTTCGGCTATCTTAATGAGAAGCCCGTCGACTCCCTTCATGCGGCTTGAATAATTCATCAAGTTCCACCTAAGTTGCTCCGCCTCTCGATTTGCATTGAGTTAATGGTGGCCCTCATGCCCACCATTCCACGGGTCAGCCCTCCAATGAGTTTGATTTACACATCGACTCTAAGTGTGCCTTCGTATGATGTTGTCATTGTTGCTCCCCCACTTGATCTCGCAAAGCATCCACCAATGCATTACTTCATTCGAGATCATGCAATGACTCGTCGCTACTCGTTCGGTCCATTGAGCTTTGTAGATATATTATCTTGAAGAACTCTTCCTCAACATGTGAGGCCCGCTGCACATGATTCTCCCCTTGTAGAACCAGGACCTATCCCTCCTAGGTATCTGTCCCATTGGAGTAGCTTTTCTCTTTGTATTGTTTCCTCTGGAAGTTTCAGAGACCACAATCTCCTTGGACTACTTCGTCTTATTGAACAATAGGTGCATTGTTCTGCCCCCCTGCAAATACGATTGTTAGATTGTGACTCTTTGCCAATACAGCCCTGGTACACCCTTCAAGGCCTAGCAACATTCTGAACTTATTGCACACTTCAGTCTCCTATGGACGTATCCATTCCATGCCGAAGAAAAAGTTTCAGTGCTCTATGGCGCTAAGTTTCGATCACCTTGGGATGGCCACGAACACTCCATCGTCCGTATATAAGCCTTTGCATGAGTACCAAATTCTTCGAGTTAGCAATTTACTCACCTCTGTGAGCTTTATATAACTCTTTCGGTCGTTGAGCAACACATCCCACTTTGTACGATCTCATCTTTTACCAAGCGCCCTGCTTGCCTTGAGCACCGTCAAGTTTGGTTGCCAATGTCGAGCTATAGCTCGAACTCAGCCATCCCAATCTTTATGCGCTACACATTCTTTCTAGCTTGCCTGTCCTCGTGATGCCTCTCGCATAAAGGGTTGGTCATTCCTCTGAATGCCAATCAAGGATGTCTGCTCCTCTAAGCGACTCATTTCCCTACATCTCCATGTCCATTTCTTCTAAACGATTGTACGTGTTGGCTACCCTCCATGCAGCCCAGCTTGGTCCTCGACGTCTGCATGGCAAGTGTTTCTACATGTGCTTGTCATGCTCTGATACCAAAATGTCACAGACTTAGTTGGTTTTGCCTAAGTTGTGCGATACTCTTGCGAGTCCATTCACAAAGGTCAGCCTATCCGAAACCTCCTAGGGTCCCTTAGAACCTACAAAAGAGAAAACGGGTTAGAGGAAGCACTTCCTACGGGATCACAAGCAACGGCTTTAGTAAATACTTTATATAGCCAATACAAATTACAACTATGGACTTTACAGGTTCTGAACAATTGCATACAAAGGATAATGGTCAATTATAGACCGAAGTCCCTATAAGTGCCTATATGACACAACTCTCATTTACAAGCCGAAATCGGTCATAAAAGATAACCAAACGAGGGCTACCAAGCTTATTGCAAGCCCTCTACTTGTTGTACAAAGAATATACAAAAACTGAAGGATAGGAACAAATATGAGCATTACATCAAACACCTTGTTTATATTTCGGTCCGTGACACAGGGTAGCCTTAGGTTGCCAAGAAATCCTTTCTCCTAAAGTGTCCTTTGCAACCATGAGGCTTAGCTGCAATATGCTATGGGCCACCAGCAAAGCCTTGGCAGCCATGCTACTCCCTGCGGCCAGGAATCTCTAACAGCATGGTTACTCGCTGCGGTTAGGAAACCCTAGCCGCTAGGGTTCCCGATGCGGCTAGGACTCCTTGGTCGCTTGGGACCTTACTGCTTGGTCAAGAGCAGTATGGCTACTATTGGTTGGCAGCTAATGGCTAGGCCGAGAGCCTCTTCTAGGGCTATTGGCCAAGGTTGCAACCAGCCTTTGGCCGATCCATCGGGCAATAGCAGTTGCTGCCTTTTTCTCCCTCTTTTGCATCAACAATTTTGATATTAAAAGGCCTATCTACAATAATATGACTCCAGCAGGGTTGAGTCCTAATCACTTAGAAGTAATCAATAAGAACCCCGTGAGATTGTAATAAAACCCCACCTAGTCACTTCTATCTTATAGAGAAGTGTGGCTAGGGTTTATTTTGGGGCCTTAGGGTTTAGAGGCCATCGCCCCCTTTACTGGGCTAGTCGGCCAAGGTTTCCCCTTGCTTAGGTTGGCTATAGAGCCAACCTAGCTGCCACCTGTTCCCTCTAAGGCAGGTAGGCTATATAAGGGGCAAAAGAGTAATTTTAGTTAGGCAAGCACCCCATGGGCTAGGGTTTGTAACCCTATATAATGATGTAGCCGCCCCCTCTCTTTTATCAAACAATTATCATCTTTTATTCAGCCTTTGTGCCGAGTCTAGGAGGGAGGAACCCTATAGCATTCTAAGGGTTGATCCCCTTCAGCGATCAAAATCTATAGGGCTCCTTCTGGGGTCTTATCATTTGGTATCAGAGCCACGTTCCTGCTGCCCTGTAGCCATCTCAGCCGCCTCCACCTTCCCAAGCAATTGCCATAATTGCTTTTGACATCGCCTCCATCGTCACCCACCAAGCCGCAGATCCATCAATCTGCTTCCTTCCTCTGCATCAACATCAAAGATCTAGTAAAAACTCCAAAGCCCATGCCTCTTGCTATTGTTATTCCTCTATCTTATATGTGGAAGAAGTTTTTTCAAAATTTCCTTGCTGTAAAATTTTACCGTCGCAAACGTTATCATCATTGCAAAGGCAAAACACTACAGAAATTTTCAACCGATTGTAGCTTCTTGGAACTAAACTTTTAATCATCCTTTTTGGCTGAAACTATTATACAATTTTGTAGATCATCTTAGCTTTCATCTAAGACCAATCTCATAAAAGAACTCCTTCTAGATCCGGACTTATAGCAGTGTGATTCTTCATCGCGCAGTTCTAAAATTTTACGATGGAGAATCTGCCTTCCGTCTATTGGCCTCTTGAAACCAAACTTTTGTTCATCCTTTTTGGCCAAAATTTTTATCCAATCCCAAGGATCAACTTGGCTTTCATCTGGGATTGATTTCTTGAAAAAATTTCTTCTGGAACCGGTTTTCTTGTGCAATCTTTCACCAGCACGTAGTTCTAGAATTTTTACGATGAAGGATCTACCTTTTGTCTTTTGCCCTATTTCCCTACAGTTATGCTGCCAAAATTTTATCAAACTTTTTATTGGTATTCCCAACATCCAAACCAAGGGTTTTTGCATAATTTTCTTGAACTTTCATATGGAAATTACGTCGAGAAGTCATCGTTTCTCTGACGTAAAATCTGTTCGACAGGATTGCACATCGTAGCACTTTGTTTCATCAAATTCTATCAGATTTTAGTGCTATTTTTTGTGGGATTTTGGAATCGCTTTTCCTCATCACCAAACCCTACCATCCTCACCAAAAACCCTTCAAAACCCTACCCTAAACTGAAACCAAATAGCCACCCAAATCAGCCTTAAACCGCAGCCTACTCCCATCCAAACTTATTCACCTTCCAATCGGCCACCCCCTTCTCCAAAATTCTCATGCCACTAACCCGACAACAAAAGAGAGATCTCATTATTATAGATTTAGAGACATACACCATGGCATCATAGGAGGCCATCAATTCCAAGTTCGAAGCCTTTGAAAGCCGCATGGAGGAGAAGATGCGATCAATTTTTGTCGAATTTAGCATGGGCTGACCATCAAGCGCGAGGAAGTCACACCATGGAGAGACTTCAGATCGGTGAGATGATCCTCAAGAGTATAGACACATCACCTCTGATCCCAACAATCCATGCATGAAGGTTGACTTCCCAAGATGGGAAGAAGGAGACCCGATCGGATAGATCTCGCGTGCAGAGCGCTATTTTTGATTCTACCGAACCGCCGACGCTACACGGGTGGAGATTGCTACCATACACCTCGAGGGAGATGCTATTCAGTGGTTCAATTGGTTTGAACACACCCATGGAGGACTCTCTTGGCAGGAATTTAAGGAAGGACTACTAAACCGCTTCGGACCAACCGATTTTGACAACATCGACGGACAATTAGCAAAGATTCATCAAACCTCTACAATACAAGAATACCAAACAAGGTTTGAGCGTTTATCTAACCAAACTAAGAATTGGTCTGAGAAATAACTTTTAGGTACTTTTATTGAGGGCCTAAAGTAGGAGATCTGAGGAGAAGTAAAGGCGCGGCAACCGTACACACTTATGACGGCGATTTCCTTCGCGTGTATCCAAGAAGAACGATTGAACCATGAGGTACAAAGGACAAGGGTCACTCCCCGACCAGCCATGCCGAGGCCTACTGCCCCCTCTACTGCCATCCAAGCCCCCGCTCTAAAAAAGTTGACAAGAGACGAGCTTTGCGAATGATTGGCCAAGGGGTTGTGTTGGCATTGTGACGAATCATGGAGCCGCAAACATCACTACAAAAGGGCCAGCTCCTCGTGATTGAACCAGCGGAGGATGAGGATAATGAAACATCTGAAGAAGCCCTTGAACCTGAAGAAGAAGCCATGGAGGAAGAGTCCCAACCGGCCGACTACGCAGTGCACGCATTGGCTGACTACTCCAACCCGCATATGATGAAAGTTGGAGGACTTCTAAAACAGCAACCCATCACTGTTTTCATCGACACGGGCAGCACAAATAACTTCCTAATAGTAAGGTTGCTACTTTTTTAGCACTTCAAATTGAAGGTTGCAACAAATTCGACGTAAAGGTTGTCGACGGTCGAATATTCAATTGCGACCAATGGTGCCCGCGGGTGAAACTACTCCTCCAAGACCAAGATGTGGTAGCTAATTTCTTCTTCCTACCCATCAATGATTATGAAGCCATACTCATGATCAAATGGCTCACAACACGAGGTGATATCTCCTAAAATTTTTCTAAATTAATCATGAAATTTTATTACAAAGGGAGACAAGTCACATTACAAGGCAAGCGCGGGAGCCAAATTTCCACTGTCTCGTCGCAACGAATGGAGAAAGTTTTGCACAAAGCATATAGTGGATTCTTGATGCATATCCAGCAGCCATCTAAGGGGGAGAACATACAAAATTCAGATCCTAAGCTTGCCTTCTTGCTGGATGAATTCACAGATGTTTTCACAGAACCGCACGGGTTGCCCCCTAACTGGCCACATGACCACCGCATTCCTATTCTGCCGGGCAAACCTCCAGCAAATTTATGTCTATACTGCTACCCTCACTTGCAGAAGGATGAGATTGAGAACATCGTCAAAGAGATGCTCGACACCGGGTTGATTCGACCAAGTTGCAGCCCTTACTCTTCACCGATGTTACTAGACGGTACATGGCGAATGTGTATTGATATCGGGCCTTGAACGCTATCACCATCAAGGACAAATATCCTATACCAGTCATACATGAGCTCTTGGATGAATTTAAAGGAGCCTGAGTCTTCACTAAATTGGATCTCCATTTTAGTTATCATCAGATTCAGGTATGCACTGAAGATATTTCGATAACTGCATTCTGCACGTATAACGGCCACTATGAGTTTCTGGTAATGCCTTTCGGACTTATGAGTGCTCCTTCTACTTTCCAAAGCCTGATGAATGACATCTTCCAGAGTTTTCTATGCAAGTTCATATTGGTATTTTTTGATGATATTCTCATTTATAGCCCTACGCTTGATATACATTTTCAGCACTTACGAACTATTCTAACGATTCTTTGGGAGAATACTCTTTATGTTAAACAGTCAAAGTGCAGCTTTTTACAGTGTAAAGTGGAGTATCTTAGGCACATTATATCAGAGGATGGAGTGGCGATAGACCCAACAAATATCGAGGCAATGCAAGGATGGCCGAGACCTACAAATATAAAATCACTACGCGGTTTCCTTGGACTCACGGGCTACTACCAAAAATTCCTGAAAGATTATGATAAGATCAGTGCCCCACTCACATCCTTACTGAAGAAAGACTCATTCTTGTGGTCGGATAAAGCCTCTGCAGCCTTCGAACGACTCAAGGCAACCATGACGACGACATCGGTCCTAGCACTGCCCGATTTCAGTCGCACTTTTGTCATTGAGGCCTACGCCTCAGGAGTTGGAATTGGGGCTATTCTTATGCAAGATAATTGACTCCTAATTTATACCGAGGCTTCCCCCACACTCCACATAAGATTTTTACAAGAGATACTAATTACTACCAAATTTAAAATATGGTTGGATACAGGTCCATGGCACGAACGAGGAGTACAACTAGAAGAATTACAATTCATGCTCATGCCAGATTGGGCTCTCATCATCCTAAACCATACTAGAGGGTAGTCACCATTCCGGAAGAAAGATTGGCTATCACTAAAGACTAACCATATGGCAGCACATGCAAAGAAGAAACGACCTCCCGATAAATTTCAGAATGGACGAAAAATTGAAGATCGAGTTTTTCTACACCTCCAACCCGATCAGCAGGAAACTTGAGCCTTAATGAAGTGGTCTCCCTATTTCTTTAGGCCTTGTAAAATTAGGGATCACATTGGGGCCCTAACCTGGAGATCAGATTCGCGCACTAGATCAAGATTACAATTGATCCATTAGGTATCCCACTACAAATGGAAATTTAAAGAAGACGACTCAGCCCAAATCCTTCCAACTAACACCCCAGCTAATGAGAAGGCCAAAGTTCGATTGATGATAGCATAAGAATCATATGAGGAGCTCATAGAACCTCAGCCTTGAGGACAATGCTGATTTTAAGAGGGCGGGTTTGATATGACTCCAGCAGGATTGAGTCCTAATCACTTAGAAGTAATCAATAAGAACCCTGTGAGATTATAATAAAACCCCACCTAGTCACTTCTATCATATAAAGAAGTGTGGCTAGGGTTTATTTTGGGGCCTTAGGGTTTAGAGGCCACCGCCCCCTTTATTGGGCTAGTCGGCCAGGGTTTCCCCCTGCTTAGGTCGGCTATAGAGCCAACCTAGCCACCACTTGTTCCCTCTAAGGCAGGTAGGCTATAGAAGGGGCAAAAGAGTAATTTTAGTTAGGTAAGCATCCCATGGGCTAGGGTTTGCAACTCTATATAATGATGTTGTCGCCCCCTCTCTTTTATCAAACAATTATCATCTTTTATTCAGCCTTTGTAATGAGTCTAGTAGGGAGAAACGCCTATAGGGTTCCAAGGGTTGATCCCCCTCAGCAATCAAAATCTATAGGGCTCTTTCTAAGGTCTTATCATACAACACCTCTCAACCGTAAGAAAGGGTGCTATCCAGATCTGAAAACTATGACAAAATCACAGTAAGTTACATAGAAAATAATCTATGTGATTCATCACAACACACAATTTATAGCCAATCATCACACGATGAACCTAGCTCTGATACTACTATTGGAAAACTAATAGGAGCATCACATACATAATAAAAAAATAAATATAAAATTGGTAGAGGAGAATATGATCTTCAACTACATGCATCACATACACAGTAGAAAATAAATACTACATGATCTTCCTCTACATGTGCACCCTAATGTAACACTTTTCTTCAAGAAGGGGCTGACCCTTTTTTTTGGTCCATAAGCCCCAAACAGGGGCTGTTGGCTGAGGAGAAGAGGAGGTAGAGGAGAATAGGAGAGGCGACAATAGAAAGCTCTAGCCTATGAGTCCTGAGTTCCTTCCAATTTTTAGAGGTGCATGGTAGCTTAACCCTAATGGATTCTACTAAATTGGGTATTGGATTTCTATCCAACTATCCAGGCCTCTTAGATTAGTAGATCTCTATCAAATAATATCTTAATAGTTCTTATTTGATCTTATCCAAAGGATCCAATAATACATGGGCTTATTGACTATCCAATAAAATAGGGGCTCCGTAGATATCTCATATCGGCATCTCTATTCATCACAACATCTACCATATGTGTATGCTCTCTAGGTCCAATATTGAGCTAGACATGAGTTGCACATATCAGAACTCCTTTTGACTCAGAACTCTTTCTAACTTATTGAATTGTTATCCCATACAAATTCACTCAACTCATCGACTATGGACGTACTAGACTATTACGTTATAGTCTCCAAACAGTATAAGAAATCTAATCCACTAGACCTATCTATTCTTAATTATCATTTATCTATAGTCTCTTATCTACCTAATATCCTAGAGAACATATATCTGGCATGGTACTATCAAGCCTCATACGAAATTTATCTGAGTCTCGCTCTAATCATATTCTGGTGGAGAACTCTTTTTCTCATAATCCGAATGACCTTGGCCAGGTATTTACCTAAGTAAGAATACACGGGATATTCCTCTCATGATACCGAGAGTGAATGATCCTCTATTGACACTCAATTGCTTTCATAAGGTTGGCTATCAATCCCGATAACTTATTGTACCATATCTAGAACTATCATACATATAATTCTAGCATCAAAGAATTGAGTACTCAAATAAGACATCTTTTATGTATCAAGTCTAAGGACCAACATACAACTGTAACTACAAAATCACTATTTGAGGTCAGGTATCATTAATCATCTAGCATTTTATAAGCGGATCAATCAGTGAACTCATTCTCCAATGAGCACTTGTATTGTATATTTAGTGTCCACACATAAGTGGCTATGAGACCAGCCACCTCCATTATATAAATAGACGGGTGTACAATACACTAGTATGTCGGGTTATCTCGATGTCCCTCTCGAGTAACCTATGACCGAGGTTATTTAGGGTATGTGTTTAAAGATAAATTGATCTCATCATGATCTAATTCCCATTACACAAATCTAAGGACATCATAATATATGCAACAAGGAATGTAAGGTGAGAAAATATCAATAATAAAAATATGTAAAATGTGCCATCACTCATGTGATTGGCTTGTAGGGCACTTGTAACTAGCAGTTTCATCTAAAGACAACATTGCATATCATTGACAATGCCATTGTCTCAGATTATCTTTGAGCGAGACCAAGGCCTGATGGGTATCAGGCATGTGACAAATTGACTTTAGGTAAAGTGGGAGATTATTGGTTATAGGCGCTTTGCAAGTCAATCACGTGAGTGATGGTATGTGTGACACTATGCATTCTTTATTATTGTTATTATTATGGTATTTTCATTTTATATTGTATGATTAATATAAATTATGATATCTGTAGATCTGTACAATGGTAATTTGATCATGATAATGAGAATAATATACATTTAAAGATAGACCCTCAATAATCCCGGTCATATGTTACTCGAGATGAACATCAAGTTAATCGGACAAACCGGTATGCTATATACTCGTATATATGATGGAGGCAGCTGGTCTCATAACTACTTGTTAGGGACACTGGGGATATAGTGCAGGTGCTTATTGGGGAATTAGTTCACTAATTTATCTACTTACGAAATGTTGAAAAATTAATGATACCTAATCAGTAGACAATGATCCTATAGTCACAATTATGTGTTGTGTCCTTAACTTAAGACACCAAGGATGCTTTGTTTGAGTACTTCATTTTTTAATACCAGATTTATAGCTTTGGAAGTTACAGATCTAATCCAACCGGTTATTGGGAATGACAATCAATCTTACAAAGGTAATTGAGTGTCAATAAAGGATCTTCCACTCTTGGTAATATGAGAGGAATATCCCATATAATCTTACTTAGGCAAATCCCTGGCTAGGGTCATTCGGATTGAGAGAACATAAGATCTCTAGGAGAATCGGACTAGAGTAAGACTCAGATGGATTTCTTGTGGGGCTTGACAATATCATGCATGATATATGGTCTCTTGGGTACTAGATGATGAGAGACTATACGTACACAATAACTGAGGGCAGACAGGTCTAATAGATTAGATCCCTCTATACTGTCTAGGACTCTAGCGTAGTGACCTAGTGTATCTTTAGTCGATGTGTCAAGTGTCGTGAGATGATAATTTACTAAGTTAGAAGGAATCCTGACAAGTGCAACTTATGACTAGTTTGGTGTTGGGCCTAGAGGATCACACACATATGGTGGATGTCATGATAAGTAGAAGATTAAATATAAAATATCCAATAAGCCCTTGTTTTCTTGGATATTCAATAAGTCCCTATTTTATTAGAGTGTTTGGGTGAGACCCAATAAGAGCAAATAATGATTATTAGATAGAGATTTAATAATCCAAGAGGCTTAGGGTAATTGGATAGAGATCTAATACCCAATAGGGTTGGATCCATTAGGGTATGTTGATAGGGCTCTCTATAAATAGGAGAGGGACCAAAGGGTCATGGGCCAGACTCTTTTGGCTGCCTCCTCCTATTCTTCTCCCTCCCTCTCTTCCTTAGCCATTAGCCCCCTTTGGTGGTGCATGAGGACAACAAGAAGGGGCCAACCCTTCTTGTATGCTGCTACAAGGTGGTGCGCAAAAGTTGTAAGGATTTACATTGAAAAGGGAGGAGCATCACTGCTTCATCTGTCGTGTCGATCACCATTAGAGAGGAGAATACTTGACCTCATCATCTATAGACTTGGATCTGTAATTTCAGGAATATACAATCTCTCTTAGGTGAGAGCGTCTTATACGTGTTATGTAGTTTTTTTGGTTTCACGAGTTTCACGCTCCCAATCATCACACGATGATTCGATAAACTTGTATTGAAAAACCAATTTTTATTTTTGTTCTTCCACTGCATATGTGATGCTCCCTAGGGTTTCCCAACACATCCACCCAATTCAAGCAGCATGAGACATTTGAGAGACTGACACATAACTAGTAAGGTCTTTTCCTTCATCGGAAGGATATGTAGAAATCAACAAGAATTAGCACAACTCGGTCGACCCCACACCAGTCAATCATTAGCGAGTTAAAGTAGCATGGTGGATTAAAGTTTGACTACTCAACAACGACAGTGAAGAGCAGCTAAGAGCCAAGAGGCACATTACAGCTAGAGTAGAGGATTGAAGATTTGGCAAAGATGAGGAAATGCAACATCCACAAAGGCTTCGACGAGAATATTGAAGGAATAAGTAGAGAAGAATGTCGCAAAGCTATAAACATGGTGTTTAATATAATACTCATTTATGTTTGTGTCTTTCAATTTTGTACGTACTTTGCACAACATATAGAGCCCCAATTTGGTAGAGTCTTATGATTGTTTTAGGCTTGTAAGCAAAGGTTGTGTCATGCGAGCATTTGTGGGGATTTTGGTCTATAGTGGACCCATCTTGGACCCTTTGTTGTGTGACCATTTTGAGCTTGTAATTTGCATTAGCTATAAAGTGTTTTCTGAAATGATTGCTTGTGGATCCTAAATGTAACACTTTCTCTAACTTGTCTTCTCTTTTGTAGGTCCTAGGACCATAGAAGGTTCAGAGATTGGCAACATGTCATCCATATAGATCTTTATATTTCTCTCGACTTGTTGAAATATTTTATTTACTATCCTTTAATATGTTTATGCTGCATTTTTAAGTCTAAAGGGCATGACCTTATAATAGTATAGGTCTTCCTCGATGATGAAAGTTGTGTTCCTTATCTTCTAGTGTCATTTTAATTTAGTCATATCTAAAGAAAGCATTTATGGAAGTCAACAACTCATGTCCAAAGGTGGAGTCGATGAGTTGATCAATTCGAGGAAGGAAAAGACTATCTTTTGGGTAGGCTTTATTCAAGTGGGTGTAACTGATGCACATTCTTTATTTTACATTACTTTTCCTAACGAGGACCACCTTGGCAAGCCACTTCGGGTAATGGACTTCACGGATAAAGTTGGCCTATAAGAGTTTTCTAACTTCCTCCTTTATGGCATCCTAGTGGTTGGGAGTGAACCTTCGAAGTTTTTAATAATTCACCTTATTATCACGAACTTAGCTAATTTTACCTAAGTTGTACGACACCCTTGTGTGTTCATTTACAAATGTCAGTCTCCCCGAAACCTCCTGTGGTCCCTTAGGACCTATAAAAGAGAAAATAGGTTAGAGAAAGCGTTTCACACAGGATACTATCACGAACTTAGCTGGTTTTGCCTAAGTCATGTGACACCCTTGTATGTCCGTCCGCAAAGGTCAACCATCCCGAATCCTCTTATGGTTCCTTAGGACCTACAAAAGAGAAAATGCATTAGAGAAAGCGCTTCACACGGGATCCTCAAGCAATCATTTCAGCAAATACTTTATAGCCAATGTCAATTACAATCCTAGATTTCACAAGCTCTGAATGGTCACATATAATGGATCATGGTCCATTACAAACCAAAATCCTCACAAGTGTCCATATGACATAATTCTCATTTACAAGCCAAAAATGACCACAAAGCTAACCAAACTATGGTTACCATGCCTCTTGCTAGCCTGTTACTTGCTATACAAATTATGAACAAAAACTGAAAGACATGGACATATATGAGCATTATATTGATCACCTTGTTTATATCTTTGTCCGTGATGTTCTCTCCCACATATTCCTTCGATTTTCTCAACTGTCACAAACTTAACTGGTTTTGCCTAAGTCATGTGGCACCCTTGCGTGTCCATCCGCAAAGGTCAGCCTCTCTGAAATATTTTATGATTCCTTATGGCCTACAAAAGAGAAAATAGATTAGATAAAGCATTTCACATATGATCCACAAGCAACCATTTCAGCAAACACTTTATAGCTAATGCAAATTATAACCCTGGACTTTACAAGCTCTGAATGGTTGCACACAAAGGTTCATGATTCATTATAGACCGAAATTCTCACAAGTGTCCACATGACATAACTCTCATTTATAATGAAAACGACCACAAAAGCTAACCAAATTAGGGCTGTCAAGCCTACTACTAGCTTGCTATTTGCTATACAAAGTATGAACAAAAATCAAAAGACACGGACATACATGAGCATTATATTGATCATCTTGTTTGTATCTTTGTCTATGATATTCTCCCCCCACTTATTCCTTCGACGTCCTTGTCAAAGCTATTGTAGATGATGCATCTCCTCGCCTTTACTGAGTCTTCAATCTTCTACTTTAGCTACAACACATCCTTGGCTCTCAACTGCTCTTCATTGTTGTTGTTGAGTAGTCAAACTTTGATACACCATGCTACTTCAACTCAATAATGACTTACTATGGTGTGGGGACAGTTGAGTTCGGCTGATCCTTGTTAGTTCCTACGGATCCTTCTAATGAAGGAAAAGACCTTCCTTGTTATACGCCAGTCTCTCGAACATTTCATGTTGCTTAAACTGGGTGGATATCTTTTGTAGCTTTAACAAGGGTGGATATCTTTTGTAGCTTTAACAAGTATCATCTCGTAGACTTTGATGTTTTTGAGTTATTCTTCCATAAAATTTGCCTATCAATTCTTTTGCCATTTAATTGTCACTTCCAAATAGTTTGCATTACTTATGCTTTCAATTGATATTTTGTTGGGAAATGAGGTGGACAATCTACTCTCGGTAGTACCAATCACCATAGGTGAGGATTTGACAACTATTGTCTTCTATTAAGTTTCTTCGAAGGGTTTTTGAACTTGTGCAAAGTTCCTCCACTAGATAAATAAGAGAACTAGGGTACTCAATTTCGCTCATTCTCTTGAGAGTTGAGAAGGCAAAGGTTACTTAACTTCACCTGCCTCCTTGAGATTGTACTTCATACATCAAGCTGTTTATTAGTCTTCGTCCACTCTTTGCTCACACTTCTAAAACACTCAAGTGTTTGCACTCCTTACATTAAGTTAGCTACTATGATTTGCCTTCTCACTAACATCGAACTTCCAAAATGTAAGAAGTTTTACTCGAAAAGCGCAAAATTTCACCCCAACTTAGAGCAAATCTTTGATAGTTTTGGTCGCCTCTGGGATTATATCATCTTCTCCATCATCTTTGTTGTCTACTCCTTTAAGTAGAAAAAGTATAGCACCATGTACTGCCTACTTCATTTCTTAGTTGAGCACTCTTGCATCAACTTGAAGTTTTTTACTTTTAGCTATCTTGAGGAGAAGTCCATTGACACCGGTCTTATAAAGTTTCCTGGCCTCTGCCCTTCAGCCTTGTCTTAGTACTTGGAGCATGCCTCTGCATTCTCTACTTTTTCGACCCCTTTCATGACAAATGCTCTCCCTTCATGAGAGCAAGGGATCGATGACTTCATGGAAAATCGATGACATTACCATGCCCATGACACTACTATTCATTGTTTCGCATCTGCATCCCTTTCTTTACGATCGGTAGATCCACAATTGCGCCACAATGACACTCCTTTAAGTCCACCTCCAATCTAACCGATGTTGAATCCCGGATTTTGATGATGAAATTAATTGATAAATTTATGAATTAATATGCTTTCAAGATAAGTAATACAAGAATAACTTCGATCATGAACTTGAACCATTGGAGGACAAATTATTAGAGCAGACGTTGGGTCGAAAATCATTATGGCAAAGATTAGATGTCGAGCTAAAAGATTGGTCGACCTACGGTAGGGTGGAGTTCGTGCCATGAGTTCGGGCATCAGGTTAGAAGATGTGTCGGAGGTTTGGACGAAGTGCCAGATGATCATATGATATGCCGGAATACTGGACAATATGCTTCATGATTGTAATTAAAGTGGTTAGGTCTTGATTTTAGAGTTAAATTAAGCTAGTATTGGATCAAAACCATGCCAAATTAATTTAGAGCATATTGGGCCAAAACTAAGATTGAATTGGGCCTGATGAAAGGCCAATTCCATGACCTAAAATTGGTCTGGTTGATGTTACTACCAGGTCCAAGTGATGGTACCTCCCAAATAGTTAGAAAGCATAATTTATGCTTTTTCGAGCATTCCGGTGATGGTACCACCACCTGTTGACGGTGGTACCACTTAGACTGGTGGTAGTACAGGTATAGCCCAAATTTTAGGGCTCCATTTAGTGATTGTACTACCCGGTGCCGATGGTGGTACTGTTAGTACCCCAAAAAATTAGGGATTTATAATTTTGACTCCAATTTTGAAGCCATCGGGGGTCTATAAATATCCTACTCAATCTTGCTTGATGAAGGATAAATAAGTGTAAAAAAAGAGTGAAAAAGAGAAAGAATCATTGTGGTTAAAGTGTTGAAACTCTTGAAAGTGTTTAAGTCTCTTCCTCCATGAGTTTAGCAATTATTCTAAGGAGGTGTGAGGTCTTGTGTGAAAGAGTTTGTAAATGTTCTCTCCTGAACCTGATAAAAGAAGGGTTGTAATAAGGGTATTTGATCTTCACCCATTGGAAAGAAGATTGGTAGTGAAAGTCGGTGCCTCGAGAGAAGAGGAACTAGAAGTGGACATAGGTCGGGATGATCGAACCACTATAAATCGATTTGTGTTTCCTTTCATAATTTTTCTTGTTATTGCTAACTGATTTACTTTACTCACTACTTCTATTCACACTTTCAAGTTAAATGCATTTTTGATTCATATTCTTGTTCGAACTTTTTCAAATTGGATCTCTTTGCGATAGCACTAATTCACCCATGTTGAATCTTAGATTTTGATGATAAAATCAACTGATGAAGTTATGATCTAATCAATATTTGAGAAAAGTGATATAGGACTAATTTTGATCATGAAAAGGTAAAACAATTGAATCAAAAGAATCAGATGTTGGGTTGGAGTCAGAGATCGAGCATTGGGCCGGAAGAATTAGACATTACACCAAGGCCGGATGTTGCGAGAGGTCAATATATCGATAGATCGAGTAATATTCCAAATGAAACGATAATATGTCGAAGGTTCAAACAAAGTGCCAGATGAACCAATGACATGTCGGATAGTATAGGATTCGTGCTTATAATAGTTTATGTCTTAATCAAAGCAGTTTTGGTTAAAATTGAGTTAGTTTTGGGTGTAACCATGCTAACTCAATTAAGGGCCCATTGGGCCTTAATTGGGGTTGATTTGAGCCCATTGGGAGGCTCATTCAGTGGCCCAAAGTTGGGTCAGGTGGTGGCACCGCTAGACCTAGCGTTGGTATCACCATAAGACAGTCTTCTAGGCTGTGTTAGGTGGTGGTACCACCAACATTTATTGTTGTAGGCGGTGGTATGTTAGGACCCTAGCTGAGTCAGGTCCTAGTCGATTGAGTCAAGTCCTTAAATGAGGCCTTGTTGGCCAACCTAGACCTGACATTAGGTCAGCTAGGAGAAGATTTGAGCCCATTGTAATACATCAGCCCATATAATAGTAGGGTTAGGATTTGACTGAACTTGAGTTGGGTTAGGAGTCAGAGTTAGATATGGGTTAAAGTTAATTGCATCATGAATATAATAAATCTTAATCTAGCCACCACCCCTTAATAAAGAAATGGTTGGGTAGGCCTAAGGAGGAGTCCTTATGGGATGGGAGTCTCCTAATCGTCTCATCCTCTTAAGAGTGGCTGGCTAGGGCAAGAGGGGGAGAGTTCCACTTAGCTTGGACTCTCTCTAGTTAGAGACTCCTATAGCCACCAACCATATCATAGTTAGGAGTTGGCTAGGGGTTAGGAGTTGAGGGGAAGAGGAGTCTTGGTTTACTTGGAAGTAGGAGTTGCTTCTTAGAGTTGGAGTATGAGCTACTTCTTAGAGTTGGAGTATGAGTTGTTAAGAGTATGAGTCTTGAAGTATAAATCCTATTAGGAGTTAGGGTTTAGAAGGTCTATAAATAACCTTGTAATAAGCCTCTTTTCATCATCAATAGATCAATTATTTTTCAGTTATTGTGTAGAAAATCAAGGAGGGGGGAACCCCTATAGAGTTCCATGAAGGCCGATCCCATATAGAGATCACATGAAGCTTAGAATCTGCGTGGGTTCTAATACTTGGTATCAGAGCAACGTTCTTGGAGTCTCGCTGCCCTTCCACAGTCACCCATCATCCTCCTATAGCCACCCAAGTAATTCCTACAATTGCTTAGATTGTCACCGAATTCTGCCGTCATCTCCACTACCATAGATCATCTTTTGATCTCCTTACGAATTGTAACAGGTTATGGTTTCCTACCTTACTGTTACTGCAATTTAGTTACCTTTCATCCAAAAAACTACAAAAATTATTCCTATCTTGCTGCATAAACTTTTTGTCACAAAGTTTCTATCTCTACGACGAAAGTTACGGTGCAGAATTTCAACCAGATAGCACTGCCTATTTGATCTTGCTGCTATAATTTTTCTATCCAATCTTTCACAAGTTTTTTATAATGGCTTTGGCACTCTTTAGTGACAGATTTTATTTTGGTTTTGTTGGAAAATTCACAATATAAACCACTGATCTTTTACGTCTAAATTGCTACACTTTAGATGTAAAAATATGCTGTAGTACCTTCCCGTGATCTTTGATTTTGCCAAACCTTTTGATGTCGTTTTCTTCCACAAAATTTTTGATGGCATTACCTCTCCCTTACCAGTAGATTCCTCTTGAGTTTTACTTGGATCTTTATTGTAAATTGTTGTGAAAAATTATGTCATTACTGTTAGAATTTTTTTGATGAAAAATTTGCTGCTTCACCTTTGTCTTTCTTCTTCTCCTTAACCTACCATAACCTAACCATCTTGCTGCCACCAACCAATATGTCTTTATGGCACCTCTCTAGCCTTAAGATGCTACTATCATAACCTATTTTTAGAACCCAAATAGTAGCCAAAACCACAGCCCAAAACAACGGCCTATTGCAGCTTGTCGATGTAGAATTCTGCAGCACTACCTTTCGGCGTTTTTGTTGTACCCATATATGATCCTTATCGAAATTGTTGCTGCCACCCATCTCATCTTTAGGTCACCCCTCTAGCCTTAAGATGTAGCTAGCGTAGCCTTTTTTTATTTCCACAGCCAACCCAAACTGCAGCCCAAACAGCAGCATCAATAGCCACCGAACCTTCCGCTGATCTTTATCTTCCATAGCCACCGAACCTTGCCAAACTGGTTGTTGCCCCCAACAACAACCCTAAACCTTCCTTTTCAACCTCAAACCACTGCCATAAAAATACTTTGCAGCCTCCATAACACCCTCAAACCATAACACCAACAGCAACCTAAACCGTAAGCTATCAACCATAAACCGCAACCTTGATCCATCATCCTTTTGGCCACCAATCCCTACCAAAACGATTGCTGCCATCAACAGCAATCCTAAGCCACCCCTCTAACCCAAAATCTCTGTCACCAAACCCCCCTTACAGCCTCTCTACAACAGCCCCAAACAGCTGCATCAACAGCACCCGCTTTGCCAAAAAAATTTACTGCACTACCATTGGTACTACTTGTTGCATCCACGCCCGATACCTACCAAATTCATTGCTACCATCAACAACAACCCTAACCCATTCCTTTAACCTTAAACCTCAGCCATTATACCCCCTATATGACTCCTACAATAGCCCTAAATCATAGCCCCAACAATAATAAAATAATAGCAACCTGTTAGCCCAAACTGCAGCCATCTACCCATGATCCACCAACCCTTTCTGTCACCAATCCACCTAACCATTTCACCGAACTCGGATTGGGCCGATCTCTGAGCCCAATAAAATTCCAGCAAAGTGCAAGTTCAGAGAGGCCTCCCAAAAAGGAAGTATGAGCCACTGATATGATGTAGCCACGCATGAGGGTCAACTTTTCTCGATAGAAAGGAGACCTGACAGGATGGATTTCGCCCATCAAATATTACTTCCGCTATTACCGAACACCGGAGGATTCTATGGTGGGCACCTCTATCAACCACCTCGAAAGAGATACTATACGGTAGTATAATTGGCTTGAATACACCCATGGGGTTCCGATGTGGATATAATTCAAGAAGGCGCTATTGAACCGCTTTGTGCTGACCAAGTTTGAGGATATCAACAAACAACTTGCCAAGATCCGACAAACCTCCATAATCCAAGAATACCAGACCAGGTTTGAGAAATTATCTTACCTTGCTTATGATTAGTCTGACAGATAGTTATGAGGGACATTTATCGAAGGACTCAAGCCAAAAATTAGAGAGGTTAAAGCGCGGTAGCCTCACACCATGACAATCGCAATCTCTTTTGCCCAAATTCAAGATGAGCAGCTCAACCAAGATGCTCGAAGGATGAGAACCACTCCTAGACCAGTAGCATATAAACCTTCAGTACCCTCTACCCTTAGCCGACCTTCACTACCAAAGAAATTGATGAGAGAAGAATTACGCGACAGATCAGCGAAGGACCTTTGTTGGCATTACGACGAATCGTGGAGCTGTGATCATTGCTGCAAAAAGGGGCACCTCCTACTGATTGAACCCATTGAAGATATGGAGGAGGAGGTCCAAGAGCATGAGGAACAGGTCATAGATGAAGAACAGTAGCCAACCGATTGTACGATGCATGCTCTTGCCGGCTACGCGAACCCACAAACGATGAAAGGAGGACTACTTAAGCAGTAACCAATCACCATCCTTAAAGATACCGGGAGCACTAATAATTTCATGAACAATAAGGTTGCTGCTCAGATGGCCCTACATATCAAGGATTGCACCAAGTTTGATGTTAAGGTTAACGATGGCCAAATTTTGAAGTGTGACCAAAGATGCCCGCGGGTGATATTGTTACTGCAGGACTAAGAGATACTTGCTTATTTCTTCCTCTTCCCTCTCGATGATTATGAGGCTATGCTCAACATCAAATGGCTAACTACGTTAGGTGATGTTCCCTGAAATTTTTCTAAATTTATCATGAAATTTTTCAGCCATGGGAAACAAGTGATTCTGCGTGAGAAAAGCGAGAGCGACAGAACGATGATTTGCATGCAGCGAATGGAGGAAGTTTTACACAAAGTAAACAATGACTTCCTAATGCAACACTAACAGCAATCTATGGGTGAGCGAATAAAAATTGAAGATCCAAACCTACTCCACTTGCTTGCTGAATTTTCAGATATCTTCGCCAAATTGCGTAGCCTTCCTCCTACCCGTCGGTATGATCATCAAATTCTGATATTTCCGGGCAAATCACTAGCAAACACTCAGCCATATCGCTATCATCACCTCCAGAAAGTTGAAGTAGAGAGGATTGAAAATGTGATGCTTGAAACAAGGGTCATCCGGGCAAGTTGTAGCCCCTACTCTTCGCTGGTACTAGCTTTTCCTGACTTCGACAAAGTGTTTGTGGTTGACACATCGGGAGCTAAAATTTATATTATCCACATGCAAGATGGTCAACCCCTGGCCTACATCAACAAAGCCCTCTCCCCATACAACCTGAAGCTATCAATCTATGACGAGGAAATGCTGATTAATACTTGGTATAATATAGGACAACAACATAAAGAGGAGATAAAATTAAATCTTGAAAAATTACAGCTTCTACTTCCTTCAAACTTAGATTGGGCTCGCCGTACCATGGACTCTACTAGAGGGCAACCACCATCACAAAGGAAAGCTGGGTACCATTAAAGAACAACCATATGCCAGCCCACACAAGAAAGAAATAGTCGCCCGACAAACGCTAGAGTAGAAGAAAGTTTGCTATTAAAGATCGAGTCTTCCTTCATCTTCATCCCTACCAGCAATAATTTATGTAGACTCGAGCCTCACGAAAGTGGTCTCCCAGTTTCTTTAGACCCTACAAAATTAGATATCACATTGGAACCATAACTTGTGGATAGGATCGGCACATTAATTCAAAATTACAATTGATCCTCCAGGAATCTCACCGCAAATGGAAGTTTAAAGAGGATGATTCAGTCCAGATCTATCCACCCAACACCCAAGTTGATGAGGTTGCCTAGGTTCAACTGATGATTGCATGGGATCACAGGATCATGACACATCACCATCCAATTACCACTATCGACGCTGGACCATAGGAGTAGGATGCGCCTACTATAGGGATCACAAGGGAGCCTCGTGAGGAGTTATAGATCAAGACCTAGAGACATGGAGCTCAAACTTGGACAAGGCTGATTTGAAGAGGGCGGGTTTGTTAGGACCCTAACTGAGTCAGGTCCTAGTCGATTGAGTCGAGTCCTTAAATTAGGCCTTGTTGGCCAACCTCGACATGACATTAGGTCGGTTATGAGAAGATTTGAGTCCATTATAATAAATAAGCCCAAATCCTAACAATGTTTGGATTTGATTGAATTGGAGTCTGGTTAGGAGTCGGAGTTAGATACGGGTTAAAGTCAATTGCGTCATGAATGTAATAAACCATAATCTTGCCGCTACCCCCTAATAAGGAAGTAGTTGGCTAGGGTTAGGAAGGAGTCCTTATGGGATGAGAGTCTCCTAGCTGTCTCCTCCTACAGTAGGAGCCTTAGGATTTGAAAACCTTATATAAGCATGTAACTCCTTCATCAAGCAATAAAACTTCAGCAAATTTATTCAACCTGGTGGTCGAATATTGAAAAGCTGAACTACTATAGAGTTTGTGGAGGGCCGATCCCCTACAGTGATCAGTTATCCTCGATAGATACCCTAGAGGTTCTATCATAAGAGTAGAGGAGATAGGCTGGAGGTCCTTGGCCGACAAGCCAATCTTCTTAAAGGCATCGTAGTATAATATATTTACTGAGCTCCTTATATCGATTAGAGTCTTTTTAACCCATGCATTTGTAATCTTGAGGGATACTACTAACATATCATCATGTTTCAAGTCTAAGCGCTCAACCTCTTCTTCCCATAACACAATAGATTGGTCTCCACTTGTGTAGAACCTTTTTAACTCTGGTTCCCTTAAATACATCTTTTAGGTGGAGCTACCATCCCAAGCCATTGATCCACTAACTATCACATCCTGCCATCGGTTGATCGTTTCAATAAAGATTCTTGAATTTAATGGAGGAACTTATTGAGGTATCCCATTTGGACCAAATCTTTGGTTTGCTCCTTCAATGTAGTGCAACTTTTTGTGTCATGTCTATGGTCTTGGTGAAAGTAATAATATTTGTTCATATCTCTCCTCATGGGCGAGGCTCTCAAAAGTCAAGGTATCCTTAGGAATCCCTTATCACATGAACACTTTAGTATAAGAAGTATTGAGTGGTGTGAACTCTCATCGAGAAGGAGGCTAATCTCCTCTAGGTTTGTCATTTCTCAACTTCTTTGAGAAATTTAGATGCTAAGTTTTTTTCTCTTTTATTATTTTCTTAGTTTCACCCCTCTTTTTGTTGGTGATCAACTTGACAATGATATGGTGGTTGGCTTTTTGTAATAATTTTAGAAAAGTCATTAGAGGTTGAGTGATAACTTTGTAGAAAAACCTCAAGGGTTGGAGACCGTTGATAAATGCATTGATGAGAATCGAAGGGGTTGGGTCTATGACTTATTAGACTTCATCATCAAACTTCCTGGTATACCTTTCTAAAGATTCATTCTCTTCCTATCATTTAACTAGGAGAGAAGTAGTAGGTTTCTTTGGGAGCCTATAACCAATAACTAAGTTTGGACTTTTTAGCTAATTGTCTGAATGATGAGATTGACTTAGAGAGAAGCCTAGTGAACCACTCGTATGCTGCCCCTCTTAGGGTTGTCAAAAATGTTTGACACATAAAAGATTTTGTTGTCCCATAAAGGATCATTTATGAAGTGAATGCAACTATATGTTCTAAATGATCTATCTCTCTTCATAGACGTTTAATATAGGAAGCCTAAAACTTTAAGGAATTAACTCCTTATTTATATCTTTGAAAGGATATTGCAAATAGGGATCTACTTTTGGCTCCTTTCCATTATTTCTCTACCAATATTTGCCAACTGATGGTCCATTTTATCTTACTTTGGTTGGAAGGTCATTTGATTAGCTAACAGATTCATTTATAAATTCTAGTATTGGTAATGGGATTTGGTTTTGAACTACTAGCGAAGGAAGAGAATTGGTCGATGCTTGGATTTGAGCTAGGAATAACTTGGCTCAAGAGGGGTGTAGATGGTAGAGCAGGAGTAGGAACAGGGGAGACAAAGTTGATGAAAGAGGTTGAGGTCTAGAACAAGAAGTGGGTTTTGCTCAACTAGGACTCCCATCAGACTTTGATTTAGGAGCATCAAAATCGAGGGATTTAGACTAGGGACGTTTGGGGCTATCGGGGTCGAGGCACAAAAGTTTGAAGGGTTTGGGTCCTTGGGGTTTTCTCGAGATGGACCTACGAGATTCCCTTAATATATAATGGTCGGCTCTCATTCTATCGCCAAACCATTAGAGTCGATTTTGGGTTGCCTGAGTTGGACGCCAACTTGGATCTGACCTAGTTCTATTTTGAGATGATCTTTGAGATATTCGCTAAGTTGGATATCTCAAACCCTACAAAATTAAGTCAAGGGGTAGTCCCAATAATACTTATCAGATGCTCAAGTCAGTACTCAAAGTCGGGTAAGTCAGATAGGTCGAATTAGTTGAACAAGTTGAATTTGATTATTTGTTGTGTCAAGTGTACTTGCACGATCCTTTTTATAGTGGATACTGAAGGGGATGTTACAATGTTTGTTAGTATGTATCAGTTGTAACCATCTTTACCGATAACACTTCTGTGATACTCAAGTTAGTACTCAAAGTCAGGTAAGTCAGATAGGTCGAACTAGTCAGACAAGTTGAATTAGGCTATTTGTTGTCAGTCGAGTATACTTACGTGATCTCCTTGTGTAGTGGATGCTTGAGAGAGATGTTACACTGTTTGTTAGTATGAAATGATAGTAATCATCTTTATTGACTCTGGATGGTTGCACTTGTCTGCTAGACTGATTGGAACTGTCCTTGATGACCATTGGACTGTTTACCTATTTTTTCTATAGGATATGTATACACATTATAATGATTATCATAAATATAACCACATAATTTTTTTTCTACAGGATATGTATACACATTGTAATGATTATCCTAACTGTAATCACATAAATACTAATGTGATAGCCAAGTCATATCTATTATAATGATTATCAAACATAGAAACAAAGTTATTTTGAGAAATAACACTCCTACTATTTGAGAGAACTTTCGACCCACAATTTTATGAAATCTTAAGTGCATTTTTCGATGGAACGATATTATGAATGCGACTAGAATCTGAAGCTCTAATATATTATATTAGAGCATTTTCCGATGGAACAATAGTCATATTTAATATTTAATGATGCTCAGAAATCGATAATTACCTGCAGTGGAGCAATGTTTTCCATGGCCAGCAAACAAATCAATTACCTGATACGAGATATATAACTATTAAAGAGCCTTTAAATTTACAAGCATTCAACAGCCTGTAACAGGAAAATAGATATTTAGAAATCATAGTGATATGCTAGGAAATTAAAATGTAAGGAGCACAAATAAAGTGTAGGTTCTCCTTATGTCAATAGGAAATCGGTGTAGTTTCACCAGCATAGGAAAGAGCAATATCAACACAGTAACTCTTTACTTTTATTTTAAAATATTAGCTTGTGATGTTCTACTAATCAAAGGTCTAAAGTTTAAGACTTGATAAATTTTAATACTAAAACATTGATATTCTAATGATGTACCTAGCTATCTTGTTAAGGATTGAGGATTCGAAGCCTAATACATTAATTTAGCCTTAAATATTAATCTGATAGTAATGTATTAGATCCACTAATAAAGATTGAAGATTTAAAATCTCATCAAATAAATTTTAAAATAACAATATCTAGATTAATTGGTAAAGAGTTTGATTACTAATAACAAGGTTCAATGATCGAATCTCATCCATATCATTTGCCATTTGTAAAAATAAATAAAGTAATTTCTATTCTCAATGGTTCAGCCAAAAGTTTTCCATTGGGTATGTCATAAATTAGTTGTTTCGTAAGTGGTCGGTCATCCAGATTTTTGTGACTAGAAATAGATTAAGATAAGTATACAATTATTAGCAATTGTTATTCTAATTACTTTACAACGCTATCACATTGAAACTACATATAACATTTATATCTTTTAAATATATGATATATATTCCTACAAGTTAAAATTATATCAAAATTTAGGCTTTCAATGAAAATATTAAAGGATATTTTAGATAACATATATGTGTATATGTAAATATGTGGGACCCAAATATATGGAAGGATATTTATTCTATATTAAGTTTTGGATATAAAATATGTTATTTTCAAATTTTGAAAGGATTGATACGTAAAAACCTCAGTACTATATGTTATAATAATCACGATCTTATAGTTAATATTATTGAATTGAAGAGATTGATTCATTCTAAAGTTACAATTAACACATATTTATACATGTTTTAAGAGATCTGAACAGGATCTTAGGGATCTGATTTAGGAGAGATTTTAGAGATTGAATTATCTAAACAGGATCCTTAGGATTTTGAGAGAAATCTTGGGGATCATGATTTGATCTGCTAATATGCCCCCGCAAAATTGAGCTTCTGTCAAAGACGTTGATTTTGGACCGATGCAAGGAAAAGCTTTTGTGAGCAAGAGGCTTCATAAGAGAATCTGCTAGTTGATCAGCCATATGCATATAGGAAACTCGGAGCTGTTGGCGGACAACTTGATCTCGCACAAAATGAAAGTCGATAGCAACATGCTTCATGCGGGAGTGAAAGACTGGATTTACAAAGAGGTAAGTAGCACCAATATTGTCACAATAAATGGTAGGCATTAGAGGTTATGTGAAGCTCTTTGAGAAGATTCATAATCCAGTTTAGTTCGGTAGCAGTAGTAACAACACGATATTCAGCTTTAGTTGTAGATTGAGCAACTATCTTTTGCTTCTTGGAACTCCAACTAATAGGATTAGCACCAAGAAAAATAAGATACCCCGATGTTGAAGTTCGATCATTAACATTGCTTGCCCAATCAGCATCAGCAAAGGCATGAAGATGAATGGGAGTATTTTTGCGAAGAAAGATTCCATGATCAATGGTCCCTTTGAGATATCGCAAAATGCGCTTGGCTGTAGTCCAATGTGAGGTAAACGGCTGATGCATGAACTGTGATAACTTGTTGACTGCAAAAGAGACATTTGGACGGGTAAGAGATAGATATTGTAAGGAGCCAACTACCTGGCGGTACTGAGTATGATCTGTAGCAGGACTACTATCAAATAACTTTAGTGAGTCGCTTGTAGATAAGGGAGTTGTAACTGTTTTAGCGTCTTGCATGTTTATTTTGGATAACAAATCTTGAATATAATTTCTCTGTGAGAGAAAAAGTCCAAAAGATGTAAATGTAGCTTCGACACCAAGAAAATAGCTTAAGTTGTCAAGATCTTTTAAAGAGAATCGATCTGCCAACTGCTTAATAAACATTTGGACCATCATGGGATTGTCACCTGTGACAATAATATCATCCACATAGACTAAAAAGTATATGTTGCTTCCATGTTGTTGACGTAGAAAAAGTGAGACATCAGATTTAGAGTTGATGAAACCCATAGAGGACAAGAATAGGCCAAGTTCAGTATACCAGGCTTGTGTGGCTTGACGAAGGCCATAAATGGCTTTTTGAAGTTTGCAGACATGTCGTGGATACTGAGGGTGTATAAAGCCAGGTGGTTGTTCCATAAAGACATCTTCACTAAGAGTCCCCTGTAAAAAGGCATTGTTAACATCTAACTGGCGTAGACACCATCCTTTAGAGATTGCCAAACTCAGAATAAGTCAGATTGTGGTAGGCTTAACCACAGGACTGAATGTCTCGGTGAAGTCAACACCGGGTCTTTGATGAAATCCCTTAGCCACTAGACGTGCTTTATACCGAGCAATCAAGCCATTAAGGTTCCGCTTAATTTGAAACACCCACTTATACCCAATGATGTTTTGTGTGGAATGAGGAGGAGTAAGTGTCCATGTAGAATTTTGAAGGAGAGCATCATATTCCTCACACATAGCCTTACGCCAATGTGGAGATTTTTGGGCTTGACTGAATGAGGTTGGTTCAGTGGACTCAAGCAAAGATTTAGTACTAACATGCAAGTCAAAGACATGTCATGGTTTATAAATACCACTCTTGGAGCGGGTGTGCATAAGATGCTTGGAGGCAGTGATAGGATTCGGTGATGGTTGAACATCACAGGTTGAGTCAGGTTGAGGGATATTAGAAGTTCCTTGTGGAAGTGAAGACTGTGTTGTTAGGGGAAATGGTTCAGGAATGGAGGAAACTTGTGAAGAATAGGGAAGTAAAAGTTGAACAGAAGGTTGTGGATTTGGAGTAGATAACTCAGGGGGTTCGAGAGACGAAACTGCATTACAGGAATCTATGGTTACGATAGGAGGTTTGTGATTATGAAAAGGAAATATAGACTCCAGAAAGTTGACATGTCGGGAAACAAAAACTTTATTAGTATGAGGATCATAGCAACGAAATGTATTGTGCTCAAGTGAGTACCCAATGAAAACACAAGGCCGAGATCTAGGTTGTATCTTATTCGAGGCATAGGGACGTAACCACGGGTAACACAAACAACCAAATACTTTAAGTGTTTGCAGGTTGGGACATTTATGAAATAACTTTTCAAATTATGATTGATACTGTAAGATAGGAGTTGGCATACGATTAATAAGGTAAACTGCAGTTTGAAAAGCTACTACCAGAAGGTGGGTGGTATGGAGGCTTGATGGAGGAATGTTAAACCAGTTTCAACAATGTGTCTATGTTTGCGTTCAACAGAACCAACCAGTTGAGGGGTATATGGAGGTGACTTGAGATGTTGAATGTCACAAGCAAACAAATGGGGTGCGAGGGCTTGATATTCACCTCCACCATCAGAGTAGACAGTTTTGATTGTAGTTTGAAAGTAATTCTCAACTAATTTTTGAAAGTTAGTGAAGACTGCAGAAACTTCAGACTTGTGATGAAGAGGATATAACCATGTATACTTGGTAAAATAATCTATAAAGAGACATAAAATTGAAACTTATCGAATGAAACTATTGATGCAGGGCCCCAAACATCGGTATAAATAACTTCAAATGGTTTAGAACATGATATAGTAGATGAACCAAAAGGTAGTTGGTGACTTTTATTACTAAGACATGCATCACAGTGAATAGTAGAGTCACATGATTTAGAGATAAAAAGAGAATTGCGGGAAAGTAGCTTCTGTTGAATGGAAGGTGAAGGATACCAAGACGTTGATGCCACACATCAACCGAAGCAGCAATTGTAGAGTTGGCAGTAGGCTTAGAGAGATGTAAGACTGACGATCATTTGTAAATATTGTCTTTATTCGGGCCTTGGACCAAGGATGCCCCCGTGCTCAGGTCCTTAACAAGAAAATAGTCAGGAAAGAATTCAATAGAGATTTGATTTTATTTACAAAATTGAAAAATAGAAATAAGGTTGTGTTTGATGTGGGGTGCACTCAAAACATCAAGTGTAAAAGTAGTGGTATACGTGTTAAGCATAGTAGAGCCAGTGTGAGTAATAGGAATGCCTTTACCATCACCGATGACAACGTCTTCAGGTCCTTCATAGGTATTATGGATTGATAGATTCTGGAGATCAGAAGTAATATGGTGAGAAGCACCGGAGTCCATAATCCAATTTGATTGACTATCAGTTGGAGTGGTCATGACATTTGCTTGAGGCCACCTTGATGGAGTAGGCAGTCGAGGTCGAGACCGGCATACTTTTGCAATGTGATCAATTTTGTCACACAATTGACAAACGACTTGTTGAGGCACATGAACAGGGTGGCGGGGTTGGAAGGGGCCACCTTGATGTTTGTTGAAGTATGGAGGCGAAGGCAATGATTAACTATTGCTCACTGGATCAGGAGGAAATGTGATCATACCTTTTTGAGCATTTTTGCTATATTTATTACTTTTCTTGGATTTGTGATGGAATTGAGCTGTGGTGGTAGGTCCTGCCAATCTATCATCTCGCTTCAGGTATACCTCATAATCAGTCAACTTATCGTAAAGTTCTTCAAATGAGGTTGGAGAGTCACGAGCTCGAAGTGTCGATGCCAATTCCTTAAACTCATCGCTCAATCCATTAAGCGTGTGGATGAGGACTTCCTCATCACTGAGAAAATGAGCTATCAAAGCTAGGTCATAGATAATAATTTTTATGTTTTGTAGATAGTTAGCAACAGTACTTTCCTCTTGTTTTAATTTCATAAGTCTGGGGAGGAGCCCGAGCATGCGAGTGTGTGAGCGATTTGCTAAAGTAGTCTGTAGTTTGTTCCAAGCTTCTGCAGTAGTGGCACAGGAGGAGATGAGCGGAGCCATAGATCCAGCAACAGAGGCTTGAATGACTTGAAGAATAAGATGATCTTGGCATAACCAAAGTGTGTGAGCCGAGTTTTGCACAGGAGTCGGGTCACCTGGAATGTGAATCATTACTGGTGGGCAACTGAAAGAGCCATCAACATAACCTGATAATCCATAGCCAAATAAGAGGTTAGAAAACTATGCACGTCAAGGTGCATAGTTACCGCCTTTGGATAATTTAAAGGGAATAAGGGAAGCAGCGTTGATGGAGATAAGGCCCTCATGAGAGGAGGCACTAGCATTCCCTACAGGAAGGAGAGTTGGTGAAGTAGATGTTGACAAAGAAGACATCGAAGATGTAGAAGGAAGAGGAAAGTGCACGCTGGCGGAAGAAGGCCGACAGAGAAAGTAGCCGGGAGGATTGAAGAGACTGCTTCTCTTCACCGAGAAGCAGAGAGGGTAGAGTCAAGGTAGCCACCCATGGAGGAGAGGCAACCGAGGGACGTGCGACTGCTGTTGTAATGGTTGAAGCAGAGGAGGTAGAAAGAGAGGGTTGTTGTTGTTGCTGGCGAGGGCTGCGACTGCGATCGTTGCTGGTGAAGAAGAGTGGCTGACAGCAACGACTGGACAGCAACGACTGGGGAGGAGAGTAGAGCAATGGCAAGGAACGTGCAGCTGCTACGACAAAGAAGGAGGAAGAGAATTATTATCTATAGCAATCTGTTGTCTGTCGCAACAGAGGGATGCGATCAGCAGCGACGACACAGTGATGCTAAGGCAAAGCGACACCATGAGAGAGATAGAGGGAGTGGCACAGCGGAGGAGGAGGTTGCACGCAACAGAGGAAGGCGATCAGCAGTGGTGGCTGCTGTCTATCGCAGCAGAGGAGGAAGATTGCTCTAGGGCAATCTGCTCTGATACCATATTGAATTGAAGAGATTGATTCATTCTAAAGTTACAATTGACACATATTTATATATGTTTTAAGAGATCTGAACAGGATTCTTAGGGATCTGATTTGGGAGAGATTTTAGGGATTGAATTATCTAAACAGGATCCTTAGGATTTTGAGAGAGATCTTGGGGATCATGATTTGATCTGCTAATAAATATAGCTTGCTTATTGCCTTTCACTTGTTTTATTTTTATGCTTGTTCTTCATTTCGAGCTCTCTCTTATATATATTTTTCTATTAGTCCTATAACAATTTCTTAAAATCAATAAACGACCTCACTCAATTCCAAGTTCAATTTTCATGTATTAAATAAAGTAGTTTATTGTTACAAAATAAATAAATCATCGTATGGAAAAACTTATTGTCATGTAATAAAATCTTGTCCAATAAAGATTTTGTGACTCCCAAAATATAAATCCAAACTGATTCCTTGTTTTTACCCAAAAAAAAAAAGTAAAAAGAGAAAGCCATAAAAGAGCTACCAAACAATGTCCTTATAAGTTGGATTAGATTTTTGGGAAATTGGTAGAAAAACTAACTTTGAAAATATTAAGATAGCATCCAAATTTTAAGATATTCTCGTAATCATTCTATCCTTATTGATCATCGTCCTTTGCCCAACCATATCGACCGACCCCCTCCACCTCAAGTAGTCGCTTATCACCCACGACATAGGCATGGTTGTGCGCAAAGGCAACTAACGATGAAGGCCTCACCCTCTAAATCCCAACAGTCGCCTCCCCTTTCCTTTGCCTCAGCTAACCTCCTTGACACCACCCCTGCGTGTCTCGCCCGCAACCCTCACTTAAGGAGGAGGTGTTGGCCCTCGCGCCTCACTCATAGCCCTCATCGGAGAAAGGAGGGGACATCGGTTGATGGGGTCAATAGAGGTGGTGGAGCCCTCTTGCCCTATCCTTCCTCATGTGATGACTATGAGCGATAAATTCAATGGGGTAGAGGGGAGGGAAGGTAATTGCTTAGGGTCCAACAAGAGTACAAGCACGATCATGGAGCAAGATATTTGTGTAGGGTAGAGGCAACGATGAGTCTGGCATAAACAAATGTAAAATAATATTTTCAAATAGCCAGAGATACTCTATGAAAATTTTTGAATGTTAACGAAATTATGTGAGAAATTCTCAAAGTCCAAATTTTTTTTTTTGAAATTCATGCAAGATTTTTTAAAACTGTAGAATGCGTTTGAAGTACTGATCCGGGTTATATCGGATTGAACGATGCTGCTTTGACTCGTATTTGAACCCCTTTTTTTTACAATAAATCATTCGATTTCTTGGTAGGGTCAGTCTAATCTATGGCCCAACAGATCATTTTGCATATATGGCTCCTCACTGGTGACAGACGTATACAGAACACACTCACTTCTACTTACGAGCAGTAGTACATAATCTAAAGAAATGTGGAGCAGCCTTCATTTTTTATTTTATTACCAGTTGTAGATCAATCGACCAATGTAGTAGTTCAGAAAGCAACTTTAACGGATAGGAGGATCTTATCATCAACATGCATTAGACATGTCTAGCTTCTAATTATGCATCATTGCTGAAAGGTATGCAATTTCTTTACTTATTTTTTATTTTTTATTTTTTTTGGGTTTTAATTATTATTATTGTTTAACGGTTGATGCGAGAGTGAGGATAACCTCCGCACTCCTTTATCCAGACTCACGAAGGATTAAAAATTGCAATCCAACTGCAAGCGCGTGAATCGAAATATTGGATTTCGGAATGCAAGATTTGTCAATGCAATCATCCAAAGAACTCATCCTGCAACCATTAACGCATGAAGATTATCTTATCAATGCATCTAAAAATATACATGTATTTACAAATGTAGTAATCCAAATCCACTAAACTATGACACTTGACAGTCCTCTGGAATGAATTTTGCTTGCACCGAAGAAAACAGGCAGAGTCGGAAGATCATTATATTCCAGTAATACGTGAAATATTTTACATAAAAACACTTATAACTGAATAGACACCAATGCCTAGAAAAATCAAAATGTCAGAAGCCAATGTTTGATGAGCGTCCAAGAACAGAAGACTGAATAGCCAGATTAGGAATATCGAATTATTCAGTAAATAAACTATAAAATAAATATCAGAATTCTTTTCTTATACTATATATTAAAATCAAAGTCATCTTGTATTTTAAAACTTGTATAAGTAATCTTACGTACTACGATGTTAGAAATAAATTTACGCCGTTAGATTAAATAATTTGAGAATTATTTTTTATTTGAGAATTAAAACTAAACAGTCCTAAAGTCCTAACCCGTCCTCTCCTCTCTGTCTTTCTTCTCCAATCTTCATTACCCTCGCATCTCTTCACTTCTGTCGGTGTTGGTTTCTACTATTCCTGTCTCAACTTTCCTTCGCCTTTCCGTTATCTCTCTTTTCCTCTACTATGACGGTCTTTGTTTATCTACTGCGACGGTCACGGTTCCTGAGTTTTCCACCGCTAGGTTCCTGTAGTCGCTGGGTTCTCTGCTGAGATTGTAAGAATTTTTCTCTACTTGGTTGTTGAAATTAATGTCCCGATTGCTCTACTTGGTTAGAATTTTTGCTGGTTTATTGCAGTTTAGTATTTCTCTGTTGGGTTCTATTGAGTTGTATTTGTATATGTGATTGTTTAGAATTTAAAGTTTGTTGTTATATTGGTCTTTGGAATTTCAAAGACCGTACTAATTTTCATAGTTATGTAAGACAGATTTTGTAGTTTTAGTGTGGATTGGTACATAGTTATATAATAATAAATATATTATTGTATGGTGGTCTCAAATTATATATGTATTGAATAGTGTGAATGATTATTACTTACACCGCCGACAATGACTTAGGTTAAAGAAATAGTTATTTTAGTAGACCCAATTCTATCACTTGGTTATCTCCGTAGTGTGGATCATGTAAACATGTGTCACATGTTAATTTTGTCTATAAGTGAAAAAGCATAAATAATAAAATATATAACCTGTTAATGTCATTATAATACATTATATTGAATAGATGCTAATGTAAAAGGTTATTTTATTAGTTGTGAGTCACATATGGTTTCTGGTTTTTTTTAACTTACTCTTTTCTTTGTTTCAAGATATAAGTGGCATTACGGTGAACCTATATCATGAAGATAATTTGATTTGGACTCGTGAGATTACGTATGCCAATGGGATCATTAGAACTACAGATAATGTAGATCCTTAAAGAGTGATGATGATGGATTTTAGGATCTTACGTTGGAGGTTCGAAGATAAAAATGTTAAAAGATTCATGTATAAATATGAGGGTAAGTTTATAGTCGAGGTTAGAGATGATCTAATGAACATGGTGACAAATATGTAAGTAATCTAGGGAATTGATGTATATATGGAGCATGCAAACATGAGGGATACGATTGAGGATTTTCCCATATTACCATAGATGTTAAGTGTTTTTGATGAAGCAAGTGGTAATGTAATTAAGGAAGGTGGTAAAATATGGGACATTGAAAAAGGATACGATGTAAAGTCAGACGGTGACTCAGACAAAAAGGATAAAAAGGATAGTGATAACTCATCGAGTGGTGAGGATATTAATATTCCTGAATGTGTTTACAAAGTTAACATTCCAAATATTGATACGGTGGAGTCTGAATACGAGGATGACACAGAGAGTTTACGTCCTCCTAGGGATTTTGGGAGTCAGGGTCACTACAAACCTATATTCAGTGAGTTTAACTCTGATCATGATTTTGAAGAGAATCTTACGCTAAATATTAGTGACTGCTTTAGTGATGTTAAGAGGTTTCGTAGTTACCTACGTGAATATAGTATACAAGAGGGTTTTGACTTCCAGTATTCGAAGAATAAAAGTACGAAAGTAGTTGCAATTTGTATGATAACTAGGTGTGAGTGGAGGGTTAGAGCCAATCTCGATCCTATGCTCAATTGTTTTCAAGTGAAGACGATGACTAACACACACAGTTGCGTGTGCCATGACATTAGTCACCAGATTACTAATTCTTTTTTAGCCAAGTATCTTGCCAAATTGAAGAATGACATATAGTGGCCTAATAATGCATTTAAGAATGATATGAGGCGGAGGTTTAATGTGGAGGTAACAAAGCAGAAATGCTATCGTAGAAAGAGGAAGGCTCTAAAGATCCTTCAAGGTGAGGATAAATTTTACTTTTTTCAGGCTAAGGGATTATGCATCTATAATCCTAGAGACTAACCCAGGGTCAATATGTAAGGTTGGAACTAATCCAGATGATGGGAATAGGTTCAATTGTTTTTATTGTTGCTTGGCTGCATGCAAGCAATGATTCATTGAGGGGTGTAGGCCTATAATTGTAGTTAATGGTTGTCATTTGAATACTCGTTACAAGGGGGTCTTATTAGCAATTATTGGAATATATATCAATGATGGAATATTTCTAATAGCATGCACAGTAGCTAGCGTAGAAAATAAAGAAAATTGGAAGTGATTTCTGGAAGAGCTGTTATCCAACATCGGATCAGTTGAGACGTACGGTTAAAATTTCATGAGTGATCAACATAAGGTAATTTAAACTACTTCCTATTATCATACTTTGGGTGACATAAATTATAATCGTTTACTAACCTTACTTGGAATATTATGTATATTGTTAATTTAGGAGATCATTGAGGCATTTTCAGATGTTGTGCCACGTGTGAACCATAGGATTTGTGTTTGTCACATGTACGAGAACTTCAAGAAGCAATTCAAGGGTGGGGTCTTGAAGGACCTCGTGTGGCAAGCAGCCTCCTCGATGACTGAAAAGGAATTTGTTATTATATGAACTAAATCAAGGAGGTTAATGAGCGTGCGTATCATTGGTCAGCACCAAAGGACAACCGTTAGTGGTCAAGGAGTGGCTTTACATGGTATATTGTCCTTAATATATTTTATTTATTGTTGTTATGTAAAAGAATATATCACTACTAACTTTAACTCTTTTTTTTCCAAATTTAGGCACCCCAAATCTGACATGTTGGTCAATAGCATCATAGAGACATTTGATTCTTGGATATTAAAAGCACAAGACCAATCGATTATCACCATATACGAGATGATTAGGAGAATGGTGATAAAGAGAATTGAGACCCAAAGAACCAAAACAGAGGGTCATTGCCATGGTATATGCCCTAGAATTTTGAAAAAGATAGATGAAGATAAGAAGTGATGCAAAGATTGGATTACAGTTCGCACCAATGATGATGTATTTGAGGTGGATCATTTTACTAGAAAAAAGACACATCGTTAGGTTGAGAAAATAGTTCTACAATAGCAACAGATAGGGGCTCACAGGTTTTTCTTGTCAGCATGTCATAGTCGTCATATATTTCCAAAGGCAAGCTCCAGAAGACTATATAGATCCTTATTACCATAAGGATGTGTGGAAGAAATGCTATAGCAGGAGAGTTCACAGTGCCTGGTTAGATTACTTTTTTATCTATCATAGGATTTATTTTAATATTATAATCAACTTATGGACCATTTACTAAAGATTGTCACTTACAGATATTGATGATTGGCCTTTCATTGGTGGGTTACCTATTGAGCCACCACATTTCAACAAAGGGATTGGTTAACCCAAAAAGATAAGAAAACATGCTTATGATGAGGGGAAACCATCATAAATAAGAACAAAACCGAGGCACCCAAACAAGTGTGAGATATGTGGACAATAAGGACATAATACTCGTCAATACCAAAATAATATAACTAATCTTGTACGCACAAAATAACATAACTAATCTTGTACGCACAGCGCATTGTCAACGGTCTACAAATAGCGCAAAGCGGCATAGGACGACATTAAAGCAAGTTGAAGCAATAGAAGCAACCCATGTGGAACCGAGCCCAAGTCAACCACCACTAGAGTTTCAATCTAAATCACATGTATATTTTCAATAATACTATTAATTCTCATATATTTTAATAATTAAAATTAACTTTATGAAAATAATTTTTAATATATGAATGACACCAAACTAAGATACATATCAAGATAACAACAAGACAATGCAAATTATCCTCAGATAAAAGGAAGAAGCAAACTCATTCAGAAACAAGACCCAGGGAATGAAGTGATTAGGACAATAATTAGTAGTAGTTGACCGTTAATATTTACATGCATTTCACTTTTTATTCATGAGTTGGGTACATGAGATGGAAAAGTATCACTTTAAACAAATTTGTCACTTAATATCATTGTCTTAATATCTCTATCACTTAATATTATTATATTAATATTCAAAGAATAAATTTAATATCTTTAATTTTTTTTAATTCTCTTTACATAGTTTAACTATATTAAAAATCAAATAAACCCCTCTAATTTTAAAAATAAATATTATTATATTTTTATTAATAAAAAAATTTATTTAACATCTACAAAAATAATAAAAGAACCATTACGATGCGAAATCATAATACGATGAGTCATTTATATGAGTCTTAAAGTACAAAATGATGACTTTTATTTTGAAACTTAATACCTAACAAATATTTCAACCTAAAATGACTGATGATTGATCAAGATTTCCAAGCATGAGCACCTACATATATCTATTTTGTATTACAAAATTAAATAGAGAAGAAAATATGGATCAGTTCCTCGTTTGGGAACGTATCGTGGCTTCATAATGAAATTAGAGGATCAACTGCACCTTCCAATATACTATAAACATCAATAGCCTTTCCTTCATTTAGCCAGATGAGAATAGTCAGTTCAATGAAGCGTCCATGTCTCACTGTTTTATCACACTGAATGCTCTAATGCCTTCTAGACTCAGATGTTCAATGATTCTGTTTCATCATCCCTCTCCCTCAGACCTGTCCAATCTTGTGGCTCTGCATAAGAAAATCATCCATGGTAAGACCGTAGCAGGTGTTGGTGAGTTAATGAGACAAATTTGCTTGCCTTAAATTGTCCAATCAAAAAGATGAGACAAGAAAAGTCCAATATTACATTTAATGATCCAACTAATATGTATCATACTTGATTTGTGGCTCTCAGCAACCACCATAAGCCGCCTTTGCAAGACAGAGGCCATGAAAAGGAAGATAGAACACATTCCAAACATGATAGTGATTGGGAAAGCATTTACCTTCAAGATAACATAAAAGCAAAAGTTAACTATTTGCAATATAGAGTTTCTCGTACAAATTAACATTGCAATTCTTTTCTTTTATTAGTGACATGCATTTATGATGCAAATAAATAAAGCTAAAATAACTCGAAGCTTTCTTCTTTATACAGTCAAATACCAGAGGATAGCACTTGATACTTACATTGTAGAGTATGATACACACAAAAATATTGAGGGGAATGCGAAAGAAGTTCATAATTGTGCTCCTAGCTTCCTCAGGAATGTACTGGGATCTCATCTTCATAATTGATGGCCAAAATATGCCAACGCAGGCCTCAAAGACACAGAAACCAAGGAGTTGAATACAACTGCCAAAAGATATGCTACCACCCTTCACAGCAGAAGGTGCAACTAAGAACTGTTTAACATTAGCAATTGAGGTCACATACTGATAGATAAACAGAAAGAACTAGCAAATTAGTACAACCAAGCAAGAGTCTTACATTAGAGATAATGGGAAGTAGCAGAGTGAAGGCAGAGATTGCAAACACAAGCTGCATATAACTTTCGACTTTAAGAGTCCCACGAGCCATCAACCTAGATGCTATGGAGCTTCCCAACATTGAAGACAACATGAATGTAGCAAAAATAAAGCCATGAGGTATATCCTCATCATTTGGGCTCAAAGCAGGAGTCCACAAGAATACAAAAGTGTACATTGAACCTTCAAAAAGTGATTGTATTGCACCCAGCAAAGCGATTTTCTCATCTGTTATTAGTGCAGTAATTTCAATAACTGATGGCACTCAAATCAGAGATATTCTTGTGCTGCCAATATAAGTTAAATCATACTTACCAGAAGCAATGACTGCAGCAGCACCTTTGAATTGCGTGATCAAGTCTTTGCTATCAGAAGGATCTCCATAATTCTCACTCCAGGATGATAAGATAATGGCCATGCCTATGGCAAGGCAGCATGCAGCAGCATCAAATGGAGCCACAGGACCAAATCCTAAATTATCAGCCAATAAATTGGCAAAAAGTCCAGAAACAATGGCGATAAGACCATTGCCAAGAAATATAGCCTTAGCGAAAGTTACTGACAACCACTGTGGATCAAAACCTCTCTGCACAAGGGCACCAACCATTTCATCAGAAGAACTAGGAAACTTATCTCTTAAAAATATATAATGTTCAGTCTAGTAGTGATCAAGTAGATACAACAGATCAGCAGCTCTAGATTCCATTATGGATGATGGCAATTCATAACTTGCACACAGAACAATAACACTAACTGCAGAAGAAACCTATGATGTTAAGATTGGTCAGATTAGTACCTTAGCTACTGAAAAGTGTACTTTCTTATTCTTCTGATCACGTTTGAAGTGTTTCTCCAAGTTTTACATCACTTAAAATAATGGAAAGAAATTGTTTAGAAGACAATTACATTAAATCTAGAACTAGTGAATATAATGAATAAAACTCACTGCTATTAGTTTGATGCCATCAAGATCTATTCAGGAAAATATCCACCAGAAGAAAAGGAGCAAAACAACAAGTTGAATGACAAGCTTGCAAACTAAAAAGAGAGGAGAAAAAATAAACAAACCCATACAGAAAAAGAAACGTAGAACTATATCTAATAAGTCAAAAGAGTAAAAATGATGGCTGCCTACATATAAGGATGTCTTATAGAAGAGAAGATAAAGCAAGAGCCAAGATCAGTGCAATTGAGAATGACATGGATACTTCTAATAAACAAATAGGTATGTATATCACAAACTTACAAGTTAAGCTCATCTTGGTCCAGTAGCTAAACAGTTTCAGAGTTGAGCAAAATCTCATTATAAACTATAAAACTTTGATAGATCATAACCTTAATGCTCTGGTAGCAGTTTATCATCCTCACCTTATTATGTTCTGCAACAAGCCATGACTCAAATGCCGAGAAGAGCAGAGACGTAGAAATTCCTCCCAGTATACGACCCACCATCAAAACTTTGTACTCAGGAGAATGCTTAGTAATGCAGCTAAGAATGTATGTGATGCAGTAGGTGACACATGCCCTCTTACGACCCCTGCACCCGATTAAAAACAACCCCAGAGATCTTTCATAAAAGACCAAGCAATTCTATGAGAAAAAGGAAGTGACAAAAAAACTCGACAAGAAAAGTCTCACTGTTTGTCAGCTAAGGATCCCACTATCGTCCCGAACAGCATGGAAGACCCAAATCCTGCAATGAAGAGCCGGCCGATGTCTCCCTTGTCAAAGCCATACTGACTGTAGAGGTAGTAGACATAAGGACCCTGCAACCAGTCACCAGCTGAAAACAACCAAAACAAGACCAAGATTAGCCCAAGTCACATGTACATACAAAACTGAACCAGCAATTAAAGTCGATTACTTTCAGTAACAAGATTGGTCAAGATCTGTTGATCTAAATTACCATCCACCTCTCAGATCTTATAAAATGACACCCATTACTTAATTACACTGACACTTCAGTTCCAGCAATAAACCCAAAATGAAAGGAAAAAAAGATAGACCAAGATCCAAAAGCGCCACATCACCGAACGATGCGAGAAACCTCATTGCTATAATCTTTAGAAAAGAAAGAGATCAAGAAGTTTAGAGAGACCTCCGAGCAAGAATGAGGAAAAGCCAAGTCAGATCTGCCCATGGATTCGGAAGAATAATCTATAAAATGAAGGATTTTCCCTCTTCTCCGAGTTAAATGCAATACTTGAGGGGAGGCCAACGAACCCATCATGAGGGAGTAGACGAGGAGGTAGTTGTTCTTGAAGGCGTTGAAAGAGGAGGAGGTGGCAACGCGGTCTCTGCTCGTCTTGCTCAGCTCCATCACCGCCACCACCGCCGCGAGCCCGCCAAAAACCAAGTAGTAGAACGCGTCCATCGCCCCTTCCTCCTCTTCCTTCTTCCCTTCGGGTTCCTCCGAGGCTCGGAAGAGAATGGGAGAGATTAGGGCTTAATATAAAGCAATGGTATTAGTGGGACGCAGTTCTCGCGTTATGGCGTTTTAAAAATCACGTAACGTGCTTTTTGTTTTTTTATTATAGCCGTTAGATTTAGACCTCATCTATGCACAGGAAGTCTCTCCGGACACAATAAACCTTAGATTGTATGCGTAACTAAATAGTTGAGGTATGCATGATTGACCAAATTTAAGATTATACTGTTATTTTTACTGTAAAATATGAAATGATATTGGATATCAGAGTCTATGCGTAACATTAAAAATTGATTTAATTATTTAATCGATTTAGTTATAAGAATGAATTCATAACATCGGATTACCAGCACCCATTGACATTTAATTATCGTCACTGCTTGATCCAAAGCATCAATGAAGTGCGTCAATGAAGACTGAGGGAATCCAACTTATCAACAAAAATAATCGGACAACGCATGTGTGCTCGGACCGCAAGTGATTACCAGCTGGCAGCATTAATGATTGAGTGGAAAGTCTGATCGACCCAAGTCTTCTTAGGCCAACCAGAGGGCCCCACATTTCCGAATCACCGAGACTGCTGCTTTCGCTCCACCATTGCGTGAAGCTATTGCAGTAGGCTTACCCCCACCTTGAAATGCCACTTACACTTTTCCTTGGGACACGCATAAAAGAAACAGTCATTGACCTATTATTATCTTTTATGAAATATATTATCAAATTTCATCACTATATATCAACAGGTTCTTCATACTTCTCGTTATGGTAACCTAAGGCTTTGAATATATCATTTCTTTTCAAGTATTACAACAGTATTTCTTTCTCTTGCTTTGAATATATCATCATAGTGGCGTGTAACAGTAACGATTTAAAATCTTTATTTACCTATCTTTTTATTAGAATATTTCTCCAACCCCAATAGCTACTTTTTTCTTTTTACTTTTCCTATTTGCCACGTCAGACCAATCATGTGGATTGAGGGATTTTTTTGGCTCCCCATTCACACAAGTACTCCGCAAAACAGGAAGATACATCATGTCGGTGTGTATGGTATGTAGGACTATGAACAACACGGTAATCCAATATGAAGCCACCGACACTTGCGCAAGCATAGGACATTTGTCAGTACGATCGTTTTCATGTGGCTCACACGGTAGACTTCGGAACTTAAACATTAAGATCAATCTTGGATTTGTCAGTACACAGTGTTTCGCGTTATGCCCATGTTTTCAGGACCAGTTTACAGTCGTACATAGAACATTTGCAGAAATAACAAAGTTGTTCTGAAGAAAAGCTAGAGTGAAATTGAGACAGAGACAGCCTTTTCCTGATACACAAAGATGATCGAAAACCTTCAAGTGCCAAATGAACACTGCCACTGAAGTTTCCGCAAATGCAATTACATAGCCTGCTCAATTTCCTAATCACAGTTAACTGCGAGCGTGCTTCCAATCTTAAAACCGACTATTGAAGATGAATAAAAATAGGTGATGATGATATCTTTCTCGATATATGTCTGCATGTGTTTCTTAGATAAGATCATTTTTACAATTTGGTCTGTGAAACAAATACACCCATGACTAAAATTGCTGGCAAATTTCATAAAGACAAAATATCTGGTGCAAATTTAAGATAAAGGCATACTAGCTGAGCCTTGCAAGGGATCAGCTTCGGAACAAAACTATTCAGTGAAATCAAGACTTGAGAACAGTTTTTGCCATGTTCAAAGGGTCCATCCAAGTTGTGTCCTCTAATATTGAATCTGATAGAAGATCATTATATAATTATATTAATCATAATTTTTATTTTTATATATTTAATCATTATTAATTTATAATTTAAAAATCAATCATATATTTAAATATATTATTTGAGTATATGATTGAGAAATTTTTTTCCCTCAGAAATTGTATAAATAAGCAAGGCTTTGGCTCTCTCTTCCTTGGTACCATGCTAATCTGTTTGTGATTGATATTTTTCTTTCTTGCTTTGCCTGTTGCTACTTTACAACTTTTGGTTTCTGTTTCTCGCTTTCAATTTTGGCATTGCACCAAAGACGAAGATGTGTGACTCCTTGCAAATCTCCTAGCACAACTCTATAGTAGATGTACTTCACTTTGATGCTATAATCAACATTATCTAATGATCGACCAACTTTTCTAATGATCCTCCATCACTATGCAATTATACTTAGTGGGCATTCCCTCCACTCCTACCTACTATCCATCATATTCACTAGCAATCAATCCACAATTGATCTCTTGGATATAGTCCATTGCCTTCTACCATCCTCAGTGTGCCATCAGCACTCATCTATAAGTCATTTAAGTCTCAATAGTTGGCTCAATAGTAATACTAATATCTTTATGTAGCACTATAACAAAAGCATGGTCCAAGTTACAAATTACCATGGCTAATCTTCTCATACTTGTATGCTAAGTCTTGTATCAATTCTGATGAAAATAATATAAGAGGTAAGTACTCTTGCTAATTATATAAAAAATCTAAAAGTTATTATAGATGATTTGACTTTAATAGGTCACCCTCTAAGTGATAAAAAAGTTATTATTCATACTCTCAGTGGCCTAGGAAATGAATATAAGGAATTGATAGTAGTAAATCGGACACATGACTTATTAACATCATTTAAAGAACTGTATGACAAGCTAATTGATTAAGAAACATATCTAAAACAAGAATAGAGGAAGATTGGACAAACTATCATGACTTATTTTAATCAAAAATTCAAAGAAAAAGGCAATCAAAGCAACAAGAACTTCAATAATGGATCTAGCAAGATGTTTTTTGGACACATGAGTAATACATATGGCCATTACACTATCAACTCTCCAACCATGATAGTAGTTTTTATTAGGATCATAATGGCACTAAGAAGACGATCAAAGTTCGATCAATAAATTTGTGTCGAAAATACGATTAACCAAGAATGTGAGTAAGGGTTGCGAGTAAAGTAAATGAGTAAGCAACAACAAATCAAAAGCAAGTGAAGGAATACAAACTAATTTATAGTGGTTCAGTCTTCCCGACCTACATCCACTCTCGATTCCTCTTTCGTTGAGGCCACCATCTTTCATTATCGATCGTCTTTCTAATGGGTGAAGATCAATTATACTTATTACAGCTTTTTTCCTTTTAACAATCTTAGGTTCTTATGTTAGGATCAATTGACACGAGGGGGGGGGGGGGGGGGGGGTTGAATTAGTGCAAGTGTAAATATTCTTTTTAGATGAAATCTTTTCGATTAAAACAAGATAGGGAAATCGAAGCTTTTCGTTCTTAATGAAATGATTCAGTGAATTAAGAAAAGTTACTAAGATAATAATCAATCAGAAAAGATAAACAACATTTGAAGGAAATAACTTATCGTGAAAACTTTGCTTTCTAAGAGTTAAGATAAATCGGAAGCTTTAATACAAGAATTATGTAATCAATGAAAGCAAAGAACCACTCACTATTTTTATAGTGGTTTGGCGCCAAAGGCCTACGTCTACTCCCCAGTCTTCATTCTTGAGGCACACTGGCGTCCACTACTGATCTTCTTTGGGCGAAGACTCAACCCTTACACTTGAGCTTACAAGGGAGACAAGATTTCACTCTTTGATCACTCCCTTACCCCTTTTCCTTTTTTTTTACAATTCTCACACAATATTTTCTTAGAATATAATCCCCCAAAAGTGTTTTTTGAATGTAAGAAAATTTGGGGTATTTATAGGCCCTAAATTGGATTCAAAATTGAAGCCAAAATCCAACCGTATCCAAAAAATCCGAGTACGGGCGATTCACTCGTCGGCTTGGGCGGGTCAACCGCCGAAAGTACCCAGATTCCTGGGTACAGGCAGTTCACCACCCAGACTGGGTGGGTCAGCCTCCCGAAAACTTAGGCGGCGGCGATACACCCGCAGCTCACTGACGATTTACCCGTCGAAATTTTCGTAAAAGTGGTTCCCTCCACTTTTCGAATTTCGGCTTGAACCTGATGTTGACCAACCCTTTGGTCAACCAATTGAGCTCAACTTGAGCTCAATCAAACCCCAATAATGGACCCGATTATCTTATTGAGTTGATTTGGATTTCATTCAAATATAACTTAATTAGGGCTAAATTACTAACTACGACTCAATGATTATAACACTTAATGACCAACAAGCTAAACAAGACTTAACTCCTACCAATCCAGCAGCCTCTGACATTCTTGCGGCAGGTCTTCCGATCTTCTTTTGGCGATCTCCCGGCGTGTTCCCAACAAGCTTCCCGATCCTTTCGACGAATCTCCTAGCAAACGTCGACGAGATCCCACTACATCGTCCGAACCCTGACCCGATGCTCAAACTTAATCTTGGCCCATCATCTGGTTGTTACTCCATTGCTCCTATCATTGTTAGTCCTGCACGATACTAATTACGACTTAATTAAATACAATCGTAATTGTCAAACATCCATTACAAGACCATCTTAACTCCCGATAAGCTTTTTGGCTACTCCCAACAATCTTCCAGTGAGTCTTGGTCTTCTTTTGGCAGACTCCCTTGAGCCATCCTAGCAAACTCCTGATACCTTCGGTGAGCTTTCGATACACTCCTAGCGAGTTTCCAACCGCATCGACCCGATGCATGGACTTGACCTTGGCCAATCGTGATTGTAATAATCTTTTTATTGTAATTAATCATGCATAAATCAATTTCTAACAATCCATGTTAGATCAGCAACCTATCAATTGATTTCATCATCAAAATTTGAGATTTAACAATCTCCCCCTTTTTGATGATGACAATCAATTGATGACAGAAGTTAATCCTAACTCCCTCTAAATCCATGCCACTTAAATTTAAGAGAAGCACACACTCTTAAATTAAAGCAATCAACATTCTATGTAAATTTTAACATAAATTTACATTAAGTCATCAAATCATGAGTAAAAAAGAATTAAACATCTATATCCAAGATGTTTAATTTATATCCTTATCCAAGATATCCATGAATTTCATTAAGATCATGTGTCATCAATGTATTCATCATGTGCCATCAATATATATTTCTCCCCCTTTGTCATCAACAAAAAGGTGAAATATAGCTAATAATTTCAAAGCACAGGATGACATTACTCCCCCTTAGTATATGCATTATAAAATTTTCTTCCCCTTTAATAAGGAGAGCAATAAGGGAGGTGTTGTTGAATCATTTCATCATAGATAAGAGCTCTTAATAAATTTTAAAAGCAATACTAAGATGAGCTCAAAAGTTCAAGAGATTTAAAGATTACTTATGTATTTCAAATGTAGCAAAAGTCATCTCTTGATATAAAAAATTATCTCTTGTAAATTTCAAATGTGGCACATCTTCATGAAATTTTTTTTTTGAAAATAATAAGATAAAATCATGAAGAAAGTTTTCAAAAAATATGTTATCACAAAAAGGCTTCATTTCATGAAATCTATATTAGCAATTTATATATCTTCATGATTTAATATTTCTAGGTCTCAACCTCAATATATATATATAATTTAGAATATGAGCTCAACAAAACTTTCTCATGTAAATTTTAAGAAAATATAACAAATAAATCCGAACAATAACAAATCATTATCTTTATATAGATTTTTAAAATCATCATTACATGCATGATCTTCATACATGATTTCACATTATTATACCTTCTCCCTCTCTGTCATTAACAAAAGGAGAAGTGCAATTAGCAAGTTTTTGATATATGAAAGCTTAATAATTTAACAAATTTTTCATTACTTTAGAACATGTAAGCTAGTTAATTCATTCTTCTCTTTTGAGAAATGCAAGCTGCTAGTTACAAGTGCACTATAAGCCAATCACGTGAGTGATGACATATGTGACACACTGCATAATCTTTTTTCTTATAATTAATATTAGCATATTCTCACATTATATTATCTGTAGCATATATACTGTGACGTCTTTGGTTCTGTGCAATGGGAATCAGATCGTGATGAGATCACGATAATGAGATCGATTCACCTTTAAACACAGATCCTAAATAATCTCGGTCATAGGTTACTCGAGAGGGACATCGAGATAACCGGACAGATTGGTGTACTATATACCCATCCATATGATGAAGACGATTGGTCTCATAGTCACTTGTGTGGAGACACTAAGGATATAGTACATGTGCTCATTGAAGAATGAGTTCACTGATTGATCCGCTTATGACATGTTGTATGGTTGATGATACCTAATGTCAAACAATGATTCCATAGTCCTAGTTGTGTATCTGGTCCTTAGACTTGAGACACCAAGGATGCCATGGTGAGTACTCCTTTCTTTGACGCCAAACTTACAGGTTTGAAAAGTTTCAAATCTGGTACAACTAGTATCGGGATTGGTAGCCAATCTTACGAAGGCAATTAAGTGTCAATAGAGGATCATCCACTCTCGATATCATGAGAGAAATATCCCATATGTGCTTGCTTAGACAAAACGCCGGACTTACAGGTTTGGAAAGTTCTAGATCTGGTATAACTAGTTATCAGGATTGGTAGTCAACCTTACAAAGGGAATTTAGTGTCAATAGAGGATCATCCACTCTCGGTATCATGAGAGGAATATCTCATATGTACTTGCTCAGACAAATCCCTGGCCATAGTCATTCGGATTGAGAGAGAAAGAGTTCTCCGGTAGAATATGATTAGAGCGAGACTATGATGGATTCCATATGTGACCTGACAATACCATATCCAATATATGGTCTTTGGGATATTAGTTGGATGAGGGATTATAAATATATGGTAACTGTGGATAGACAGGTCTGATGGATTCGATCCTCTTGTATCGTCTGGGGACTATGGCGTAGTGGCCTAGTACGCCCATAGTCGATGAGTTGAGTGAATTATTATAGGGATAATAATTCACTATATCAGAAGGAGCTCTGATGGGAGTGACTCACGACTAGCTTGGTATCGGGCCTAGAGGGTCACATACATATGGTAGATGCTTCAGCGAATATAGGATTGGATGAAGATCCAATTAGCCTATATTCTCATTAGATGAGACCCTATGATGATGGGCTCCTTAATTAAGACCCAATTAGAGGCCTAAGACGATTATTGGATAGAGATCCAATAATGCAAGATTAGTGGGTAATTGGATGGAGATCCAATACCCACTAAGGAAGGAGCCCTAGGGTTTTTTGGTGGCTCTCTATAAATAGGAGGGGAGACTCATGGTTGAGAGGCTGTAGCTTTAGCCACCACCTCCTATTCTCCTCCCTCCCTCTGCGCAAGAGTTGCGATATCAGAATAGAGGAGTTTCGCTGTAGGGATCCATCGTGTCGATACCGCTAGAGAGGAGGACGCTTGACCTCTTTCATCTTCTCCATTCGGATCTGGAATACAGGGATATACAATCTCCATAGGTAAAATCAATATCTCACACATCGTGGTTTTCTGATTTTTACGATTTTTCTCGCGATCCCAATCTTTTGCACGATGATTTGATCTGCCTGGGAAACCAGTTTTTGTTTTGATTTCTGCTACGCATGTGATGCACTCGCTGAGGTTTCCCAACAGTGGTATCAGAGCCAAGGTTTTCATGTGAAAGATTGGTTTTAAACTACGTGTGATGAGATTGAATCGTATAGAATCGTTCTACGCGTTCTTGCACATTTTCGCAGCAAGTGCAGCGAGGAGGAGGATATACGACCAGCCATAGCCAAGCCTCCTGCAGGGGCGATCGGCCACGGCCTGGCACCTGCAAGGTGGCGGCTGGCTGTGGCCAAGGCCCCCTGCAAAGGGGCGACTTGCTGCGGCCAGCCCGTAGGTGCGGTAAGCGCCTACGGGCATGGTCGCTTGCAGCACGACGCCCGCAAGGGTGGCCGGCTGCAGGGCGGCGCCCGCAAGGGGCTACTCGCTCGCGGTGAGGCCGCATGGGCAGCGCCCACCCACGGCCAGGCCGCAAGGGTCGGATGCCCGCGACGAGGCCACAGGGGCAACGCCCGCCCGCCGCTTGTGTAGGGGCAACGGCGGCGGCGCAGAGAGGGAAGAGGACCTAGAGCATTCTTTTTGAGAAAAGAACTATTTTGCCCCTTTAAATTTGGAAAATTCTTAGTACTGTCCTCCCTTCCAAAATTCTGAAAATGCCCTTAACAATTCTAGAAATTTTGAGTATTATCCTCCCTTCTATAATTCTAAAAATACCCTCAATAATTTTAGAAATTTCGAGTATGTCCTGATTTCCAAAAAAAAATAATTAAATAGTTTAATTAATTATTATATATATCTAGTGATCCTACATATAATGTGATGTAAATGTGATGTATGATATGGATGGATGATCATGAGCCATGTATTGTGATGTATGTAATTATGATTATTATTATTATTGGAGCCTACGAGCCTTCATTTTTCTCGTTTATTATTGGGCATGTGTGCCTATGATTATTTGTAATTACATGGAGAGGCGCGATAGGAGCGTGGAGGTGACAGTGGGACCCACGATGTCGTGGTGGGTGATTACGACGCATGGTGATGCAACGATCTAATGAAATCGATAATGACGAGATCAACAATCACAGGGCATGGAGATACGCCGATGCATACATAGATCCTATTATGAGTGATTAGGTCCATCGGCTCAGGCTTAATCATATTAGGCGACGGCTCATGATCATCCGGTGTGACTTGCATATGTGATGTGTTATACACCTACTAGATATATATATATATATATATATATATATATATATATATATATATATATATATATATATATATTTGCATACTATATAGATATATATTAAATATGTATGTGTATGATATGACATATTAGGAGATCGATATGAAACAAAAACCTCTTCTACGATAATATTAAGTCGGTAAGCGTGAGGCAATAAGATTGACCCACGCTCTTCCATCGTTATAGGAAGAAATTGAATCACGACATAGGTTGAGTTGGTCGAGTCCCTCGAGGCTCACCTATCTACGTGATCGAGTTCTTGCCTACGACATAGAGATGTCACCGATGACCTGAGGACATGGTATGCTTGGTCGAGTCCCTCGATGACATACCATCAAATCAGACTCATCTTGTAACGATGGTGATGACTTAACTGAATATCATGGTTGGTCGAGTCCCTCGAGATTATGATGATTCGGAGGCCGAACGTGACGGGAATCACAAGGAGTTTTGATTGGCAAGAGTTGCCTACCTTTTGGGCATAGTGTAATTGGTCGAATTCCTCGAGGTTGCACTAAGACGCCAATTGGATCCCGATCCCCACTAGGAGTCTGCTGGAGACTTTCGTCTCATGTGTCGAGGGTGTCGCATGATTCGCTAGGAAAATAGTAGGAGTATATTAAGATAAAAGTCCATATCTTAATTAGTATTTTTTATAAAATCTATATGTTATTTATTTTTGCTATATCTTGTTTTGTCATAAACATGTCGCTTACAACCCCCCTACGTGGCATAGTTGATGCCAACTGCCTCACTGGTCCAAATTATATAGATTGGCTCCGTAATTTGAGAATTATTTTCACGGTAGAGAAAATCACATACGTCCTTGATACAATTGTGCCCACGTCGGAAGAAGGTGCAAGCGAGGTTGAGATCACTCGCTATGTAAAGTACATAGATGATTTCATATTGGCAAAATATTACATGTTGGCCTCCATGACTCCTGAGTTATAGAGGCAACATGAGAGCATGAATGCAGATTCGACCCTTCTTCATCTCCGCTAGCTGTTTCATGAATAGGGAAGAACTCAAAGATATGAGATATCTAAGAGATTTTTCCAAGCCATGATAATAGAAGGGACATCAGTTAAGAACCATGTCCTGAAGATGATAAAGTGGATCGAGAAACTCACAAGTCTAGGAATAGTCCCAAAGGATAATCTGTGCGTTGATTTTATACTTCAGTCCCTACCAGATTCCTTTTCCCACTTCATCATGAATTTTAACATGAGCAAGTTTGAGGTGACTCTCCCAGAGCTCCTCAATATATTGAGGGAAGCTGAGAGTGCCATCAAGAAGGAGAAACCAATTCTCTATATTGGTGAGACTAAAAAGAAAAGGAAGACCAGCAAGACCCTTAAGAAGGGCAAGGGCAAAGAAAGACCAGGTAAGACAAAGGTTGCCAAGAGAGACCCGACAAAGGATAATACTTCCACTGCGGCCAAGATGGGCATTGGAAGAGGAACTGTAAGGACTATCTTGCAGAGAAGGCGAGACAGAAGCTTGGAGAAGCTTCAGGTATATTCATGATCAGTCTCCACTTATCAGATTTTCATGATAACATATGGGTATTGGATACTGGGAGTGTTTATCATATCTGTAATTTGTTGCAGGTTCTGGCAAGACCTAGGAGATTGGCCAGAGGCGAAATGGACCTCAAGATGGGCAATGGAGCAAGAGTTGCTGTAGTTGCGGTTGGAGAGGTCGCCCTACATCTGCCTGGTGGAGCTATTATTGCATTAGATGCATGCTATTTTGTTCCCTCTATTATCAAAAATATTATTTCTATCTCTTGTTTGACAATTAGTGGATATAAATTAGTTTTTTAGAATAATAGTTATTCAATAATTATGGATGATGAGATCATCACTAGAGGGACCCTTATAAATGGCTTCTATGTGTTAGACACTTCTCCACATATCATAAATATAAATATGTCTAAGAGAAAAAGAGATGAGGTCAATAATGTATACCTATGACATTGTAGGCTAGGTCATATACATGAGAGAAGGATTCAAAAGTTGCTGAAAGATGGATACTTAGATCCATTTGACTATGAGTCATATACAACTTGTGAACCTTGTCTTCGTGAGAAGATGACTAACTCTCCTTTTAGTGGAACTGGAGAGAGAGCCACCTAGTTATTGAAACTTATACATAGTGATGTATGTGGTCTCATGTCGACTCGGGCTATAGATGGTTACTCATACTTTATTATATTCACTAATGATTTCTCTAGGTATGGACACGTATACTTAATGAAGTACACATCTGAAGCCTTCGAGAAATTCAGGGAATATAAGAATGAGTTATAAAACTAAATTGGAAAGAGTATTAAGACTCTTTAATCAGATCGAGGAGGAGAGTACTTGAGTACAAAGTTCACCCATTTTCTCAGGGACAATGAGATTCTATCACAGTGGTCACCTCCTTATACACCTCAGCTTAATGGTGTATCAGAAAGGAGGAATCACACGCTGTTAGATATGGTGTGATCCATAATGAGTTTCGCTGACCTACCCGTCTTATTCTGGGGGTACGCCCTAGAGACCGCAGCTTACCTTCTGAATAGAGTTCCATCAAAGTCGGTAGTGTCTATGCCATATAAGATATGGAAAGGAAAGATGTCCGATCTTAAGATTGTTAAGATTTGGGGCTGTGTTGCCCACGTTAGAAGACACAACCCCGATAAGTTGGAATCAAGGACATAATGGTGCACATTCGTGGGATACTGAAAGGAAACTTGTGGGTATTATTTCTATCACCCCGAGGACCAAAAGGTCTTTGTTGCCAAGAGAGCTGTGTTCCTTGAGAAGGAACACATTCTTAGTGGAAATAGTGGGAGCAAGATAAAATTGAGTGAGGTTGGAGAACCTAGCTCAAGCACCATTCCAGAGCTCGAGTTTGTTTAGGTACCTACACAAAGTTCCAACTTTGCGTAGGTCTAGTAGAGTATCTCACCCTCCTGAAAGATATGTGAGATATATCAATGGAGATGACTCTCAGGATGTTGATCCTCAGACCTACGAGGAGGCTATTATGAGTATAGACTCCGGGAAGTGGCAAGAAGCCATGAATTCTGAGATGGATTCCATGTACTCTAACAATGTTTGAAATCTTATGGATGCACCTGAGGGTATTGTACCCATCGGTTGCAAATGGATCTTCAAGAAGAAGATCAGAGTGGATGGAAAGGTAGAGACCTATAAAGCAAGACTGGTAGCTAAAGGATATCGTCAAAGACAAGGAGTTGACTATGATGAAACTTTTTCACCTGTAGCCATGCTTAAGTCCATTAGAATTATTTTGGCCATTGCAGCACACTATGACTATCAGATATGAAAGATAGATATCAAAACGACATTCCTTAATGGCAACCTCGAGGATGAGATGTATATGATACAGCCAAAAGGATTCGTATCTAAAGAGAGTCCAAATAAAAGTGTGCATGTTTCTTAGATCCATTTATGGATTAAAGCAAGCTTCTTGAAGTTGAAACATAAGATTTGATGAGGTGATCAGATCTTATGACTTCATTAAAAATGAAGATGAGCCTTGTGTGTACAGGAAGGTAAGTGGGAGCGCTATCACCTTCTTGGTGCTATATGTGGATGACATCCTAATCGTTGGGAATGATGTAGGAATGCTCTCCATAGTAAAAGCTTAGCTATCCAGAAACTTCTCCATGACAGACTTAGGGGAAGCATATTATATTTTGGGGATCCAGATCTATAGAGATAAATCCAAGAGGATGCTTGGCTTGTCCCAATCCATGTACATAAACTCTATTGTCAAAAGATTTGACATGAAGAATTTCAAGAGAGGTCTCATATCGATGAGACATGAAATATCATTTTGTAGGAGTATGTCCCCAAAGACTCTTGAAAAAAGGGCAGACATGGATAAGATACCTTATGCTTCAACGATAGGGTTTATCATGTATGCGATGCTATGTACCAGCCCTGATATAGCATATGCTCTGAGTGTCATGAGTAGGTATAAGGTAAATCCAGGTTTAGAACACTGAAAGGCAGTAAAGTGTATCCTTAAGTACTTGAGAGGGACTAAGGATCTTTTACTGATAGATGGAGGAGGTAGCCTCCAGGTTGAGGGCGAACGTGAGTTTTCAGACTGACATTGATGATACCAAGTCAAATTCAGGATATATTTTCACCATAAATGGAGGAGCAGTAAGCTGGAAGAGTTCCAAGCAAGATACTACTGTTGACTCGACCACAAAGGCAGAATACATTGCTACAACAGAAACAACAAAGAAAGGGGTGTGGATGAAGAAGTTTATTAAAGATTTGGGAGTCGTACCAAGCAGCGTGGAACCAATTCCCATATACTACGACAACAACGGGGCGATCACTCAAGCGAAGGAACTCAGGTCTCTTCAGAAGTCTAAGCAAGTTCTGAGGAGGTTCCATCTGATTAGAGAGATTATAGCCCGTAAAGATATTGCAATGGAAAGAGTTCCATCCGAAGATAACATTACAGATCTACCAACGAAGCCATTGGCTCAGATTGTATTTGAGCATCATAGGGGTCTGATGGGGATTAGACACATATGTAATTGGCTTTAGGTCAAGTGTGCGATTGCTAGTTACAAGTATCCTACAAGCCAATCACGTGAGTGATGGCACGTGTGACATACTGCGTAATCTTTTTGCTTATGATTAATATTGTTATATTCTCATATTATATTATCTGTAGCATATATATTGTGATGTCCTTGGTTCTATGCAATGAGAATCGGATCATGATGAGATCACGATAATGAGATCGATTCACCTTTAAACACAGATCCTAAATAATTTCGGTCATAGGTTACTCGAGAAGGACATCGAGATAATCGAACAGACAGATGTACCATATACCCGTCCATATGATGGAGGTGGTTGGTTTCATGGATGTGGAGACACTAAGGATATAGTAAATGTGCTCATTGGAGAATGAGTTCACTGATTGATCCGCTTATGGAATGCTGTATGGTTAATGATACTTAATGTCAGACAATAATTCTATAGTCTCAGTTGTGTATATGGTCCTTAGACTTGAGACACCAAGGATGGCTTGTGTGAGTACTCATTTCTTTAACGCTAGACTTATAGGTTTAGAAAGTTTCAGATCTAGTATAGCTGGTTATCGAGATTGGTAGTCAACCTTACGAAGACAATTGAGTGTCAAAAGAGGATCATCCACTCTCAGTATCATGAGAGGAATATCTCATATGTGCTTGTTCAAATAAATCCCTGACCATGGTCATTCGGATTGAGAGAGAAAGAGTTCTACAGGAGAATCCAATTAGAACGAGACTATGACGGATTCCGTATGTGACGTGACAGTACCATGTCCAATATACGATCTCTAAGATATTAGTTGGATGAGGGATTATATATACACGGTAACTGTGGACAAACATGTCCGATGGATTCGATCCCCTATACTGTTTGGGGACTATAGCGTAGTGGCCTAGTATATCCATAGTTGATGAGTCACGTGAATTATTATGGGGATAATAATTCACTATATCAGAAGGAGTTCTGATGAGAGTGACTCACGGCCAGCTCATTATTAGGCCTAGAGGGTCACACATATGGTGGATGCTTCAGCAAATAGTGGATTTGATGGAGATCCAATTAGCCCCTATTCTCATTAGATGAGACCCTATGTTGATGGGCTCCTTGATTAAGGCCCAATTAGAGGCCTAAGGAGATTATTGGATAGAGATCCAATAATGTAAGGTTAGTGAGTAATTGGATGGAGATCCAATACACACTAAGGAAGGAGCCATATAGTTTTTTGGTGGCTCTCTATAAATAAGAGGGGAGAGTCATGATTCAGAAGCTGCAGGTTTAGCCACCACCTCCTATTCTCCTCCCTCCCTTTGCGCAAGAGTTGCGAGATCATATTGGAGGAGTTCCGTTGTAGAGATCCATCGTGTGGATACTGCTAGAGAGGAAGATGCTTGACCTCTTTCATCTTCTCCATTTATATATGGAATATATAAATGGAGAAGATGAAAGAGGTCAAGCATCTTCCTCTCTAGCAGTATCCACACGATGGATCTCTACAACGAAACTCCTCCAATATGATCTCGCAACTCTTGGAGGAGTTTCGTTGTAGAGATCCATCGTGTGGATACTGCTAGAGAGGAAGATGCTTGACCTCTTTCATCTTCTCCATTTATATATGGAATATAGGGATATACGATCTCCCTAGGTAAAATCAATCTCTCACACGATCGTGGTTTTTTGATTTTTACGATTTTTCTTGTGATCGTAATCTTTTGCATGACGATTTGATCTGCGTAGGAAACCAATTTTTGTTTTGATTTCCACTGCGCATGTGATGCACTCGCTAAGGTTTCCCAACACAAGCTAGCAAATATTTGCTTCCTTTGTAATATTTAAGCTAGCAATTTACATCATGCAATGAAAGAATTTTCTTCCCTTTCTTTGAATAATAAATAAGAAACAAGGTATCACAAAAATAGGGCTTAATTTTTTAGATGTAAATTCCAAAATCCAAGAATTGATATCTTCCCATGAATTTAATTCATTTAAATCAAGAATAGCACATCAAGTGATTCATTAAAGATTTAATATCAAAGACTTATTTCAAGCATCATAGAAGTTTATGTTATATATATTTCCCTTTGTAAACATTCATCAAGATTCATGAAACAATAATAATCTTTTAAAAAAAATCTTATCACAAAAATTTGAATCCTCTTCTTATGTTCATTTTAACTAGAGTGATTTCGAAAGTGAGCTAAAAAATCTAAAAAATCTGAGAAGAATTAAGTGCCACTCATGCATTTAAATTGTGTGATTTTCTAACATAAATAGCAAATCATGTATTTTTGTAGATCACCTTTCATTTATATTTTAATAATAAGCATAAAAAATTCAAAAAGAAAACATGTTAGCTTAAATTGTTAATCAAGAATTTTACATGCATATTTTGATAAGTGTAATTTATAAATTCCAAGAAATCCAAACGAAAATATGATAATACATCAAGCTCAAATTATGAAATATGCATTTCGCATGTATTTAGAAAATTCTAAAATTTCTTCTAAGCACATTGTTTCTCATTTAAGGTTATCATATCCAATTTGCTTCATATCATATTGATAATTTTATCTCCCCCCTTGTTAATGTCAAAAAAAAAACATGATTGCATAATTTCTTCTTAAAATCTATATTGAAATTTCATCAAAAAGTAGAATATCATGTCATTAAAGATAAAATCAAATTTTTAAATATCAAAAGACATGATTTCATTTAATAAGTTTCTTTCTCCTTTTTTTTTTTGTGAATAATAAAATAAGTCTTAGGGGATAATCTCAATTCATCCAATATAAATCTTTTTAATAAAGAAGAATGATCATTGATAATAATTTCAATTAATATTGTTAAGATAATAAATTATATTTTTATTTAAAAGAGAAAATTATAGAGATTAATAACATGATTCCCATAACATATAAGTCAAGTCAAGAAATTAAGGGAATATTCATAATAATACAAATCTCTTTCAATTTTTAACTTATCATAAATTTAAGAAATATTAATTTTAGTGATAAGTTATACTAAGAAGAAAGTCATAAGTAATCATGTCATGAATAATATTATTATCAAATCACAAATGCTAAGAACATGATTTATTTTGACATATTTCTTCCTAGCTGAAATTTCAAAGCTTCTGAAATCTTAGGAGATAAAAAAGAAGGATCTTGATTCTTATAGAAATATCAAGTTATAAATATTGAGAAGTCAAGATCATGATTAGGATGAAAGCTTTAATTTAATAAAGGGAAGGAATCTTAGTAAACAATCTTAGTTTATATAAAGATCTTAATTTTAATTTTCAAGATTTTATGGTCATGATTTAAGTTATTAAAATATCAATAATGTTGGATAGATTTAAACATATCCATTCTTTAAAATAGTATCATTTGAAAACATATCCAAAATCATCATCAAAAATCACTTTTCGGAAAATTTCAATAAAGTCATCATAGATTGTTTTCCAAAAGAAAATAGCTAAATTTTTCTATTTATTTTTGTAGTTAAAGAGATTCAACAATAAATATATTATTTTACCTTTGTTGAAGGATTCATGGGATAAATATTCTTCAAAGAAGAATTATCCTTCTTTTGAAATTTATTTCAATAATGCAATGACATTTAATATCAAAAATAAAATTTTATTATGATCATTGCAAAAATATTTTCAATCAAAAGCTTTGATTCATTTTAAATCCAATGATTTTTGCATATTAGAAGATTCTATCATGTTATCAAGAATTTTTCTTTTTAAAGAAAGATGATTTAATATATGATTTTTAGGTTAAAAAACAACACACATCATCAACACAAGTTAATACACATCAATACAATAATCATCATAAATTTTCTTTCATACATATGACTTTTATTTAAGTTAACTAAACTTTCTCATTTCGAATTCTAGCATGCTCTAGCTATGCAAAGATTATGCATCATTGAGAGCAATCAAGATTAATTATAACAAAAAATTATTCTTCAGATTCATTACCAATAATTTTATTTTTAATAATTTTTCTTTTATTACTACTTAGGTTAGTAAGCTTCTAGGAGTGTTAGATCTCAAGTAATATGACTTAAGCATCTACTTTCAAAATATTTTTATTGCTCCTAGCCTTGTTAGGAAATAACTTTATTTTATGGGAAGTTTTGATTTAGGTACTCATTTAACATTGGGTCCTTCATGACATGTTCTTTTCATTTAACATTGGAACCCAAACTAACTTGTGAGGACTATAGTTTTTAAATGGACATTTGTAAGCTATATGTCCTAATCTTCCATGAAAATTACACTTGATTTTTGGTGGCATATTTAATGTAGGTCCTTTTGTAAAGATGGTTAGCTTTTGTTGAACATTACCAACAAAGCCTATGTCATTTCTACTATTAATATGACCCTTATTGGAAAGGATTATATTTAGAGATTTGTTCCCTATTTGAAAATTTTCTAGTGTTGATTTAAGCATGCAATTTTCTTCTTTAATATTATCTAGCATATCACATTTAGAAATGGTTTATGTGATGCTAAGGAATCATGCATTTCATCAAGTCTTTTAACTAACAAATCATGATCAATTTTAAGCAATTAAAAGACTTGCTAAGTTTTCTTAACTCATCAAACAAGTCATGAAACATATTTAACAATTCTGAAAATGAAATATTTAAAGGCTCACTAACCTTATCGTTGATAGCCATAAGAGCAAGGTTCTCAACTTCTTGGTTGTGCATTTGATCTTTGGAGCTCTTCGGCTTCTTACGTTCATAGCAAGAGATTTTATCCATCTTTACATTATTTTTAAAGTTCAAGTTTGTTAATTTTTTAGTTCATTTGTCAAAAGTTCGTGTCCAAGGTTCTCATCACTCGAGATTTCACTCGAGGAGTCATATGTTCTTCTCGGTTCACATTCCTTCCGGTTCTTAGGAAGGTGTTCTTCTTATTTATTTTTAGAAGTATTTTCATTTAATGATTCATTTATATTAAGTGTGATTTCATATGTTATTTCTAATACATGTCATATATCAAAAGCTGAATTAAAACAAGAAACCCGATCAAATTCATTTTTATCAAGAGCACAAAGCGAGACATTCATAGCCTTTGCATTTAAAGAGAAAGTCTTATTCTCCAAATCATTCCAATTGTTCATTAGAAGAGAGACTTTTCAAATCTGTTTTCAACAATAGTCCATAAATTAAGGTCTAAAGAAAGCAAAAAAACTCTCATCCGAGTTTTTCAATAAGTGTAGTCCGTCCCATTGAATATGGGAGGACGAACGATAGAAAAGCCCTCTTGAAAGCCAATAAGAGCCATTTCTCTTGGGTGTTAAACCAAAAGAGAAAAATCGAGACTCGAGACCAATTGTTAGTGCAAGTGTAAATATTATTTCTAGATGAAATCTTTTCGATTAAAATAAGATAGGGAAACCGAAGCTTTTGGTTCTTAGTGAAATGATTGAGTGAATTAAAAAAGTTGCTAAGATAATAATCAATCCGGAAAGATAAGCAACATTTGAAGGAAAGAACTTATCGTGAAAACTTTATTTTCTAAGAGTTGAGATAAATCAAAAGCTTCAATACAAGAATTATATAATTAATGAAAGCAAAGAACCACTCACTATTTTTATAGTGGTTCTACGCCAAAGGCCTACGTCCACTCCCGAGTCCTCTTTCTTGAGGCACACCGGCATCCACTACTAATCTTCTTTGGGTGAAGACCAAACCCTTACACTTGAGCTTACAAGGGAGACAAGACTTCACTCTTTGATCACTCTCTTACCCCTTTTTCTTTTTTCTTACAATTCTCACAAATATTTTTTCAGAATATAATTCCCCAAAAGTTTTTTTTGAATGTAAGAAAACTTGGGGTATTTATAGGCTCTAAATTGGCTTCAAAATCAGAGCCAAAATCTAACTGTATCCGAAAAATCCGAGTACGGGCGATTCACCCGCCGGCCCGGGCGGGTCAACCACCCAAAAGTACCTAGATTCTTAGGTATGGGCGGTTCAATCGTCCAGACTGGGCGAGTCAGTCACCCGAAAACCTGGGTGGTGACGGTACACCCACCGCTCATCGACGGTTTACCCGTCAAAATTTTCGTAAAAGTTATTCCCTCTACTTTTCAAATTTTGGCTTGAACCTGATGTTGACCAACCCTTTGGTCAACCAATTGAGCTCAACCTGAGCTCAATCAAACCCCAGTAGTGGACCCGATGGCCTTATTTAGTTGATTTGGATTTCATCCAAATCTAACTCAATTAGGACTCAATTCCTAATTATGACTCAATGATTACAACACTTAATGACCAACAAGCTAAAACAAACCTAACTCCCACCAATCCGGTAGCCTCTGGCATTCTTGCGGTAAGTCTTTCGGCGATCTCCTGGTATGTTCCCAGCGAGCTTCTTGATCCCTTTAGCGAATATCTTAGCGAATATCGACGAGATCCCACTACATCGTCCGAACCCCGACCCGATGCTCAAGCTTGATTTTGGCCCATCATCTGGTTGTAATTTCATTGCTCTTATCATAGTTAGTCCTGCATGATACTAATTATGACTTAATTAAATATAATCATAATTGTCAAACATCTATTACAAGACCATCATAACTCCCGACAAGCTTTTCGACTACCCCTGATAATATTCCGGTGAGTCTTGGTCTTCTTCTGGCGAAATCCCTTGCGCCATCCTGGCAAACTCCTGATACCCTCGGCGAGCTCCTAACACTCATGGCGAGTTCCCAACCGCATTGACGCGATGCATGGACTTGACCTTGGCCAATCGTGATTGTAATAATCTTTCTGTCTTAATTAATCCTGCATCAATCAATTTATAACAATCCATGTTAGATCAATAACCCATCAATTGATTTCGTCATGAAAATTTGAGATTCAACATCTTAATATCTCTCACCCTTTATAACTTAGAATCACCTCTAAACTCAAGGAGGAAGAGACTCAAACAATGCTTCAAGAGATAGCTACAACCCTTCATAAACTTTGAATTTGATGCTCCATCAACCAAGCCTTAATAAGGTATTTATAGGCCCCGAGAGGCATAAAAAATAGAGCCAAAAAATTTAAATTTTATTTTATATTAGTATTTTCTCACTTTATGTTGCCTATTATATATATTGTGATGTCTTTGGATCTGTATAATAAGATGAGATCATAATAATGAGACCAATTTACCTTTAAATACAGATCTCAAATAATCCCGATCATAAGTTACTCAAGAGGGACATCGAGATGACCGGACAAACCGATGTACTATATATCCATATGATAGAAGCAATTAGTTTTATAGCCACTCATGTTGGGACACTAAGGATACAGTACAGGTGCTCATTGGAGAATGAGTTTACTTATTGATTCACTTATAAAATGCTGGATAGTTAATAAAACCTGATAACCACTCATCGTCGTCACTCTTGCACCATTCGATGGCCACCGCTCCTGCATCACCGCCTCTCATGGGTTGCCATAAGACCATATTTCTTCAGCAATCCTACTAAGGTTCTATCATCCCAAACAAGCATAAGAACTCGAACACCTTCACTAGCCTTCCTCATTCTTCAGCAATCCTACTAAGGTTCTATCATCCCAAACAAGCATAAGAACTCGAACACCTTCACTAGCCTTCCTCTTCAGAAGCTCACCAAGTGTAACATCTCCACCAGGTTTTGGCCTCCTAGAGTCTCTTCCAACTTGCTTGTCCACCGCGCAGTCATCCTTGCCTTGGCCGTCGATGGTCTCAAACATGTATTATTATATGTATTTGGGTGTGGTGTGACTGATAGGAACATATATTATTACATGACATAATAATATACTGTTATGTTTATTTTCTGAATATATAGATTCAGATTTTTTGACTATATACTGTTTCTGTTTTGCTCAAAGATTCTGTAGCGCATGCCATTGTTTCTTGATCTAATGGTAGAAGGGTTCAAACTGTCCACCTAAACTTATTCATTAAGCAAATTTAGGTAACTA